>JAJGQD010000019.1:62500-625939 GCA_020882685.1 Aphelinus atriplicis | reverse complement strand
TACAGCGAGCATTGACAAATGCTTCGATAAGGTTTCACGAAAAACCAGATATGTTTACTATTACTGTTAATAATTGACAGAAATGTACAAAAGGCTAAAATCAAGTTCGGTCCTGTGAGTCAAAGTTAGTGTGTAAGATGTACGAGAAAAACGAAAAATTGTAATTCGACTGCGAGATCGGCGAGAAACGATTGCCGCTTCAGATTGGAAAGCGCATGCTTTTATGTGGTAATAACCACGGCGGAAAAGTCTTCGATTTCCCGACGTGGTTATTGGGGGGGAGCACTGTGGCGACCAGGCGGTGCTGATCACCCCCCCCTGCGGGTGAGCATGCGCGGAGGAGAGACAAAAGCGGAGCGAAGCGAAGCGAGAACGAGCGGGAAGGCAGTTCGTCAGTTAGACTCAGCGGCCCAAGCTGAGCGGTCGGCCCTCAGTAAAGAGCGAGAGAGAGATTGTACCCTTGACTAATGAATCATTTTCATTTATTAGATTGTCGCTTTCCTACATCACCATCCCCCAGCAATCGTGGTCGGGCTGATAGGCAGCCGCCACAAACCCATTGAGTCCGGGATGACGTCGAATTTGACTAAGTTTTCAACCTCATTTTTTTTATGTTATTCGGATGGGGAACAATTTTTCATATATCATCTCTGACGTGAAATTTTATGATATTTTGAAATATGCTATCGATTTTTATCTAACGTTGATGCAGAAAAAGTTATAATCAATTTTTTGCAAAAAAACGAGATTTTCAAGATGTAAAATTTTCAATTATCGAAAATTTCCATATGAAAGCGTGAAGATGCACATCTTTTCATGGACTGAAACGTGGCTTCGAGTCCTGCACTAGAAGATAGATGAAGTGCGGAATGATTGATTTAACATTAAGGTCCTTAAAATGGCGTCCGAGCGAAAATTTTTTTTCAACTCTTTTTCAAACCTCAGTAGTTGAGCTATATTTTAAAATACAGATAAACCACATGCACATTTCATAGTTTGAGACATCGCTGAATTCGAATTTGTTATTATTTTTGCAAAATCATTTTGTTTAAACAATTTGTTTAAACAAATTATTGCAAAATGGAGTTTTTTAGCAAAATTAATACCAGAATCTGATTCCTTAGACAAAAATACATCTGGTACGCTAATTTAAGTAATAATCCATCACTCCTGCGTTTAGCCATAACCTCAAAAATATGGCGGACGACATATCGATGAAATCAACATTTTGCAAAACAAAAAATTCTACTTTATTCTACATAAAAAAATGAAAGAAAACTGTCCTTAGTGTTTTTTTGATTCGTCGCATAGTTTCTGAGTAAAAAACCGCTGCCAAGTGCCTCAGCAGTATGCTTTCTCAAAGTATTGCAATTGAACCTCAACTTACATTAATCACCACTCTTTGAGAAAGCAAAATGAACCTCTAACTCATTTTCTCCACTCCATACTAACAGTTGCTAAGGAAGTAAACAACGGTTGCTATGGTCAATATCCGAGCTTCGGTGTTCTTACTTCTTAGTCGTCAACAGTTCCGAAAATGGACCTCCAACAGACTTTTCCCACTCCATAGTAACGGTTGCTAAGGACGTAAACAATGGTTGCTATGGTGAATGTCGGAGCTTCGATGTTCTTACTTCTTAGTCATCAACAGTAGCAAAAATGGACTTCAAACTGACTTTTCCCACTCCATAGTAACGGTTGCTAAGGACGTAAACAACAGCTGCTATAGTAAATGTTTGAGTTTCGATGTTCTTACTTCTTAGTCATCAACATTCCAAAAATGGACCTCCAACTGACTTTTCCCATTCCCTAGTTACGGTTGCAAGGGATATGAACAACGGTTGCTAGAGACATCAACAATGGTTTCTACGGGAAATGTCTCTTTGATTCTTATAGAATCCCATAAATATACAAACCCAAATGATCATTTATCATGAATTATATGGGAACTTATCAAAAACATGCTAGCAACGGTTGCCATGGAAATAAACAACGGATGTTGCTGAACACTGAACTCATAAAAAAAATAATAATATAAAAATCTAATAAAAAAAATGAGGTTGAAAACTTAGTCAAATTCGACGCCATCCCGGACTTAACCCATTAGTGCCCAAACGGCCGCTCGACGGCCGTTTTTTTGAGCGATAGATTTCATATGGTTATAATGGTTCAAAAAATTTGGGAAGAACATTTTCTTGTGCAGAATTTTGTCAGCTTTCCGATTCCGTTACTTTTATTTCGATTAAATAAACGCCCTCATTGTTATAAATAATTGATTGCAAAAAAAAAACGAAATTTCGAGTCAAAATTTTGTTTTGTGTCAACCGTAAAACATAGAAACCGGTCTCAGCTAACCCCGGGATGTGAATTTCGAGCGTCCATGGACCTTAAACTAAAAGTTGGCATAGTTGTAATTGTTCAAATTTATTGTTGGAAGACCCAAAATGGCGGCCGACCGAAAAAATTGTAGCTTTCAACTTGTAATTGTTTTTCTCGAAAACTATGGGTCAAATCAAAAAATTCTTAGGAATAAAAAAGTCTTAGAATCACCTGAAGAACACTCTTGAATTTTTTCAGAATTTTTTTATGAAATTTTTCAAAATTTTGATTCTTCAAATTCTCAAAAAAACGCAAATTGCTTAAAAACTTCTGAAAAAATTTGAGAATGTTCTTTGAGTAATTTTAAGACTTTTTGTTCTTATAATTTTTTTGATTTGATCTATAGTTATTGAGAAAAAAAATAATGGAATTATTTTTTAGAAATTTTTCCGTGCGTTTTTTAGCCGGCAAATCGAAAATTCATGAGAACAAAGAGGTTTTAAAATCACTCAGAGAATATTCTCAAATTCTTTCAGAAGTTTTTAAGCAATTTGCGTTTTTTTAGAATTCGAACTCAAAATTTTGAAAAATTCCATAAAAAAATTCTGAAAAAATTCAAGAGTGTTCTTTAGGTGATTCTAAGACTTTTTTGTTCTTAAAAATTTTTTGATTTGACCCATAGTTTTCAAGAAAAACAATTCCAAGTTGAAAGCTACAATTTTTTTGGCCGGCCGCCATTTTGGGTCTTCCAACAATAAATTTGAACAATTACAACAATGCCAACTTCTACTTTAACGTCCATGGACGCTCGAAATTCACATCCCGGGGTTCGTTGCGACCGGTTTTTATGTTTTACGGTTGACACAAAACAAAATTTTGACTCGAAATTTCGTATTTTTTTGCAATCAATTGTTTATAACAATGAGGGCGTTTATTTAATCGAGATAAAAGTAACGGAATCGGAAAGCTGACCAAATTTTGAACAAGAAAATGTTCTTCCCAAATTTTTTGAACCATTATAACCATATGAAATCTATCGCTCAAAAAAACGGCCGTCGAGCGGCCGTTTGGGCGCTAATGGGTTAAGGGGTTAATGTACTATAATTTCATGGATGTTTTTCAACGATCTCATTATTCTCACAGGCAGATCCCCCCAAATAAAATGTTGACTGAGGGTGGTTTTTTATTGAATACAAAAATGACAATGAAGCACTTAACATTTGACAAGCAATTAACATTTGACAGGTTATGTCTTTTTCTTACTGGCTACTCAATCTTCATGATACTGTTAGAAAATTTTTCAGAAAGTCAATATTACTTATGCTGATAACGCTCGTATAATATATATAAAATGTATTTGGTGAATTGTACAACACTCTTTTTTAATAGCTTACATGGTATATTTCTGATTATTCTAGATCTTATGCCTCGTACTATAAATAAGGGATAAGGGTTGAATATCATCTTTATCAACTTAGACTTATTTTTTTGGTCGATGCAAATATACTCTCATGTTACTAATTATACGTGTAGTTACAATATGAATATCAGTAATCTCACTCATCCTTAATCTTAATTGTATTGTTAAAATTACTTCTAGCCTTATGGATATTCTTTCCTATGAAATACATATCTATAACTTGGCTGCTACATTGCTTCATGCGCTGTACGCTAGGATGGGCGCATTCTTTATTTCCCTAACGGAGTTTGCTGAATGCGTCTCGGCTATTGCCTTATTTTCAATGTGCGATCGAATATTGAAGTGAACATAAATCGAACGAAAGCAAAGAAATCTACAACACGGCTAAGGCGACAATCCAATCTACAGGGACATCTTTACACACTCACACATCGCAGCAGAAGAGCAGCGGCACAACCCTACACAGACGACCAGAACTGTCACGTACAAATCATTAAGGTAGGTGTGTGAGCGATAAGCTCCTATCCTTCACTGAAATCCATTCGAAACAATCCTTTGATTTTGGTTTATCCTAAAATAGGCAAAGATAATTTCAATAAAACGTACTCAAATCAAAGCTAAATAAACTAGATTCGTGAAGTTTCTCGACTTGGAGGAGAGAAAACCTAATACAAATATTGAAGAAATCGAATCACGCTTAGAAAATACGAAATCATCTTCATACGAATTCGAAGAAATCCAAAACGAGATTAATTGTGATTAAGAAGATGATCATTTGTGTCCTGTAATTGAAGAATTTGAGATGAATTATTACAGAGCCATAACACGCACTAAAAAGTTGATCGAGGCTGCTAAGAATCCAGCTGCAGTAAGAGTCTTGCCTCCTGATGGCAGAATGTTGCAAATCCCTTTATTAGATCCAAGTATTGATGCGTATCCTAATGAATTATCCAAGGAAGCGTAAAAATGAAAATTGAAAAATCGCAATGATTCAAGCGAAATCGAAAAAAAAAATAGTCTTGAGCAAAATTCGATCGACAATCGAGTTGAGAATTTAAATCCAAGCGAAAATCGAAATTCAAATCTAAATCCAATTGATGCAAATAATAATGTGCAAAGTTCTAATCCAATGAATCCTTTTACAAAGAATTCGAATACAAGTCAAAGTCCATTTCCAAGTGCAAGGAATGATACTCACTAACGCGCCCGTCAACTTTAATATGGGAAATCCAATACCAATTAATATTCGGTTGCTAGAATTAGAATTAAAAACATTCGACGGTACAATAGAAAAATTTCCCGAATTTTGCGACAACTTCAAAATGGCAGTACACGATGCTAATGTATCTGACATTCATAAATTGATTTATTTACGCGCTTCCTTGACCGGCGATGCTGCCGCAGTAATCGAATCGTTAGAAACGCGGGCCGAAAACTACTCCATGGCATGGGACTCAGTCAGAGAGTGCTACGACAATCGACGCGTTATTATACAAAACACGTTAATGCGCTGATGAATCTACCGACGATACATAAGGAATCCGCTCCAGACCTTATTAAGATGCTCGACAGTATTCGTAGTCATTTACGCGCATTAAAAACCTTAGGCGAAAGCGTAGATTCATGGGATACGCTACTAATACACGCGATAATTGTCAAGATTGATCGAAACACGCATAGAAAGTAGGAAAAATCCGTCACTGCCAAATCAATACATGAATTCCAAACGTTTATAAGTTTCCTTGAAAAGCGGAGTCAAATTTTACAAGTAACGTCGTTTCTGAGCATGACCAATCACAATAACAGTGGCAACTCTAAATCCGATAATTCTATGAAAAACAGCAGCTCAGGTAAACATCAAACGTTTGCAGTAACTAAAAAGGTTCAGATTTGTGTGCGTTGTAACGGACCTCACAAAGTCAGCAGTTGCAAGCAATTTTTGAAATGACAGTGTTTGAAAGTACCGGAATCGTTAAGGCAAACGAGCTTTGCTTTAATTGTCTAAATCCAGGACATCGAAATAACGACTGTCGATGGTAAGGTTGTAAGAAATCTAATAAAAAACACAATATTCTACTGCATTATGAATCAAAGTTATCGAATTTCCATGATCAATCTGAAAATGTAAAACAAAACAGTCAGCAAATAAGTAGTCACCAAGAACCGAATAATTCTATGGAAAACAGAAGTCTCACGAACTCGTGCGTAAGCGCCAGTATACAACCAAACGTAGTACTAGGAACAGCCGTAATAAATTTCAGCGCATCGCAATCTAACTTTATTAGCGAGAAATTAGTCAAACACTTAAATTTAAATCGACAGCAAATAAATCAACCTGTGGGAGGAATCTGTGGTCTTGAAGCGACAATAAATAATCTATCAATTGCAACAATAACATCCCCAAATTCGAATTATACGTCTAAATTACGATTCTCAATCGTTCCCCAAGTTTGCAGTAAACTACCAAATGAGACTATAAACGTCAAAGAATTTTCCTGAATTCTGCGAACCTCACAAAATAGACGCGTTAATCGGAGGAGAATTTTTTGGAAAACCTTATGTTCACTAAAACTAAATTTGGATGGATCTTTGCTGGACCCTTGAAGCTTGATACCAATAAATCGAATTCAAGGAATTGTTCTTTTTCTCTTGATGTAATCCACAAAAAAGTAAGTGAACTCTGGGAAACAGAAGAAATTCAAGATTAAAAATTCGTATCCAAAGAAGAATATCAGATATGAAAATTCTACAATGAAATCACGCGCAAAGTTACCAGGAGAATAATTACTCGTTTGCCATTTAAGGAGAGGTTCTCATCTAGCACCTCGAAAATGACCCATTTTTCATTATTTTTTTTCATAGAAGGAATTAAATAATGGTATGGAACTTTTTCTCACGTATTTGTATATCATTTGAGTGTACAAAAAAGTTTTTTTATTAGAAAATAATCATTATGTAATAAGTTAAACACCCGTTTATGAGCACACCTCTACAAAAAGTTTCCGCATGGGGGGAATTCTAGAGCCTCTAATTGTTATCTGAGATCAAAAACCGAAAAAGTTTCAGAAGATATATAACATTTGTGGGATATTATACCATTAATACCGAAAAAAGGTTGAAAATTAACAAAATGGCGGACTTGTGAAATTTACGTACCGATTTCGCACTTTCTTTTTGCTCTTAAAATCGATATATAGACAAAAAAATAATAACAAAACTAATGGTTTTATAGGTATAAGCTTCCCAGGATTGATTGCCTCTGAAATAAAAAAAGATTCAAGTCGATCCCTTGATTAGTTTTTGTACTAGGATCCCCATCAGTTTAAAAAGAGTTGTTTTGAGATAAACGCGTTGAGGATTCGAGTAACCATAACAATAACATTAATTATAGGTTTCATTAGTATGCTATAACTTGTTGGAAAAAAACATTTCGGTCACAACCTTTTAGGGACATATTCTAGACATCATGAAGTATCAAAATTAGCAGAAAAAATCGACTACTTGAAATTGCTCGATGAGAACCTCCCCTTAATAACAAAATAAATAATCTCGGAGAATCATATGAGAATCATAATCATATATGGGGCGTTCTTTGTCAGCTCTCCGAAGCCGGCGCGCGGACGCTAAAACCTCACGTTTTTGACGCTTGTTTTCGACTCTATATGACCCATATCTAAATAATGTTGGATATGCTATCAATGTAGTTTTTTCTCAGCTTTCCGATGGTGAATTTAGTTTTGCGAATTTTTCACATTTTTACAGAAAAAAAATATAAAACAGGCCATATCTCAAAAACCTATTTTTTTTCATTTTTTTAACTAGTCTAGATCGAAAGCTGAGGTTTTTCTACGTTGATATGGACCTTCTGGATACCTAAACTTTTTTTGTATTCGAGTAATTGAGTAGCGAACATGAGGAAATGCGCCGCGTCGGGCCGGACCGCGCCGTGCCGCGCCACGCTGACTCCACGCGCTCCAGCTCAAGTCTTCTGCTTACAAGAGTGCCGAAATCAGAATATATTTGATATCACCGTACAAGTCTCTATCTGTTGGATAAACTACTATCTAGCGTAGATCATGTACTCATTTGGGTTATGGACTGAGATATGCGGACATTATTTCATTTCACATTCTTTGACCTCCGTTTTGGCTTTGATATTGAAGACTTTGCCATACTACGTTTCAACTGAACTACTTTTTCAGTTCGTTTTGATCTAGGAAAAATTTCATATTCCTCAGCAGTTGAAATTTTTTTGACCATCAGTCTGACATCGGAAGTTGGTATGAACTCATGGAATTGCAGAGTACCTTTGTATAGCAAAACACTTATCATCAATCACTCATCAATTATTTGAAGAACTAATGACGAACCAAATTGACGCCACTTGGTAGGATCGAATATCTTCGAATACGTTTTTAAACTGAGATATAATACTCTTCATCACCTAATTATTTCTAGTTCATACAGTTTCACAACCTCTCCTCGATCGTTTGACTTATTCCAAATATATTTTTGCATTAGAATTGCAGGTTCAATTAACCCTATAATTCAGATAGACTTTATATATTCTTCTAAGGTTTCATCATAAAGATATTTCATGTGTATATTTTGTCGGCCTTATGGACAAATTTCATGTTCTTAAATCAGTAAGTTTAACGAGATTGTAAAGTTAATTTTGGAATTGGAATATTGTGATTCTTAAGACGTTGAAAATGCCTACCAAGTGGCGTCAATTTGGTTCGTCATTAGTTCTCCAAATAATTGATGAGGTACCTATGATACTCCAACAATATGAGAATTAATCAGAACGAATACTGATGAAATAATAATTTGACTCATGGGTCTATTATGGATTTCATTTTTTTTTAAGCAATATAAGAGACGAGCAATAATCTCTCGCTCGCTGTCGCTCGCTCGAGTCATTCGAGTGAATTTTGATTAAAAAACAAAACATTCTATAATCTTCAATATTCAATTCAGTTTTGATAAGTTATACTTTTGTTGATAGTTATCTATTGTAAATAGATATCAATCGACATCATGATGCATATAAATTATAGCCCTCGATCTTCTCTTTCGATCCATCACACCACATGTTCTTCAAATCGTTATTTTCTGAGGTGTTTATCAGATAGAAAATTGGAAAAAATGGTTTTCGGCAACGTGGCAAGTTTTCTATGACGTATACTACGCCCCCACGTCTATTTTTCTGGATTTTTCACCTCAGATTATGAAAATGCTCATTTGACTCTATAAATCTGCAAGATCAGATTTTGAATAGATAACCCATTTATATTATTTTTTCAACGTTATCCTGGAATCAAACGTCGAATAATTGTTTTTACGGTTAATACGCCTCCACAGTATGAATTTTTCCAACACATAGCTAGTTCAAATTGTAGCGTTTGACCTCCTCTTCCGACTCATTACACCGAATTTCTTTCAAATCATCATTTTCCAAGTTGTTTATCACTTCCAATTATTTCGTATTCACGAGGCACATCTTGCCAAAAATGATTTTTTTCCACATTTCACGCCCACGCATCGATTTTTCCAAAATTTCAATCATGGATGTGGAAGCCCATTCGATATTCTTCCGATCGGACATACTCGGAATCTCGAAATCGCTCCATATTAGGATTCCACGTATTTCTCTGATCGCATAAAAATCACAAAGTAAACCACCATTTTTCAAGTACGTACTTCACGCCCACACATCCACATATTTCAGTTTTTCACGATGAAAAATGAAAATGCTCAATGAGCTCTATCGATCCGTATCTTCAGATTTCTCATCACGACGCTGATTTATGTACTTTTTTAATGATTCACGAGGCACATCTTGCCAAAAATGAGTTTTTTCCACATTTCACGCCCACGCATCAATTTTTTCAGAAACTTCAATACGGAACATCAAAGCGCAGGCAATTTCCTTTCGATCCGTCTTATCCGTTTTCATGAAAATTTCTTTACATGAAAATTACCGGAGGATTAACTTTATATTATAATGTAGATAAACTAATTCTGCCACATGCTTGACGCTACATTTTTACTTTTTTTTAAAAAAGGTAGAATATATATATATATATATATATATATATATATATATATATATATATATATATATATATATATACATCTTACTATCATATCAAGAGGAAACGTTTGTTTGTATGTTCGCAAAAATCTCAAAAACTACTGAACCAATCGCCCCCAAATTTTGACAGTACCTTTACCATGTACCCTGAAGTGTCGTAGGCTATTAAGATTATTCATTAATTAATTAGGAACGTTTCTATACAGAATGAAGAAATAACAAGCAAATCATCTCCGGCTTCTCTCTTAGGCCACTAGGTGGCGAGATGCTGTTTTAGCCGTTCACGTGGCTGAAATGGCGCGGTCTGGCCTATAATTATAAGGCAATGAGTGTTGGAGTCCTCGATTTTCTGATCGAAAACTTTAAATTGGTCGTCCTCTTCTGACTCCCGATAGTATAGCGGTGTAATCGATTGTCTGAATAATCGAACTCGCATATATTTTTTTAAGAAATTATTTCTATCGGCTGAAATATGCCTTAATTGAAAACTCCGGCTTCTCTCTTCGACCACTAGGTGCCGAACCGCTGTACGAGCTGTTGACGCGGTCTCTTTTGCTACAATAAACAAGGTTCAAGGTCAGACTTCTAAATATGTCGGAATTGATTCACGCTCAAATTGTCTTTCACATGGGCAGTTGTATGTTGGACTTTCTGACGGGCAAATCTGAAAACCAATTCCGATTCTACTTCCAAAACCAAAAATGTTATTCATTCTAAAGTACTTTGGGGTTTTGGAACTTTAAATATTTGAATGTTATGTTTTTATTCCGATGCACGGTTAAAAATCATCAATCGAATTCTATAAACTCCGAGAGCGGACGAAGCCGCGACGGGGGATGCTAGTATATTTATAAAAGGGTTGAAAGCAAATTTATTTGGGCTAAAACTTTATCTCTTAATTCGTCTGAATCACCCTTGTTCCAGTCAAAAGCTGTGGGGGCTGTGAATCCGTCGATTCTCGATAGCGCGTCTTGTGGGGATGTGCGTATGTGGAATGGAGCTCCCCACAAGCTCCAGGTGTTCAAGGGAAGGAATCGCCAATAATGACGTTTACTCTGGAATAATATATTTATTCAATGAGTAATTGAAGTTACAACTCTCGCTCCCCACAGGGAGCCGACTGTTCTGCTGTGCTGCCAGAGCTACACTGGAGTGTCGAGCGCCGAGCCGCGAGCTCCGAGCCTCGAGCGCTCATTCAACCGCCTCGCCATCTAGTGGTGTCGTCGCAAAGGCATATCCGCATCGCCTTGTCGCCACAGTGCTCCCCCTAATAATAATCCGGGGGTAAAATTACATGCGCTTAGTACATTTTTACAATCGAGATTGTTATTCACAAGCTAGGCGGTTGAAACTTAATGTTAAGGCAGTCTTAGTTTTCAACTATGTTTTAGTAATACATATTTACCCATATACGCATTTGTATTCTAACTTACTGTTATACATTTTTAATCAAGGCATTGGCGCTTAAACAGTAGTCAGTCTATCGTATCACAGGATAGTTAATAAGCTAAGTCATTAGATTAATGGTAAACGAGTTTCTTTTACTTCTAATAATAAGAGTTCTGGTGTTTCCTTAAAGTATACACCCGCATTTGTTAAACGCTTCTGGAAGAATATATTGAAAATATATTTACAGTTTATGAATCTAAGTCTGAAGACCGGTGATTCTAACAATAAACCTTCTAACTGCATAACTTGTATGGGTTTGTTCATTTTGTTTTTGGCTGACATCACATTTAAAATTTCCATTTCCTCCAGAACTCATGAATTTATTGTTTCAAAAATTTTGTCAGTGAAACTACTGTGAGTAAAGTGAAACACCTTTAATCGTGTACAGCCATCTACTGAAAAGATCACTTCAGGCAAAATGCCCTGAATTTTCAAAATCTCTAAATTTGGAGAATTTAAAATCAATTCCGACAGGACTGAATCCAAAAACTGATTGTTAGTCAATTCCAAAATTTTCAAAGAGTCGGATTGAAAAAGTTTCGGTGTAAAAATACGCCTCGCTGGATTCTCTATGCGCTTTGCAAAAGTGAAGCTAAACATTTCCAATGAATTTGGACCCGTGAATACTGCTTCAATGATATGATATATCAATACATTCAAATCCACACAATCACAGTCAGTCAGAGTTAAATCCAGGAGAGATTTACTCTGTTTCACAAAATTCATAAGCTGTTGAATCAGCAAACCTTTACAATCGATAAGACGCAGACTTACAATCGAATGGAAACAATCATTGTCAAGGAATCTCAAGCGCGCAAGGGCGTTACTCTCGATTTCCAGTTCTAACAGTTCTTCTAGTTTAAGCTGTTTATCGAAGAATATATTTGTGCTTCCTAACACCAAGCGTGAAATTATAAAATTATTACTGATTAACTGGAAAATTGGAGTAGACAATGATGCACCCCTGAGATCCATCGACGCTACATAGAGTTTTTGTTTCCGTCGCGCAATTTGATTTGCTCCAATATAGAGCTCAAGTAAATTCCTGAGGACAGAGACACTCATCGGAATCTTTTTTTTAACAACCATCAAGCTATTTTATTTGTGATTTCGAACATCTGAATATAAGTGCAAATAACCTTTAGCACTGGCATAACGAGCAAAATCAGTTCTTAAGTCTATAGCATCACTCCTAAACATCGCTCTGAATTCGGGCAGAGCTTCTTGAAAATTTACACGAGACTCTTGATCCAAAAAAAAAAATAAGAGTAAACCAAGCCGGCACGTCGGCTGCAAGTCTCACCATGTTTCTCGAAATTGGCACATCATAAACACTCCCCTTGTTCGTGGCAAAATACTCGGATTGATCCGGTTTAACTTGCAAATTTACTGACTAGGAGAGGTTGTCATCTTCGGGTGCCCAATCTTGACCGAACTGCCAGAACTTGTTCCTGGGTATATTATGAGATACCCGGTGCAGCCATTCAGTCTAACACTCCCAATAACTTGACTTATGGCTCTATGCGAGCCTGGCAGAACACTATTTTCACCATTATTGGCACGTACAAGCTATTTTGGTTTTCCACTCCTTCCACAGCATATCTATCTTGACGCATCTCTTCATATACCCTGAAAACACTGGAAACAACATAATCCATGTGATCACGATTGATCCACACCTCTATGATTTATTAAGAGTACCCAAAAGTGATTAAAATAACCAAAAAAATGACAATATGTCATTGAGACGTATTTCTTCTATTGCTCTGTACTTTCACTGTTCTCACTAAACACCACATCACATTTTATTCTAAAAAATATACAGAAGGAGTAAATTACGTATATACTCAACGAATCTTATTTTCATGTCTTACTCACATAAGAGTAAAACATCAAATATATGGAAAAATCAACGATAATCGACTTTTCACTCTGTGCTTGGATACTGAAGCAATAACAACATGTATCCAAGCACAAAGACAACAAATGTAGTATCATTGGACAACAATTCAGTATCAGAAATGATTTTCACTCATGAAAACTTCAATTCTGAGCATGTGTCGACCAATATCATACTATAATCAATTATATCAAAAATCAACTACTCACAGTTTTCTTCTCACTCCAATAGAATTTCTGGCTCTGTTCAGCTTACCTGGAACACAGAAATTATTACAAAGCAACATATTACAAGAAATTATATAGACAGGCAAAGGTTGAGTTGACTTATCTGAATTTCCTTGTGTCTAGATGAAATTCATCTCCATCAGCTGCACATGATGAAGCTTCAAACCTGCCGGAGAACACTGTGACGGAAATTTATCTATGAATTTTCATTACCATTACTCAAACTGTTGTGAGTAAGCAATGTCTACTTTCTGAGTATACATCACATATTCACATGTCTAACTAAACATGGTGTTTACAAACGACGCTTATGGTAACCTGCAGCGCAGTACCTGTGTTACCGACTCCACCCTGCAGGTTACCATAGGCGTCGTTTGTAAACACAGTCAGTTAGACATGTGATGTGTACTCAGGTAGACATGCACTATTTTTACTTACAACAGATTGAGTAATTATGAGAAAAGTCTCCAGATCAATTCCCGTCACAGTGTTCTCCAGCAAGTTTAAAGCTTCATCGAGTGCAGCAGCTGATGGATTTTGTATCGAGAAGCAAAAAAATTCAGATAAGTCAACTAAACCTTCGCCTGTTTATATATATTTCTTGTAATATGTTGCTTTGTGATAATTTCTGTGTTCCAGGTGAGCTGAACAGAGCCAGAAATTCTATTGGAGTGAGAAGAAAACTGTGAGTAGTTGATTTTTGATATAATTGGTTATAGTATGATATTGGTCGACACATGCTCAGAATTGAAGTTTTCTTGAGTGAAAATCAATTCTGATACTGAATTGTTGTCCAATGATACTACATTTGTTGTCTTTGTGCTTGGATACATGTTGTTATTGCTTCAGTATCCAAGCACAGAGTGAAAAGTCGATTATCGTTGATTTTTCCATATATTTGATGTTTTACTCTTATGTGAGTAAGACATGAAAATAAGATTCGTTGAGTAAATAAGTAATTTACTCCTTCTGTATATTTTTTAGAATAAAATGTGATGTGGTGTTTAGTGAGAACAGTGAAAGTACAGAGCAATGGAAGAAATACGTCTCAATGACATATTGTCATTTTTTTGGTTATTTTAATCACTTTTGGGTACTCTTAATAAATCATAGAGGTGTGGATCAATCGTAATCACATGGATTATGTTGTTTCCAGTGTTTTCAGGGTATATGAAGAGATGCGTCAAGATAGATATGCTGTAGAAGGAGTGGAAAACCAAAATAGCTTGTACGTGCCAATAATGGTGAAAATAGTATTCTGCCAGGCTCGCATAGAGCCATAAGTCAAGTTATTGGGAGCGTTAGACTGAATGACTGCACCGGGTATCTCATAATATACCCAGGAACAAGTTCTGGCAGTTCGGTCAAGATTGGGCACCCGAAGATGACAACCTCTCCTAGTGAGTGCTTATTCGTGCGAGAAATGAGTTTATTAAGACAAGAAAGTGCCTGTAATTTACACGATGTACTTAGATTGTTGCATTTTATCGCGGCCGACATTGGAATTCGCGCCTGATGCACCTCCTTCACCACCAGATCTAGATTGCCTTTGGATTTTAAAAACTGAAGCAATTTATTCTTGGTAACTCTAATTGGAATATTGTGTATGAATAAAACCAGAACTAACGCATTTTGATGCAATAATTTAGGCATCAAATTATAGTTTATGACACCAGATCTGTCAGAGTAGGAGGCACATTTTCTCAAATCATTTAATTCAGTTACTGAATCCTTTTTAGCAAGGATACAATTCAGCAAGTTGCTCTAGGCCAAGTTCTAGCTGTAAGAGCAAATTCTTTGCAGCTATTTTTACTGCCGAATAAGATCTAGGATCTCTGTTCTCAGTTATTTCTTCATGAACTTGTACAATTCTCTCATTGAATTGGGCAAATTATTCTTGGAGGGTTTGCATGTTTTCAGCTGTGTCTGCAAAACAAGGTAAAACCTTCGTGCGGACTAAGCCACAAGCCTGTCAAAAAAAATAAAGAGAAAAAGAAATTAATTTCTAGTAATCAGACTAGATTTGTCAAGATTAAAAAAGTGCACATATTAATACAAACGTTTACTTATTAAGACTAATTGAGATATCTCCAGTTACTAACTTATTTATGAAGGATCCTTAAAAGTAACTTTATTTTTATGTTTCGCGAAAGATTTCGGTTCAGTAGAACCTGCCAATTTACTAATAGGAGTACGCGCATAACTATGATCAGTAGTCTGCGAAAATGCATTCGTCCGCACCGGGCTAGTACTGCCAGCAGTATTTGGCGTAGCATGAACCAATGCAGTAGTGATAAATTTATGAATTTCATACAGCTCTTCATCCGACACTACCGGAGTCATCTCACGAGTGTCGTTAGTCAGGTCCGAAGCTGTATTAGAGACTTCGACAATAGTCGAGTCATGAGTAGGATTTTCATCCGTCAAAGAAGCTGGGGCAAACAGATCGTCACCTGTAGCATCAGTAGAGTCATAGTTAGGTTGGATGTCAGTGGTTGTCTCTGGCGGCTGCTGTTCCTCACGGATTGGCGCGGCCGATGGAGTCAACTCAGTTTCAACAGTGTTAGGGCTACTGTAAGCTCGTTTATTAGAATGTCTTATCGGAGGATTCAAAGAAGGTTCAATGGTAAAAGGAGAGTTTTCGCTGTTAGTAGTTATACCATCATTCCCCCTCAAAAAATAAGCAGGTTTCAAGCCATCAGCAGAGACCGTTACTTGACGACCAGCCTTATCAATTACAAAATTTTTCAGGTTATCTGATCTTCTAATTACTTTGAACGGGCCACTAAAAGGTGCAGTGAGGGGAGGCATTACTTCTTTGACTCTCCCAAACACATGAGAGCACTCCGATAAATCTTTGAATTCAAAGGGTTTATGTTTGATATGGTGTTGTACCGGTACTGGATTTATCTGATTCATATAAGATTTGAATTCAGTTAGAAAAGAATGTTCGTCTGGTCTGAAGCCGTCAAAATCTAGAAGATCTCCTGGTAACCGTAAGGTTGTGCCATAGAGAAAGTCAGCAGGACAAGCTCCAGTGTCCAAACGAATACAAGTCCGAAGGGCAAGGAGTACAGAGGGAAGCACACGATGCCAGTGCACCGCTTCAGTGCAGCACATTATGGCAGCCTTGAGTGACCTATGCCACCTCTCTATAATCCCATTTCCTTGAGGATGATAAGGGGCAGAGTGAATACGCTCATTGCCCAACAATTTGCAAAGTTCTCGAAACAATTTCGCTTCAAATTGAGAACCTTGGTTCGTCGTAAGTCTCACCGGAGTGCCAAACCGAGCAATCCAAGTCTCATAAATTACTCTTGCCACTGTCGCTGAGGATAAGTCCGGAATTGGTATGGCTTCCAGCCACCGAGAGAAACGATCCGTCATAGTAACAATATACTTAAAGCCAGCACTAATTGGCAATCGGCAGAAATTTATTTGAACGTGAAACTTTCGCTCTTTGACAGTTCAAACAGGCCTTGGCCCAATTTTTTATGTTAACATGCATATTCGGCCAAACATAGTGCTGATAAATTGAACGATCAGTTACTTTTGGCCCGGGATGGCCAGTATCATGAAAGATATCAAAGACCGTTTTCCTCAGTGATTTCGGAACATATGGTCTAATTTTGTCTTCTAGGACATTACAATAAATAGGGGTTCTTGTCAACACCTTTTATCGAGCGAATTTCACAATTAAATTCTGCAATTTCTATAAGTCTACATGCTCTGATAGATGAACATTTCTCTAGATTAGAGTCTAAAGCATACGTTAATGGAGCATGATTTGTGTAAATGACGAAATCACGTCCTTCCAGAAGATAACGAAAGTGTCTAAGGAAATCGTGAATAACCAGGAGTTCTCTGTCGAAAGTTCTATATTTTCTCTGAGCGTTATTGAATTTTTTAGAAAAGAAAGCCAAGGGTTGCCATGCATTACCCACCAGTTGCTCTACCGCACCCGCCATGACAAAATCTGAGGCATCAGTAATCAGTCTCAGTTCAGCATCACTTGATGGAAAAGCCATAAGTGTTGCCCTGGCAAGCTGAGTTTTGCAATTCTCAAAATTTTTAGCAGCCTGATCATTCCAAGGAACAGGTCTTTTGTCTTTTTTCTTGGCATTATCAAGTAGGTTATTGAGTGAAATTTGCGAAGCCGCAGCCTTTGGTAAAAATGTTCTGTAAAAGTTAAGCATTCCCAAGAATCTGCGAAGATCATGAAGTGTTTCAGGTTTAGGAAAATTTACTATTGCATCTACTGCTGAAGGGTTAGATTTAAAACCATCGGCACTGATATGATGTCCCAAAAATATCAACTCTTTCTGACCAAAAACACATTTGTTTAAATTTAATTTCAAATGGACTTCCTCTAATCTTTCAAATACAATCCGAAGATGACGCTCATGTTCCTCAGGAGAAGAAAATGCAATCAAAATGTCATCAACATAAGCAAAAACAAAATCTTCATTTTAAATGGTCCATTTTAATTTTCTGTAAAACCTAAATCAATTTCTTTAGTTACAATATCATACACTTCAATCACTGAATTATTAGCAGCTACTAATTTGAACGGAAGGGGTTTACTCGAAAGGTTGATTAATTTTGGTAAAACAGAAAGCTCAGAACCAGAATCAAAGATAAAGGGTTTATTTGAAATAATGTCCCGAATCTGGAGACGCAGTGATTTATTCACATTCTCCTGAAGTGTCTCCAATCTCCAGGAGTGGTCAATTAGTTTTTTTGAGTGTTTATAGATTCAAGATCACATTGCACTTTAGCTTCATGGGGACAAACTGTTTTGCTATTTTGAACAGGTTTTCCTCCACGCGCGACCCAGGAGCAAGGCTGTTTGCATTTACGAGCTTTCTCGACCCATGAGCGGTGTTGCCAGCACAAAATGTCTTCCTCTTCTGTTTGCGTTTCATCATTAACATTCGCATCATTTGATTTAAAATTACTGCCCATGCTCTTGGATCTCGGTTTCGGATCTGTTTTAGAATTAGGGTTTGAATTATTATCTTTACTCTTCCTCTCTCTAACCTGGCACGCGATCTATCAGTTAATGTAGAAATTAATTTATTATTATCCAAGTGAATTGCATCGACTCTGGGGACTACTATAGGTTATACTGAAATATTAATCGGCTTTTGTTACTAACGCAAGTTCATCATTAACATAAATATCGTCAATAAATAATCTAATATTTCCCGGCAATCTACTTTTCCAAGCTTTGATTATCGTAGGTCTAGGAATTAAGTTACCAGCCTTGTGTAATAGTTCATTCAAAAATATTGAAGGTCTCCTGCCACCCAACTCACAAGAAGCGAAAAGCTCCTCCAACTTCTGGTCCTCCGTTTTAGTAAATCTGTTTAAAAGTAAAGCCTTTACTTGTTCATATCTGCCATAAGGCAATAAAGCATTTAATGAGTCTGAAATCTCATGAGTTGCATCAATACCAAGATTGTTCATTAAATTGAAAAACTTTGCATTATCATCTGTGATTTTATAATAAACAAAATTGCGACTCTAATAGGTCAAACCAAAGTTGAGGTTCATTGATCCAGAAAGATTGGAACTTAATGCTCTTGGGCTGTGTAGCAAATGGAGTACGTAATGAATCAAAGTTGCTGGAAAAAGCAGGTTGAGAATGAAATTCCGGTAGCAATGGACGTGAATTTAAGGTAAAATTTGAATTATTCTGAGAATTAGGAGGGTTCGGTAATTTATTTGCAAAATTATTAGGCTGTGAATCGAAACATGAATTCATTAAATCAAAAGACAAAGTAGAAGAAGCCTCATTTGCCCGAGCCTTATTCAAAACAGAGCCAGCAGGTTGTGGTTCTTTTAAAGTTAATTTACTTAGGAGAACTGAAATGGTCTCGTCTCTTTCTTCAATCTTTATTCGTAATTCTCTATTAGCTTCCATAAATTTTTTAGTTGATTCAGAATGTTGCTGTTGCATCAATTCTAATCTATGATTAAGAAGTACCATTGGATCAGATTCTGTGATATTAACAGCATTCTCTAAAGCAGAACGCTGAGCAAGTTCAAAATTGTTGTTCATAACTTCATTATTAACTAAATTACTAGGTACTATCATTTATAGAGACTAAACTAAATTACTAGGTATTATCATTTATAGAGACTGAAGGTTGAGAGACCACAACAATTTCCGAGTTTTCCAGAATATTTGGACTCGTGGGTGAGAGTGAGGATTCCTCATCCATATTTGTTGGATTTAAATGTGGAATATAAGGTCTATTATTTTTAAACAAGGATCTTCCACCAATATCTTGATTAAAACGTCCCCAATAATTTGCAATATTCGCGTTAGTAGGAGTAACTTGATCAAAAGGATTGTGCATTTCTAAGCGAAGATTAGATGGTATTTCAAAAGGTGTCATAACTGTCGACGTTGTTGTCACTGTAACGTTATTGTCAGAAATCTGAGCCGACGAAACTACTTGAGAGTCAATATTATTGTTGCTCTGTTGTGTGTAACTCACCACTGGTGAGTGCTGAACCTTAACCATAATAATGCTGCTGAGAGCACCAGCCCAACAAATTCTCACAAATCCGATTATGTAAACAAGAGCTTCAAAGTCAAATCAACTCACGCAACAACAAATTTGAACAGGTACAAACAGTACAAGGATGTCACCTTCGTATACTTGACCTTGTCTAACCCCCAACCATGAATACACAATGCCCAATGGCAAACGAAACGTTAGAATTTATACAATTCAAATATGAAATGAAAATTAAAATGCGAATGATCTTCTCACATGAAACGAGTTTGAAACTCCGTATGCAATAATGATCAACGCATACAAAGAATTATGAAAAGGAATGTACTTAAAAATTTTGGACTTAAAAATTCTGCTCAAAAGCAGGCAAAGAATTCCCAGAATAAATAGATCAGTTAAAATATTCTTATAAAATAATTGTCAGTCTTATACGTTACTATAAGTAATTTTTCAGTTGAAAAATATCGAATGAGAATTGATAAAATTGTACTCGATTTCTTATTATTTACGATTTTTTAATAAAATTCATTGCTGTGCAAAAGTAATTGGAATTGCAATCTTGGTCAACATGTGTAAAACGATTACTAAGACTCCGTACACTAAGAAAAACCAAGTGCAAAAGAAGTTAAAAGATTTGCAGCACATGAATTACTGGAGATATCTTTTATTAAAAACTACGAAGTGCAGCTACTCGCCAAACCCGGTGTCCGAAGAAAGTGGTTGAAATTCTGATAACTTTTACTTCTGAGTCGTGCGGATACGACCGTTATTCGTAGAAAAGTCGAAACACAAAGTCGGGATTTACAGCGACTCGTGCTTCGACAGCAACCGCGTGGTAGCGAAATTCCGGGAAAAGATGGCGAGTTCCCGCCAATGCCCGGCCTGCCGGAATGCAGCAATTAGGCTGACGCCACGTGTCTCGAGAGACAATTACCGCTAATACCTCTGGAGTTGTGCCGATGATGTTATACAGCCGCAGCTCCAAGGATGCGTCTCAGCGGGTTGAGCAGGGCGAGACAGGCCGCAGCAGCAAGATCGTCCAAGGCGGGAGAGAGTTGTCGATGGCGCAGCAACAGGTCTTGCAGCGTCAAAAATGGCGTGGCATCCTTTGTGCCGCGGTGAGCGGCAAAGCATCGCGTTGAACGACGAACGTCGGGGTCACCAATGTGGGGATGTGCGTATGTGGAATGGAGCTCCCCACAAGCTCCAGGTGTTCAAGGGAAGGAATCGCCAATAATGCCGTTTACTCTAGTATAATATATTCATTCAATGAGTAATTGAAGTTACAACTCTTGCTCCCCACAGGGAGCCGACTGTTCTGCTGTGCTGCCAGAGCTACACTGGAGTGTCGAGCGCCGAGCCGCGAGCTCCGAGCCTCGAGCGCTCATTCAACCGCCTCGCCATCTAGTGGCGTCGTCGCAAAGGCGTATCCGCATCGCCTTGTCGCCACAGTCTGCTTCTACATTGTCTTTACCTGCGACCATTTGTGCGCTGAATTGTGAAATATACTGTAATTGTCTAACGCGGTGAGGGTCTGATTTCTCCGGATTTTGCTGCATCGCGTATTGTTGTGGTTTGTGTCGGTGGATATTTTGAAGGTTCGATCTTTTAGAAAATCGAAAAATTACCGTAAACCTTCGAAAATGGCCGTCAATTTTCGATCGATCGTTGCATATTTGCAATGAGCTGGGCTGAATTTTATTGAGAAAAAACTGAGAGGACGCCACGTACTTCATGACTAAACGTACTTCTGCATTCTCGTCCGGAGAAACCATCACTGTCGCATTCAAGATTTGATTCTTGCACGTTTCGAACGCCTGCTCAGCCTCTGCTGTCCAGTTAACTGGTCGGCTGTTTTTTTTCTTCGCGTCTTTTAGATACACTGTCAGATGTCTCTGAGTGTCCGCTGCTCGAGGTAAAAATAACCGGTAGTAATTTACGATTCCCAAAAATCTAGGTGAATCGTCGATCGTTTGGATTTTTCATATGCTCTAATGGCCTCTACCTTATCCTCGGTCGGTTTATATCCGTCGCGGCTGATATGATGTCCGAGAAAAATGAGTTCTCCGACGCTGAACTCGCATTCTTCAGTATTTAAACAGAGATAAAATTCATCTGAACGCTTCATAACTATTTTGACGTGTCTCATGTGTTCCTCCAATGAATTAGACGCTATTCATGTATCATCTATAAAAATAAATACGAAATCTAAATCTCCTGAGAGCTCAAGAGCTGCATTTAAATAACGCTGAAAAATTGGACTCGCGTTTCTAAGACCGGAAGTCATTGCACAATAATCAAACAGTCCAAAAGGTATGATAAGCGCTGTTTTTGGAATGTCATCCGGGTGGATAGGTATTTGGTGGAATGTTTTGGCTAAATTTAATTTTGAAAAACATTTTTCTTCGTGCAAAAACATGGGAAAATCCCTCGAGTTCGGTACGGGATATCGATCGGGAACCGTGATTTGATTAACCGTCGATAACACAGCTCCACAAAAAAAATGAACCAGAGACTGAACTACCCTACTCATATGTATTTTTGTCTGCTGAATCTGAATCCGAGGTGCGACTAGCTCCATCACCTCCGGCGAATTCAATGGGTTTCGCAGGGTAATTCGCGGGCTTAGGCCAAATAGAAAGGTCTGCACCCGAGACGCAGAGAGATCCATGCCCGTATTTCTCTCTTTTACATGGAGACGAACCGATGATGCCGCACAATCAGCCTCCGTGATTACGGGCACCTCTAATTTTTTGAGTCTTTCTGTTTTTTCTCTGGGTTCTTTGCCCTTTCTGCGCTCGAGTCTCAGTTTTTCCCTTTGCGGTCGCCCCAAGTATATGGTTTCTGACTGCACTTGAATGCTTTTTCGCGGTACTTGAAGTGGTTATAACACCACGAGCCGTTTTCGTTAAACGCGCGTGAACGCGACCTACCTCGTGGTTCCTCTTCATCCCTTCCCTGGATCCACCTGCGAGTCTGTGATTCGCGATTCGAACTCGATACCTCAATTGCTTCGATGCGCGCGATCACTGCCTCTGTCACTGGATCCATCGCGACGGCCGGTTGATGAAACTGTGAAATCGCGTTTACCTACTTTGTGCTGCGCTTGAGCACGTCGTACGTTTTCTCAGCACTCTGCATGATTTTCTGCTCATCTTGCGTTTCAAACACGTTCTCGATGAGCAGAGCTATCTAGACCGACAGCTGGTTCTTCCAAATACGCAGAACGATGTTTTTGTCGATCGCGTTGCTGGCTAGACTGAGCAAATGGTTGTAGTGATCGAACGGGCTCCTACTTCCCATGGAGGAGCTGTTCAGAAGCTTTTGTAGCTTGTCGTCTTGCGTCTCTCCATTCTTGCGCATTAAGTGCTCTATTAATTGTTTACATTTGTTACCGGCTGGGAGAGACTCTAAAATTTCCACGATTTCTTGTGCAACTTCATTGCCTAATTTGTTCAACACGACCCGCGCGTCATCGGATATAATGTTGCACGCGTTCATTTGTTCTTCTAGAGTGAAAAAACACGCGTTCGGCGTGGCTCTCCAGAAGAGTTGGAACCGCAAGTTGGGCGCATCATTGGACATGATCGGTTTCTGTTGTTGGAGATTGGTCGGGACATTGCTAAAAAGAGTTGAGTCATACGGCGGGTTATATGCTCAAAATTTATTGAAGGAGTCCGATCCTCCTTGACGCACGCCTGAGTGAATTGCGTTCGCGTCCGTTCCCCTTCGCACGACGTTCTGCGGCATTTGGAAGCTCTGCGCTGTTGCGTTGAGCTGAGGTAGGCTGGTCGGAGGGTGGGGGTGAGGGTAAGGTGGGAGTTGAGCGCTAGAGGATTGCCTCTATGCGGCCGACTAGCGCGTCTTGCAGCTTGGCAAACTCCTGTCTGATCTCTGCGCGCGTCTGCTTTCGCAGCTGATCCAATGCCTCGTTGGCGTTACTTTCTCCCACTCTTGCTGTACAGGGATTTCTCTCGGTTGCGTGCTATTCTCAGCTTTCTTGCTTGACGCGTATCCGTCATTTTTGCTGTATACGATTTTCTATTTCTAAGCCTACTCACTACAATGTTATCGTCTAATGCTAGAAAAAATGCTTTCGGTTTTTTTTGATACTCGTCATGTGTCTACCTTTATTCTGTCAAATGCACAACAATACGCATTTGGCAAAGGAAAATCGTGCAAACATAGACTAATCTAATTGCAATTCTAATTTCCCAAAGGTGAATACGCAAGAAGTTAACATTACTCCTAGTTTAGCGGAAAAGTTGCGGATGGACGCTGCGCTGCTGCATTGATGGTTCTGGTGACGCTCTCCGCATCACTCTCGGCCACTCACTAGCTCTGCTCTGGATCCTCAAGGCGCCAGTGACGGTGGCTTCACGCAATCCCTCGACGACTGCGTGCGCGCTGGGTGGCTCAGATAAGCGTACACGGCGCGGCTATCCAAGCCTGCGCGGTGTTTGGAGTAGATGCTCTCGCCATTCAAAGGCGACTTCTTGCGCGCCGCAAGCTCAGTGGCGGGCGCTTGGCGTCAGTGACGCACGGCGGCTGCTTGGCTTGGCGTCAGGGACGCTCAGCGACGGGCGCGCTTGCCGTCTGTGACGCTCGGCGGCGGGCCCGCTCGGCGGCTGCAGGCGTGCTTAGCTGAGAGAGCGCCTGGCGGCTGGTGCACTTGGCGACCACGGCACTTTTCGGCGTCACTGGACTTACTTGAGTTTTCCCAGCTTTATCCATTCCATGCTGCTGCGCCTGGTGCTTCCTCGTCCTTGCTCTTCTGCTGCTCCATTTTGATCTGACTCCACGACGATTCGAATGTCGGGGTTGCCACTATGGCCTTTCGGGGCCGTCACTGTGGGCTCAGTGGCGGTCTCTCGGAGTTGATGTGGAAGATGGTGACTGGAATTAACTAGGGGCCATTTTCTGGTGACACGACGAATGAAGAATGTACGCAGCGTATAAACTAAGTATGTTTATTGTGCGTGGCTTGGTGTGCCTGGAAGGCAAGTTACAGGTGTGCGCTCAGCTTGGTGGCCTGGCACGGAATGATGTTTGGCGTCGTTGCGCGTGGGTGCTTGGCGCTGATATGCGGCTGCATACTTACATGTACACGCACCTGACGCCTGAGATCGAGGCATAGCCCACACTACTATTCCCATCATCTTCAGTTTTTTTTTTCTTCATTATTTGTGTTCTATGATACCAAAAGAAGCTAAACCACTTAATGGCCCTTCGGAATCGCCATTCATTTTTTTCAGCCATTTTCTGTATTTGTGATTTCTCAGCTATTGCGGTAATGACGCGTTTTGTCGATATAATATGATATTAAATTGAAAATACATTTTTTTCTGAACCTGACGAATTCATCAGATAGTGCAGAAAAAGTGCGTAAGTTTGATTCATATACTTTTTCAGTAAAGGGACTAGAGTAGACTGTGAAGTATATTGGTAGAGGTAGGAAGTCTCAGAGCTGCATAAAGTGCAAGATGGTCGCTTACTTATCTCTCTATATTAAAAGCCAGACCGCCGCCGCCGCCGCCGCCGCCGCCGCCGCCACCGCCGCCACCGTAAAAGTTTTCGACCCCTTTTTGGCTCCCCTTTTTGGCTCCCCTGTTTGGCTCCCCTTTTTGGCTCCCCTTTTTTGCTCCCCTTTCCTGCTCCCCTTTTCTCACCCCCTTTTTTTACCCTTTTTTAACCCTTTTTTACCCCTTTTTCCACCCCCTTTTTCTGCCTCTTTTTCCACCCCTTTTTCCCCCCTTTTTTCACCCCCTTTTCCACCCACTTTTTTCACCTTTTATTCCACCTCTTCCACCCCTCAGTTGGAGGTCCATTTTTGGAACTGTTGATGACTAAGAAGTAAGAACATCGAAGATCGGATATTTACCATAGCAACCGTTGTTTACGTCCTTAGCAACCGTTACTATGGAGTGAGAAAAGTCAGTTAGAGGTCCATTCACGGAACTGTTGATGACGAAGAAGTAAGAACATCGCAACTCGGATATTTACTATAGCAACCGTTGTTTACGTCCTTAGCAACCGTCACTATGGAGTGGGAAAAGTCAGTTAGAAGTCCATTTTCGCAACTGGTTGATGACTAAGAAGCTCGGATATTTACCATAGCAACCGTTGTTAACGTCCTTAGCAACCGTTACTATGGAGTGGAGGAAATGAGTTAGAGGTTCCTTTAGTTTTCTCAGAGAGTGGCGATTAATGCAAGTTGAGGTTCAATTGCAATACTTTTAGAAAGCACACTGCTGAGGCACTCGGCAGTGGTTTTTCCAACTGCACAGGATACAAAATCTTCCTTCTTCCCTCTTTTTCCACCCTTTTTTCACCCCATTTTTTACCCTCTTTTTTCACCGATTTTTTTACCTTTTTCCACCCCCATTTTTTCACCCCCCTTTTTCCACCCTCTTTTTATCCGTCTTTCCACCCCTTTTTCCACCCTTTTTTCCACCTCTTTTTTCACCCCTTTTTCCACCTCTTTTTTCACCCCTTTCTCCACCTCTTTTTTCCATCCTCTTTTTCCACCCGTGTCTTCGAATAATTTATTTATTTCCAATAAATATGCAATGGTCCGATCTCCTGGAAATTTTGCACACAGGTTAGTCGCGGCAAAATCTAGGCCGAGTTCAATTTTCAATAAAATCCGTTGTTTATTTGCCTAGCAACCGTTCCTAACGTGTTATCTCACGAATCTTCATAAGTGCTCATTGGAACTATGAGAGTTGATGAGAATCAATGAGAATCGAAGAGAATCGGATGAGATATTTCCCATAGCAACCACTGTTGATATCCTTAGCAACCGTTGCTTCGAAAGTTGGAAAATCAATTTTAAGTTACACTCGATGACCAAGAAAACTGAATTGTTATATTTGCTCCATAGCAACCGTTGTTTACCTCCCTAGCAACCATTGCAAAGGTTGGAAATGATCAATCTATGTCCCATGTCCATAATTTTCGATTGCAAAGGACACAAAATCTTCCCACTTAGCTCCTCAGTAACCGTTGTTAAACGCCCTAGCAACCGTTGCCAAGGGAAAGAAAAAGTAAGTTTCATTTCCAGTATTTTCGACTGCACAGGATACGAAATCTCCGTTTTACCCATAGCAACCATTGTTTACGTGTCTAGAAACCGTTGCTGCAGTAAAAGGAAAGGACTAAATATTATTTTGGACAATTTTTTTTCAATATAAATCCACTTATTCGTCGAAACTACCGTTTATTTACATCCCTAGCAACCGTTGTTTTGGAAGCTGGAAAAACAGTTTTAAGTCACACTCGATGGCCAGAGGCACTAAATTGTTATATTTGTTCCATAGCAATCGTTTTTTACCTCCCTAGCAACCATTACGAAGGTTGGAAACTATCAATTTATGACCCATTTCCATCATTCTCTACGGCAAAGGACACAAAATCTTCCCAATTAGCTTTTCAGTAACCGTTGTTTACCGCCCTAGCAACCGTTGCTAAGGGAAAGAAAAATTCACGTAAGTTTCGTTTCCAGTATTTTCAACTGCACAGGATACAAAATCTCCGTTTTACCCATAGCAACTATTGTTTACGTGTCTAGCAACCATTGCAATCTTACTCAAAATCTGCTGCTGAAAATCTGAAATGGAACACGCGGAATACCCAAACCAAAAAATATGATCTAGCACATGTCACTTTTAACCTAAAGTTAAACCCACTATTTATCTAAAAAAACAAACGTTTAACATGAATATAGCTGACATTAATCTTTTATTTTGATTCGAATCGTTCGTTCAGTATTCTTTTCAATCGAACAAAATCGAAGGTTCAAGTTTAAAGTTTTATTGTTTTGAATGTAATTTTCTTTTAATTATTACTACACTTATTATTGAAATTATTGATTTCTAAAGAACACACGGGGGGTTGGCGAGCGAAGCGAGCAGGGGGGGTACCCCCCTAGTATTATTCAACTCCACTTGTAACTAAATTTAGCTGATAGTAAAGTAGAGTTTGCCTATAATGGCATATGTTTGTAATCAGTTTCAAGCAAACTTCAAGAGCTGTGGATTCGATGGCAAGGTGCAAAGTACCAAACTTATCATTACTATTCGATTGCTGAGATCATTGGTAAGAGAACTGATCGATTAGCGTGATGTAAACAGTGGTTTAAACTTATTTTTTGAGTGGTTTCTAACCAAATCCTAAAAATAGGCAAAATCCGTTGACACGAAAAGAGTGGCTCAAATTCGCAAAAAAATGCAAAAAATATAGATTGCCATAGGAACACTTGAAAATTCACATCTAAATCGGGAGAAAACGAATGTTTTGTAATTTTTGAAAATACAAAATCAAATACGAATTGAAAATACAAATAATAGCATGTACATTAGTGGGAGGGTGAAAATTAGGGTATGCGACAGGTTTGCCTATGACGATTTTGGCCTGTTTTGGTCATCTTTAACATCCTAAATAACAAATTTTGTAACTTTTTATTGTTTAACCTACAAGAACATAGCTACTGCCAAATACCTGTAGCCGGAATGTCAAACAGTCTGTAACGTCGGGAAATATGACGCGGCGCGCGTGCTTAGGAAATCGCGAAATTTTGAGCCAAGCTTTCGCTTATAGCTCGGGTTTTACCGGAAAAATCAATGATTCGTTTACGCGGGTGACTCGTTTTTAGTAAAATAAAGAATACCCATAAACCAGAAAAGAAATGATAGACAGAGACATGAAATGAATTTACAAGCACGAACCGTGATTTTAATACTAAAGACCTGCCTAATATCCTCTGAAATTGACTTATACAAAAAAAAATTCATCTTTGTCTCGGTCACATCAGTTTCCACCTAACTATACTCTATCTTACCGCAAATCCTGTTGTTTGCATGCTACTGAGAGGAAGCCAATATGTCTTGTACATATAATCATATGGAAATATTCACAATCCATAAATGTAAATCGGAAAATCGATGTAATTTGATATTACATATTTGTCAGGTGGTGAAAAGATCTGAATCTATGAGAGTTAGTGATGCTGCGACACGTTGAGACGGTTGAATTATCAGGTGGACACATTGACTACAACAATTTTAGAATCTCCGATTTGAATAAACTTCGGACATTTATATATTTTTAATGTGATAAAATGGGTAATTGATGTTTATAGCGGTGGTTATTGATTGCTGCAAAAACCCACTCGGAGGTGACACATTAGATGCATTCACCTTAATAGAAAACATATATGTAAAAAGTAAAATGAGAAAAAATGTTCAATTTTCCTATACATTTATTTCTGGAATTGAGTTTATACTCAGGAAATATAATTTTTGTAATTTTTGTGAAAAGACTTCCAAAACAAATAACAAGAATGAAACTTATATTATATAAATTTTTATCTTAAACATTCATTTTTTCTTATGATTCTATCAGACTCACCAAGAAAACATGCCACTTTTGCAAAACATAAGCGTCGACTAGAATCTATGAATGTTACAAAATAGCTTAGTCAAAGATGCCCATTACGACGATGACGAATCGAACAAAATCATTGAGTGTGGGCCATGAAGAAAATTTGGCAGGTGTCGTTGCATATATGCTGTAGATTCAACTAATACTAATATATGAGTGGTAAAAAAATTGATCGGTGAGAGCGGCCTAACAACGATCTGAACATATTTTGAATTACTTTTGAGAGAAAATAGGCGAAATCTGTGACCATAAAATAAGTGGCTCAGATTCGCACTGAAAAATGCAAAAAAAGCACAAAATCTAAATTGTAATAGAAAAACTCAAAAATGTATAACTTGATTGGAGAACAATTTTTGCCCTAATTTTTAAAAAATAAATGATACCTTCTAAGCTAGTAAACAAGTAGGAATTTGGATTTGGGCCACATTCGATAATGGCGTTTTCGACTGGTCTTAGACCTGATTATATACGAAATAACAACTTTCGAGAACATAAAAAATACTCTTTCCATAAGAACGATTCTTATGCTTACACGTATATAAATATATCAACATTGATATTAACAATTCATTAACAAGAACAACAAACATAATCAACAATACATTAATAATACTATAAATTAACTTCAGCAAATATTCCAATCCAATTTCTTTTCAGTCTCTGAAACGGTGTGGTTTCTTGATCATTCTCTTTTTTCGAAGAACTGAAAAAAATAAATAGTATCGAATGAATTCTTTTATCTTATTATTTGATGTTTTATGAGAAAAACAGTTTATTCATTAAGGTAACTGCAGCCAATGCGCCACCCCCTAAGAGTTAAGTTCGCGAATTTGATTATGATAAACTTGAAATTTTTGAATTCTGCGAACGGCATCTTGGAGGCTCTCGAGGAACCGTTTCGGGCTCGCTTTCCAATTAAAAATAGTAATAGATTATGCACTATTAATAAATGGAGTCAACACTGGATAGATTAGATTGTGTATAAACATACTTCTGAATATCGCTTGAACTTCGCGTACACATTCTTTAGATGTCCTTGTTCTTTTAGCCTTCGAAGACTTGTTGATGGATTCAGAGCTCACTTCTTCTTCCAATTTTTCAGAAGTTGATGGTGCTTCAATGAAATTGAACAAATTTAATTATATAGATCTCAGTATTATGATAATCAACAATGACCAAACCACAAACTTGAATCCAGATTTAGTTCAGAATCAGCAAATTTAGTTTATAAAATGAAGAGCAACTGATAGTCAAACCGAGATTAAGATTTATAAAACTCACAAATTTAATAATTACACAATCGAAATAAGAGCTAATGTTTTTTTTCTTCTTATGATGTCAATTATTCAAATTTTATCATAACATTGTAATTTTGAGTTCTATTTTATAAGTATTCTGTTACACTTTTAATTACCAAATTCATTAGGAGTTGTACGCTTCAATTTTCCAGGTAGGGGCTCCGACTCTTCAGATTTTTGTTGTTTCAGATTGATTCTCGAAATCTTTTGAGCTAGAAATGATTATGGTTTCTTTTCATCAATGTCATAAGCAACATATTTAGATGAATGATGCCAAAACGACAAATACTAAGATTCATTCAAAATTCGTAAAAAAGTGTTTTTTTTTAATTCTGATTAATAGTATTCATCATCACAAATATATTTTATATAATCATGTGCAAGCCTGATTAGTAAAGGAAGATAAACCCTTGCAATATCAGCTAAATATACCTTTTGTGATTCTACATACATTAAAAAACTAAAAAACCTAAGTAAACTTGAACGAAATATTGATAAAATGTTTATGAAATTAACATATTAAACGATACAAATTATATCGTCGGCTGAGGGGAGACAGATGTCACCTGAGATATAAGGGAATAAAGAGCGTCATCTCAGATATAAAGAAATGAAAAACTCCTTCTGAAGTTGAAGATTAATCAATTCACGCCATAAAAGCCCATGTAAAAAATTTAATTTTTATTATAGCGTTCGTATGGAAAGGAAGATGGTGACCCATGATATTCTTTGGCACAATTGAAAGTTGGTTGTGCTTGGTACATTCTTTAAGAATTTTAACTCATTCTATCGTATTATAAAAACTCGCTGCAGTCACACAACTTTTCTCGATACTTCATTTCCGATTGTTATTAGTATCAGCACGTTGATTTCGGGCCCTCGACTCATTTAGATTTTGGTGATTTACTTGTTAGATGAATTTCAAACGTGAAGTAGTTAGTAGAGTTTTATATACATTAAAAATTTTTTTTAATGTATATCAGTGCTAATAAAAATAGGAAATGACGCAAATAATGCGGAACTGTTGATAAAATGTATCGGACTGAGATGACGTTTTTTATTCCATACTACTATATCAGAAATGACGCTTTTCTCAACTCTGATATTATCGAAATTTTGTAGAGAGAGTTATTTAAACATTCATCGACACTTACCACATAATATTTGATCAATATTAACTTCGACTGCAGTATGATCATTTGTTTTCTCCTCTGAGAGACCTTCCTTTGAAGACACACCCACGAACAAGTGTACATCAGCTTCATCTTCTGTATTTGTTACTGGGACTGGGTTTTCTTGCATTTCCTGATGGGCGGTATTCTGGATAGACTTGTTTTCGCGGTCTGTCCCTTCAGATTCTACGTCTACAGAATAGATATAGTTTCATGTTGCATGTATGGTGGAGAAATAGAATAAGGTAACCGCAGCTAATAAGTATATTATGCAATAGTACATTTACAACTAATGTGCAATATCTGTGATTCTTGTACGAGTAGAATATTCATAGTTCACTCACAATTCTTTCAAACAAAAAAGGAACTTACGATATCTTTTGACACGTTTTCAAAACAATTCTTTAAGAGTATAAATTACATGGGTCTAATCTCACAATCATACTTTGAAGTTCTTCATCATCTGTGCTACAGGTTGAAGCTAGAAATAATAAATTTCAATCATGTTAATGTTTCTGAAAATATTATCTTGACTATTAACAGAATATCTAATGTTTATAAATATAGTACACTTAAAAGTATTGGGAAAAATCGGCTTCGAATACAAATGCAATCGGTTTTTGAGAAACATTTCATTTGGTTGAGAAAACTCAGGTCATCACATGTAGAAAATGTATCAATGTATAAAATTAATGAGAAAATATTATTAAAGAGAGATAAAATGGCATTTCACGTTCTTGTGCATATTTTAAATGTCCCTAGAAGAGCACTCGTCGGATAAAACATTCCAAAATTTCAAATACTAGTTTCTCAATATACTATTTATTATAGAAGAAGTGTATTCAAACGCATTGCTGAGGAATTTTTAACTTATAGCCGATGAGATGAATTTCAGTATTTATGTCCTTACCCGTTTCATCATTATTATTCTCGGATTCATCACTATCTTCTGCATTACTATCATATCCATCACTTCTGGTTTTCATTTCAGTTCGGGATTCCATTTCATCCTCTGCTCGTGAAACATTTATGAAACGTTTCAGTTCATTAGCAGCTTGAGTTAAAAAATCGTCACAAGTGAGGCGACCATCTTTCAAATCTTGCCAAGCTTGCTTGATACATTTGTCGTTGAACAAAGAAATCTGATTCTTTGGTTTGTTGGAAAACCCCTCATGGACACTGTCAAATTCGATATATTTTGATTGCAAATAAACCAGCATTTGATCTGAAAAAAGAATATAACTTTGTAAAGAAATATTTGTTCCTATCATACCGGTTATGAAGTACGGTTATTATTGAACGACCACAAATCGTCGCCTCCGTGTAAAAAGGGGCCAACTCAGCGTCCGGAACAAGAAGGGGCCAACTCGCTGGCCGGGCAAGAAGGGGCCAACTCGCCGTCCGTGCAAAAAGGGGCCAACTCGCAGTCCGTGTAAAAAGGGGCCAACTCGCCGTCCGTGCAAGAAGGGGCCAACTCGCCGTCCGTGCAAAAAGGGGCCAACTCAGACGAGTTTTGAATTTCACATAAAATTCAGTTCACGAATCTCTTGAGAAGTCTTATGCACACTATGTGATAGCCGTAGTTCGTCTCTTTCAATGATTAGGTGATTTTCACGTAATTTACATGTCATCAGAATGTAATATGTCAAGTTAACTATTTACGTTAAACGGCTTTTGCTCGATGGTTTCTTTTAGAAATTGGTATACATATGTTTTGAGGTCGCTCATAATGAATCCGGCCTCAAATTCTAAAAATTCATATTAGAGCCTCTAAGATCACCTGATAAAAATTTGGAAAAAAATTGAATTTTGTTGAAAATTGGTATACATGGGTTTTTGAGGACGCTGATTACAAATCCGGCCTCAGATTTTGAAAATTCGAATTAGATCAAGCCTCTAAGATCACCTGACAAAAATTTAGAAAAAAATTGAATTTTGTCGAAAATTGGTATACATGGGTTTTTGAGGTCGCTGATCACGAATCCGGCTTCAGATTTTGAAAATTAAGATTAGAGCCTCTAAGATCACCTGACAAAAATTTGGAAAAAAATTGAATTTTGTCGAAAATTGGTATACATGGGTTTTCGAGGTCGCTGATTACAAATCCGGCCTCAGATTTTGAAAATTCGAATTAGATCAAGCCTCTAAGATCACCTGACAAAAATTTAGAAAAAAATTGAATTTTGTCGAAAATTGGTATACATGGGTTTTTGAGGTCGCTGATTACAAATCCGGCCTCAGATTTTGAAAATTAAGATTAGAGCCTCTAAGATCACCTGACAAAAATTTAGAAAAAAATTGAATTTTGTCGAAAATTGGTATACATGGGTTTTTGAGGTCGCTGATTACAAATCCGGCCTCAGATTTTGAAAATTAAGATTAGAGCCTCTAAGATCACCTGACGAGAATTTGAAAAAAAATTTAATTTTGATGAAATTTGGTATACATGGGTTTTTAAGGTCACTGATTACGAATCCGGCCTCAGATTTAAAACATTCGAATCATAGCCTCTATGATTGGTGACCGAAAATTTGAAAAGATACTGGATTTGAATAAAACTTGGTATACATGGGTTTCTATGATCGCTGATTATGAATCCGGCCTCAGATTTTTAAACTTCAAATTAGATTGAACCTGCAAGATTGCCGACCGAAAATTTGCAAAGATAATGGAATCTAATGGAACTTGGTATACATGGGTTTTTTAGGTCGCTGATTACACATAAAGCTTCAGATTGAAATAAGCCTAAATCTTCAACATCGTCGACCGTAACAAGGAAACATCCTTTTTGAAGGTTACCCAAATAAAAAACAATCTCATATTTGACTTTATAGAAAAAACCGTTTTAAGTGTGATTACATTCTTCTAGTTTTCGCGCGTTTAGAGTTAATACATGCATTTGTGAGTGTATATTCTCTATTATAATTATATTCATATACGAGCAATGATCTCTCGCTCGCTGTCGCTCACTCGAGTCGTTCGAGTGGATTTTAATTAAAAAATCTACAAAACATTCTATAATCTTCAATATTCAATTCAGTTTTGATAAGTTATACTTTTAAATTATTGTAAATAGATATAAATCGACATCATGGTGCTTATAAATTATAGCCCTCGATCTTCTCTTTCGTTCCATCACGCCACATGTTCTTCAAATCGTCATTTTCTGAGTTGTTTTAATGTAGATTTGTTCTACAAGTTCCTTTGAAAGGATGGAACAAATGAGAACTAGAAAATTGATATACAGTGTTTAGAGTGAAATACCGTGAAACTCTATTTGCGTAACAGCATAACCTCTGGTACAAGTATTGAAGATTATACTTGCCACAAAAATTTTTGCATATTTTGATCGATACTTATTACATTTCCAACATAAGTTTATTTTGAATGGAATCAACCGACTTTTGATGACACCAGAGTAGAAGAAATGCCTCTTTATTCAGTAAACTATCTAAATGTATGCTTCTTTGTTACCATCGATTATGTTGAAGGTTTAGGCTTATTTCCATCTAAAGCTCGAGGTGTAATCAACGCCCAAAAGAACCCATGGATACCAATTTCATCAAAATCCAGTATTTTTTTAAATTTTTGGTCGTCAATTTTAGAGGCTTTAATTTGAATTTTCAAAATCGAAGGCCGGATTCGTAATCAGCGACCTCAAAAACCCATGGAAACTAATTTTCATTATAATCCATTAACTTTTCAAATATTCGTTCGCTAATCTTAGAGGCTCTAATTTGAAATCTTCATATCTGAGGCCGGATTCGTAATCAGCAACCTAAAAAACCCATGGATACTAATCTACACTTCTATACTATACTGTAAAGTTAATCCTCCCGGAAATTTCATGGAAAGATTATTCAATGAAGGAGTTGACTTCCATAGAAACAAATAAAACGGATCAAAGGGAAATTGCCTGCGGTATCATATTCCGCATTGAAATTTACAAAAAAAACGATGCGTGGATGTCAAAAATGGTAAAATTCAAGTTGCGTTTTTTTGGTATCCAATAAACCATTGGAAAAAACTGTGAAATAGTTGTATGGTGCAAATTTGAGTTTCACCGATTTATAGAACAATCGAAAATCTTTCCTATGCTATGGTGGAAATTTTGGAAAAAATTATGCGTGGGCGTGAAATATGGAAAAAACTGACTTTTATCAAGTTGTGCCGCATAAACCGTTGAAAATATCTATGAAACAGCGTCGTGATGAACATTCTGATCTGAGGTATCGATAGAGCTCATTTAGCGCTTCAATTATTCATCGTGAAAAAATCAAAAATATTGATGCGTGGGCGTAAAGTATGTAATTGAAAATTGGTAGTTTACTTTGCGATTTTTATTGCTTTCAGATAAATACAATATAATAGAAAATTATGCATATAGTCGAATTGGAAGTGATAAACAACTTGGAAAATGATGATTTGAAAAAAAATCGGTATGATGGATCGAAAGAGGAGGTCAAGAGCTAAAATTTGAACTAGCTATGTGTTCGAAAAATTGATACTGTGGGGGCGTAATGGCCATAAAGACAATTATTCGACGTTTGATTCCAGGATAACGTTAAAAAAATAATATAAATGGGTTATCTATTGAAAACTGATCTTGCAGATTTATAGAGTAAAATGAGCATTTTCATAATCTGAGGTGAAAAATCCGGAAAAATAGACGTGGGGGCGTAATATACGCCATAGAAAACTTGCCGCGTTGCCGAAAACCATTTTTTCCAATTTTCTGTCTGATAAACAACTCAGAAAATGACGATTTGAAGAACATGTGGCGTGATGGAACGAAAGAGAAGATCGAGGGCTATAATTTATAAGCACCATGATGTCGATTTATATCTATTTACAATAATTTAAAAGTATAACTTATCAAAACTGAATTGAATATTGAAGATTATAGAATGTTTTGTAGATTTTTTAATTAAAATCCACTCGAACGGACTCGAGTGAGCGACAGCGAGCGAGAGATCATTGCTCGTATATGAATATAATTATAATAGAGAATATACACTCACAAATGCATGTATTAACTCTAAACGCGCGAAAACTAGAAGAATGTAATCACACTTAAAACGGTTTTTTCTATAAAGTCAAATATGAGATTGTTTTTTATTTGGGTAACCTTCAAAAAGGATGTTTCCTTGTTACGGTCGACGATGTTGAAGATTTAGGCTTATTTCAATCTGAAGCTTTATGTGTAATCAGCGACCTAAAAAACCCATGTATACCAAGTTCCATTAGATTCCATTATCTTTGCAAATTTTCGGTCGGCAATCTTGCAGGTTCAATCTAATTTGAAGTTTAAAAATCTGAGGCCGGATTCATAATCAGCGATCATAGAAACCCATGTATACCAAGTTTTATTCAAATCCAGTATCTTTTCAAATTTTCGGTCACCAATCATAGAGGCTATGATTCGAATGTTTTAAATCTGAGGCCGGATTCGTAATCAGTGACCTTAAAAACCCATGTATACCAAATTTCATCAAAATTAAATTTTTTTTCAAATTCTCGTCAGGTGATCTTAGAGGCTCTAATCTTAATTTTCAAAATCTGAGGCCGGATTTGTAATCAGCGACCTCAAAAACCCATGTATACCAATTTTCGACAAAATTCAATTTTTTTCTAAATTTTTGTCAGGTGATCTTAGAGGCTCTAATCTTAATTTTCAAAATCTGAGGCCGGATTTGTAATCAGCGACCTCAAAAACCCATGTATACCAATTTTCGACAAAATTCAATTTTTTTCTAAATTTTTGTCAGGTGATCTTAGAGGCTTGATCTAATTCGAATTTTCAAAATCTGAGGCCGGATTTGTAATCAGCGACCTCGAAAACCCATGTATACCAATTTTCGACAAAATTCAATTTTTTTCCAAATTTTTGTCAGGTGATCTTAGAGGCTCTAATCTTAATTTTCAAAATCTGAAGCCGGATTCGTGATCAGCGACCTCAAAAACCCATGTATACCAATTTTCGACAAAATTCAATTTTTTTCTAAATTTTTGTCAGGTGATCTTAGAGGCTTGATCTAATTCGAATTTTCAAAATCTGAGGCCGGATTTGTAATCAGCGTCCTCAAAAACCCATGTATACCAATTTTCAACAAAATTCAATTTTTTTCCAAATTTTTATCAGGTGATCTTAGAGGCTCTAATATGAATTTTTAGAATTTGAGGCCGGATTCATTATGAGCGACCTCAGAAAACATATGTATACCAATTTCTAAAAGAAACCATCGAGCAAAAGCCGTTTAACGTAAATAGTTAACTTGACATATTACATTCTGATGACATGTAAATTACGTGAAAATCACCTAATCATTGAAAGAGACGAACTACGGCTATCACATAGTGTGCATAAGACTTCTCAAGAGATTCGTGAACTGAATTTTATGTGAAATTCAAAACTCGTCTGAGTTGGCCCCTTTTTGCACGGACGGCGAGTTGGCCCCTTCTTGCACGGACGGCGAGTTGGCCCCTTTTTACACGGACTGCGAGTTGGCCCCTTTTTGCACGGACGGCGAGTTGGCCCCTTCTTGCCCGGCCAGCGAGTTGGCCCCTTCTTGTTCCGGACGCTGAGTTGGCCCCTTTTTACACGGAGGCGACGATTTGTGGTCGTTCAATAATAACCGTACTTCATAACCGGTATGATAGGAACAAATATTTCTTTACAAAGTTATATTCTTTTTTCAGATCAAATGCTGGTTTATTTGCAATCAAAATATATCGAATTTGACAGTGTCCATGAGGGGTTTTCCAACAAACCAAAGAATCAGATTTCTTTGTTCAACGACAAATGTATCAAGCAAGCTTGGCAAGATTTGAAAGATGGTCGCCTCACTTGTGACGATTTTTTAACTCAAGCTGCTAATGAACTGAAACGTTTCATAAATGTTTCACGAGCAGAGGATGAAATGGAATCCCGAACTGAAATGAAAACCAGAAGTGATGGATATGATAGTAATGCAGAAGATAGTGATGAATCCGAGAATAATAATGATGAAACGGGTAAGGACATAAATACTGAAATTCATCTCATCGGCTATAAGTTAAAAATTCCTCAGCAATGCGTTTGAATACACTTCTTCTATAATAAATAGTATATTGAGAAACTAGTATTTGAAATTTTGGAATGTTTTATCCGACGAGTGCTCTTCTAGGGACATTTAAAATATGCACAAGAACGTGAAATGCCATTTTATCTCTCTTTAATAATATTTTCTCATTAATTTTATACATTGATACATTTTCTACATGTGATGACCTGAGTTTTCTCAACCAAATGAAATGTTTCTCAAAAACCGATTGCATTTGTATTCGAAGCCGATTTTTCCCAATACTTTTAAGTGTACTATATTTATAAACATTAGATATTCTGTTAATAGTCAAGATAAATATTTTCAGAAACATTAACATGATTGAAATTTATTATTTCTAGCTTCAACCTGTAGCACAGATGATGAAGAACTTCAAAGTATGATTGTGAGATTAGACCCATGTAATTTATACTCTTAAAGAATTGTTTTGAAAACGTGTCAAAAGATATCGTAAGTTCCTTTTTTGTTTGAAAGAATTGTGAGTGAACTATGAATATTCTACTCGTACAAGAATCACAGATATTGCACATTAGTTGTAAATGTACTATTGCATAATATACTTATTAGCTGCGGTTACCTTATTCTATTTCTCCACCATACATGCAACATGAAACTATATCTATTCTGTAGACGTAGAATCTGAAGGGACAGACCGCGAAAAACAAGTCTATCCAGAATACCGCCCATCAGGAAATGCAAGAAAACCCAGTCCCAGTAACAAATACAGAAGATGAAGCTGATGTACACTTGTTCGTGGGTGTGTCTTCAAAGGAAGGTCTCTCAGAGGAGAAAACAAATGATCATACTGCAGTCGAAGTTAATATTGATCAAATATTATGTGGTAAGTGTCGATGAATGTTTAAATAACTCTCTCTACAAAATTTCGATAATATCAGAGTTGAGAAAAGCGTCATTTCTGATATAGTAGTATGGAATAAAAAACGTCATCTCAGTCCGATACATTTTATCAACAGTTCCGCATTATTTGCGTCATTTCCTATTTTTATTAGCACTGATATACATTAAAAAAAATTTTTAATGTATATAAAACTCTACTAACTACTTCACGTTTGAAATTCATCTAACAAGTAAATCACCAAAATCTAAATGAGTCGAGGGCCCGAAATCAACGTGCTGATACTAATAACAATCGGAAATGAAGTATCGAGAAAAGTTGTGTGACTGCAGCGAGTTTTTATAATACGATAGAATGAGTTAAAATTCTTAAAGAATGTACCAAGCACAACCAACTTTCAATTGTGCCAAAGAATATCATGGGTCACCATCTTCCTTTCCATACGAACGCTATAATAAAAATTAAATTTTTTACATGGGCTTTTATGGCGTGAATTGATTAATCTTCAACTTCAGAAGGAGTTTTTTCATTTCTTTATATCTGAGATTACGCTCTTTATTCCCTTATATCTCAGGTGACATCTGTCTCCCCTCAGCCGACGATATAATTTGTATCGTTTAATATGTTAATTTCATAAACATTTTATCAATATTTCGTTCAAGTTTACTTAGGTTTTTTAGTTTTTTAATGTATGTAGAATCACAAAAGGTATATTTAGCTGATATTGCAAGGGTTTATCTTCCTTTACTAATCAGGCTTGCACATGATTATATAAAATATATTTGTGATGATGAATACTATTAATCAGAATTAAAAAAAAACACTTTTTTACGAATTTTGAATGAATCTTAGTATTTGTCGTTTTGGCATCATTCATCTAAATATGTTGCTTATGACATTGATGAAAAGAAACCATAATCATTTCTAGCTCAAAAGATTTCGAGAATCAATCTGAAACAACAAAAATCTGAAGAGTCGGAGCCCCTACCTGGAAAATTGAAGCGTACAACTCCTAATGAATTTGGTAATTAAAAGTGTAACAGAATACTTATAAAATAGAACTCAAAATTACAATGTTATGATAAAATTTGAATAATTGACATCATAAGAAGAAAAAAAACATTAGCTCTTATTTCGATTGTGTAATTATTAAATTTGTGAGTTTTATAAATCTTAATCTCGGTTTGACTATCAGTTGCTCTTCATTTTATAAACTAAATTTGCTGATTCTGAACTAAATCTGGATTCAAGTTTGTGGTTTGGTCATTGTTGATTATCATAATACTGAGATCTATATAATTAAATTTGTTCAATTTCATTGAAGCACCATCAACTTCTGAAAAATTGGAAGAAGAAGTGAGCTCTGAATCCATCAACAAGTCTTCGAAGGCTAAAAGAACAAGGACATCTAAAGAATGTGTACGCGAAGTTCAAGCGATATTCAGAAGTATGTTTATACACAATCTAATCTATCCAGTGTTGACTCCATTTATTAATAGTGCATAATCTATTACTATTTTTAATTGGAAAGCGAGCCCGAAACGGTTCCTCGAGAGCCTCCAAGATGCCGTTCGCAGAATTCAAAAATTTCAAGTTTATCATAATCAAATTCGCGAACTTAACTCTTAGGGGGTGGCGCATTGGCTGCAGTTACCTTAATGAATAAACTGTTTTTCTCATAAAACATCAAATAATAAGATAAAAGAATTCATTCGATACTATTTATTTTTTTCAGTTCTTCGAAAAAAGAGAATGATCAAGAAACCACACCGTTTCAGAGACTGAAAAGAAATTGGATTGGAATATTTGCTGAAGTTAATTTATAGTATTATTAATGTATTGTTGATTATGTTTGTTGTTCTTGTTAATGAATTGTTAATATCAATGTTGATATATTTATATACGTGTAAGCATAAGAATCGTTCTTATGGAAAGAGTATTTTTTATGTTCTCGAAAGTTGTTATTTCGTATATAATCAGGTCTAAGACCAGTCGAAAACGCCATTATCGAATGTGGCCCAAATCCAAATTCCTACTTGTTTACTAGCTTAGAAGGTATCATTTATTTTTTAAAAATTAGGGCAAAAATTGTTCTCCAATCAAGTTATACATTTTTGAGTTTTTCTATTACAATTTAGATTTTGTGCTTTTTTTGCATTTTTCAGTGCGAATCTGAGCCACTTATTTTATGGTCACAGATTTCGCCTATTTTCTCTCAAAAGTAATTCAAAATATGTTCAGATCGTTGTTAGGCCGCTCTCACCGATCAATTTTTTTACTCTATGTGAGTAAGACATGAAAGTAAGATTTGTTGCATGTACACGCTATTTACTGCTTCTATATGTTTTCTAGGGTAGAATGTGATGTGGTGGTCAAGTTGGAACAGTGAAAGTGCAGTGCAGTGAGGGAAATACGTCTCAGATGACATATTGTCATTTGGGACGAGAACAACGTCTCCACCCAGGGTACATAAATTAATATCTGGGAAGTTTGGGAGCGTTGGACCCTAATATTCTGGATTCTCTCTACTATGGCCACCAGGAACCTGGAAAAAAATTTTGGTCATGATCGGTGACCCGCATCCCAAGCGGTCTCCTAGTCAGTGAGCCTAAGAAGGTCCCTTATTCCATCTCATTATGTGATTATGAATCGAAATAATGAGTCAAACGGATCAAAATTCAAGATAAACGTTAAGTTTTTATAGACATGTTGTGATGATTTAGATGTATGTATTTTTCGGTTACATGTCAAAAGTATTTAAAAATTATCTATGGAAACATGATTTCAAGCTTATTTAATCTCTTAATTATAAAAAATGACTTTAAGAAGGTGCCACATTGGCCAAACAAGTAGCCCTTTATGGCCTATTTGAGTTCGATTCAATTGACTGTTCAATTAAATAGATTACAACGGGTATTTGGTAATTATAGCCAAGTTTCTGATAAGTTTTGAGCTACCCTTTAAAATGCTATAATCTGAATTATGAAATTATCCTTCTAGAATTCGACTTTTATCATAGCAAATTCGGAAAGAATCCTTAGAGGGTGGCACATTGGCTGCAATTATCTTATTTATCGAATTTTTCGACTATTAAAGTTTAACCTACTGGTACGAAGGACTTACGGATCCAATTGAACACAGATGGTCTCATGTGTCTGAAAAGATTGTTGAGGTCTCTGTGGTATGACTCTTCTGAATTATTGGTTCTAATTATTTCTCCGAAGACTCAAAATGTAGCAATTCCTCGCCTCTTGATCCAGTATCTATTAAAATAACTAAATAATTCATCGAAATATTTTCCAAATTCCTCTTGGGCATGTTTTATCAAATCAGAGAGAGCGTTTTCGATTTTATCCGCTGGTAACAGTGGAAGAGCCATTACTTTTCTTATCACTGCAAATTTTTCAGGAGCTTTTTCCGACATCCTAGCAAAAGCTATCTTCATTTTGCAAGCGTTCTTCCAAATAGCCTAACAAGAAAATATTCATTTTAAGGGGTAATATGCCTTTGTGACTTTTTTTTCCAATTCTTTTTATTGGCTTAAACACTCGATAAACTATCTAAGAATGATATGAAAAGTCGATCAAGTAGGGGAAGAAGTTCTAAGTGCCTCAAAAAATCGATTCAATGCAGAAAATTAAATTAAAATACGGTACCTGATTGAAATGAAAATAGCAACCAAGCACTTTCACGTCGGGTCCAAAAACTTCGTGCAAGGCATTTTGCTCTACTTCTTCAAAATCTGTTAGAAATCGCTCTGGCTTTACCTTCCATTGTTGTTTTACAACCTTGAAAACTGCTATGTAGGCTTTTTTCGATTTCGAAGCCATGAGAACCCAAATACATGGGAAAGCCTATTCATGAATGAATTTGGTTTTTAATAAGAATCCAAATTAAGATTTTATGTTTCATATCATCGACAATAGACTAAAAACTGATTTTCAAAAGACCTAGCAACGATTCTTAGAGACATCAACAACAATTGTTTTAAAAATGACGAAGATACAATGTTGTGTGACCTCAAAAATGTTATAAATAAAATCAAATTCGATATTTCATTTTCTTAGCCACGGTTGCTACAACTTTCCACGACCGACCTGTGTGCAAAATTTCAGAAAGATCGGAGGATTTCTTCGAAAGTTATCGTGCGCCAAAAACAGAGTTACATATGTACGTACATACAGATATTCTTGGGATATTATGTTTTCAACCTTTAGACTACGAAAATCGAGGTCCCGAAGTCTGATTGGAAAGTTCAATTTTTGCCCCGTTACAAAGCTTTTTCTTTGAGAAAGCAAAAAATAGATTCGTCTGAAACCACTACCCATTGATGTTTAGTTAATGTATATTTTCGAAAATACATAAAATATTTGTAACGAGAATACCCGAATCGAAAACTACCCTTAACAGTACATATGTACCCAAACGCGTTCTCTCATTAAAAAAAAAGCAGCCAGTAAATAAGTGGAATTAATATACGTAAGGTGTTAAAAGTTTACCTTATCACACGATCTGATCATAATCGTAAGGAGCTGCCGTAACTTGCTTAATTTGGGACGGCTTCCAAATGTCCCGTCAATATGTGCAACCTTTCCATTTCGTAATTTCTCAACCAAAATTGGGCTATACAGTAGGACATGGATTAAGCCTTCGCACTCTATTTTTACTGTTTCCAATTTGACATTTGGAGCGTGCTCATTGGGGCTCTCGAAACATAAAAGCGACCTGCCAACTTCGCTCTCAATAAAGTCAGCGAACTGAGGTAAAGATTTGACTCCTCTTTTGCCTGCCTTCTGCACCAGTCGTCGGTGGATGTACATGTTTTTCCGCACATATGTCGTTATTTTATGTTATGTTATTTTAATGGGTTATGTTATTTTAACTATTTTAAGTTATTTTAAGTTGTACTTAAAACTTGAGAAAACCTAGTTTGCTGGTTAGTGAGATATGAGTACTTCGATTAACATGCACTCTTAGGGAGTTTCGTAAAATTGGAGTATTTTCATGCACGAAACTGGATAAAAAGCATGGAAAAAATAGTGAGAATCTCAGAAAACTCTTGGAAATGAGACAATAATATCCGATGACTGGATATATATGCAAAGATCATATGCCTCGGTTGATTGTGAAACAAAATTTCAATGGTTTTTTCATTATCACAGTAAGAGACAAGTTATAACTTGAAGGATAATCAGATTCAAATGTTTAAGACGCGCTCATAGAAACGAGCTCGAACGTGACTCTACGCTGCTTCACATCCTTTATACAACTAAAAATATAATGTTATTCATATCACATGCGAGAATATTTTTTTCATCACTCGTATCAAAAAGTTTATCATTGAACCTCAGTTTTCTACACTCGTGATGAAAAATACTGTTCGATACTAGATCAAAAGACGATTTCTAGGCTCGTGTGATTATACCCCTCGCTTTGCTCGGGCGGCAAACATCCCACGTGCCTAGAATTCGTCTTTTGATCTAGTATCGAAATGTACTATTGCAGCTCAGCTCTCTAAATACGTTTTACCGTTTTCCCGATAGGGTTTAGTAAGCTACTGTACTTACGCAGGTTTGATTCGATCATAAATGTCTTTGAGAGGAAGCCCGATTATTTTTTTGCAGTTTGGCAGAGCAGCATGTGGAAATCTCGCCTCCGATCCAAATTTGGCATTTTAAGACACTGATGTGGTTGCGTTATGAATATTTGCCCAGTCTCATGATTTTTGATCATACGCCCTCGACATCCAAAGATATTTACATTTTTTTTTCTTCTTGCATCTCTTTTCTTTATACATGAGAAGTACCTTGAATAAAAAAAAACTTTATTTCAAGAAAGAGAGAGGAATTTAACAAAATAATTGACGAAAAAGAATAAGTGGCGTTTTACGTCTACTCTCCAGAGCCGGCGCGCGTACGGTAAAGCCTCGCGATTTTTATGCTCGTTTTCGAATGTATAAGACAAATATAAATAATGTGGGATACGCTTGAGATGTAGTTATTACTCAGTTTTCTGATGAAGAATTTAGTTTTCCAAACTTTTTACGTTTTCACAGAAAATAACATAAAACAGGCCATATCTCAGGAAGGTATTTTTTTATTTTTCTTAATAGTCTACTTCGTGAGCTGATATTTTTTACGTCCATAAAATCCTCGGGAAAATGAGCCTTTTTAGTTATATTTGAGTAATTAAGTGACGTACATCGGACGCTGAATACAGTGGGGTAAGGGACAATTTTTTTTTAAATAATCAAATTTGAAAAGAACGGGAAGAGATAGAATGGTGAAACTTTCTGATCCTTGAAGAATAATGAATTCCAGATACAGGAAAATTATCGGGAAAGTCCATTTGTTACCAGAAAAATCTGGAAAACAATTGGAAAAATGACATGTATGAATTCTCATTAGGAAGCTATTGGAAAAACCTTGTATCATAAAAAAGTTATTTTTCATCATTGGAGCATAAGGTAACTGCAGCCAATGCGCCACCCTCTAAGGGTTTTTTGCTAATTTGACTATGATAGACTTAGAATTTTGTAATTCTTCGAACAGTATCTCAACGTTTAGCTCAATATTCATCAGAAACCATGTCTCCATAGTTATTATCCGACCACTATAACCTATTGAAAATCGCAATTTAGAAAAAAAACGCAAGAGAGCCAAATGCACTACGCTTGCAGTCAATTTGGCACGATTTCTTAATCATTTGTTACAGCCTATATAGGCCTGCAGGGACGATCAAATTAGCATTGGAATAAACTCTTAATCATGTTCCCATTGATATTTATACAAAACTTTTGACATTCAATTGAAAAATATAAATCTAAATTATCGTAATATGTCTATGAAAATATTCAACGATTTAACTCAATCTGCCGATTTATAATCGCATAAAGGGACGCATTGGCTTCACTTATTTTTGATGCGAAAAAGAGCGATTTGAGTAGGATAAAAAATATTTTTGGGAAAACTGATGAGACCAGTCGAAAGATGAGATGTCTTTACATAAAAAAAAGGAATGACACTTTGAAAGATAAAAATTATTCACTCCGGATTTTTTAGGTTGAGTGTGAATAATGAAATAAGAAAAGGGAGACAAAATCAGTAATTGAAACTTCAGAGTGTTGTAGAACAGTGGTTTTGAGGGCTAAATGGGTGGGGAAGAAACCGAAATATTACCGAAAATTTCCTTTTAATACGCCCAACGTGACCCGAGGGCGACTGATGCTCAGAGAGCACCGAATATACGAAATCTGGCAAACGTGCCAAATTGTCTGCAGTGCCAAATTGCCTGCAGTTACCTTATATCGATATGAATTTCCTAATAACTTAAGAACATTCCAGTCCAATGGGAAATGATTGAATAAAATTGTCCTAACTAAGCACTTGATTTACTGGAGCCATTCGTAAAAGTTTTAATTTTGTCAGCTAAGCTTCTAATTTCTTAGTCCTGGAGCTAGCCCCCTTCCCGTTGGCCAGAGGAGGTCCCCGGTAGATAGATAGTAAATCTTATGTATTTTTTTCCGTAGAATCCGAATTTGTTGGATTGAAGTCTGTAAAACCCATACAATTTGTTGAAACCGCGATTGTTTAAACAAATAAGAAAATAACACTTTTTTGGTTCGAAAAAATTTTTTTCTTTAAATTCAGCTCATTTTAAAAACAAAAGTTCCTATGCACCATCCAAGAATAATGCTTGTATCTAAAGTTATAAATCATCACAAGTTGAAAAATACCACTTTTCGGTGGTCTTTGTTGCTCTGCCATGGCAACAACAATAGAATATTTATGAATCTGAAGGTGTTTTTTAATGCAGTTTTTATCGTAGAATTCGGATATAAACTTGGTTTCCCCAAAAAACAGCGAGAAAAACCGAGTAATTGATGATTCATCTTGCCATGTTTTAGCTCATTATCGCTTGACTCCCGCTACTGGACTAATGCACTGAATATCATACCCATGGGCTATTTATGAATAAACGAATGTTTTCTCATGTACTTTTTCCCGTAGAATCCGAATTTTTCGGTTCGAAGTCTGTTAAAGCCATACAATTTGTTTGAAACACGATTGTTTAAACAAATTAGAAAATAACACTTTTTTGGTTCGGAAAAAAATTTTTTCTTTAAATTTAGCTCATTTCAAGAAGAAAAGTTCTAATGCACTATCCATGAATAATGTTCATATCGAGAGTTATTAATTATTTTATGTTTTAGAAAAAACATCTCGGCAATTTTTGTTGCTTCACAGCTGTCGTGTAAAAAACAAAAAAAAATTTTGGCTAAGAGGTTCGGGATGATTTACTTTAGCCTGAAAAGCCAAAGATTTTGATACCATCGACTGATGAATTTGTCCCTGGATGTACTTGCCGCGTATGTGTACGAGCTACATGCTGTTGTGTACGTACCCAAATATCATGCTGCTCATTTTGTGCATGTAAAAAAAAGAATTCGTGTCAAAATAAGTTTGCCCCGCAGAATTGAATATTCTTTCTTAATGTTAAAATAAACGGAGTTAAAACTAACAGTACTTCTGTTCATGAATTGTCCAAAACGATTCAGACAAAACATTCAACCTGTATATACTGGTATTCTCTATCTATGCCAGCTCTAGAGTAATAAAAAACTCCGAGAGAAGTGGTATTTTTCGATTTGAATTAATTTATAATTTCTTATGTAAGCATTCTCCAACAATAGTGCATGTGTACTTTCTTCTCTCTATGAGCTGAAAAAAAATTCTGAACAAAACCTAGTTAGTTCATTATTGGGAAATTTTTTTGGGAAAACCAAATTTATATTCGAATTCTACGATAAAAATTGCATTAGAAAACACCTTCAGATTCATGAATATTTTATTGTTGTTGCCATGGCAGAGCAACAAAGACCACCGAAAAGTGGTCTTTTTCAACTTGAGATAATTTATAACTTTAGATACAAGCATTATTCATGGATGGTGCATAGAAACTTTTCTTCTCAAAATGAGCTAAATTTTAAGAAAAAAATTTTTCTCGAACCAAAAAAGTGTTATTTTGTTATTTGTTTAAACAATCGTGTTTTAAACAAATTGTATGGCTTTTACAGACTTCAAACCAACAAATTCGGATTCTACGGAAAAAAATACATAAGATTCACTATCTATCTACCGGGGACCTCCTGTGGCCAACGGGAAGGGGGCTAGCTCCAGGACTATCTCGCTCTTTTGGAGTACATTCGTCTATTTCTAATTTGATAACGAGATTTTGAGATATACGATTACGAGCGCAAAATTAGAATCGGAAAATTCAAGATGGTGAATTCAATATCGCGGATCAAAATCTCTAGATTTTAATATAGAAAAGTTATTTTCTATATTCGTGACAGATTCTGAAGATGAAAAATGCACGGTATTTGATGATTGAAATCGTGTTTTTTGGAAAGGTGATTTATGAATGAACAAGACAGATCACAGTATGAAACTGGAAAGAAAACCATTCCAGCAGAGAGTTTCTTGTTGAAGTTCAGATATTGCAGCGTATTGTACTATTTTTAGAGGTGCTAATTACGAATCCGAGATCCAATTTGCCAAATTTACCAAATTCAATATGGCAGGCCAATATGGCGGATCACAAATCAAAAATCGAATGGAAATTGGCACAAAAAATTACTTTTCCATTGTGCATAATGTTTAAAGAGGAAAATATCTGAAGTATCCTGTTACTTTAGATCAATGTTTCTAAGTTGAAAAATTATGATCACTCAAAATTCCGATCTCGACTATTATCCTTTTATAAAAAGTGATGAGGGTCAAAGTGAAGTCAGTTAACTCGTGATTAGATTGGTGTAGACCTAACCACGTGACGAGTCGAGTAAAATATTGATATAGATAGTGAATGCAGGCAAGCAAAAAACATAAGAGGGATAAGTTTTGAGGTTGTGAGGACTAAATCCTTTTTGACATATGCTGCAAAAATCTAGATGTAGGTTTTGAAATTGCACATATCGAGAATAAAATAAAAGTTGAATGAATTATGAATATAAGTATTGAAAATATTGGAATAAACTGATGAGTAAACGGAAACGATTATCGTGTAAATGATCGGAACATCAGTTTGATAGATCGCGCGTAGCGCGCCTGAATGTAGCTAGTTCACAATAAAAGCTGATTTCGGAAGAAAACAGTCATTGAAGTTCTAATATGACGGTAATATAACATTTGTAAGGCAGCTAATTGGGAATCAACATGACGAAGCCAATAATACAGATCATATATCCCGAATCCGATGGAATGAAGCACGGAATACACATACAGATTGTGCATGATGTTTGAAGAATGAAATAACTCGAGTATTTTTCTGCAAAAATGTTCTTGGGGAAATCTACATTATATTAAAATTAATCCGTACACAAATTATGATTCCCACATTTTACTCTTGGAAACAATGTTTTGTTAGATTATTTTGAAATCGGGTCTGGCAGATCGATAGAGGAGCACGAGCATATTCATAATCTGATATGAAAAATTAAAAAAAAATGATACGTGGGCGTGATTTACGTCATAGAAAATCATGTGTAGCAGAATTTTCGTCATACTTTCGGTTATACGTCGGTTATACGTCGGTTATACGTCATACTTTCGGCTATGTGTTCGAAAAAGTTGATATTGTGGGGACGTATTGAACATAGAAGCAATTATTTGATTTTTGATTTCGGAAAAACGTTGATTAAATACTGTAAATGGATTATTTATTCGAAATCTAATATTGCAGATTGATAGAAGAGCACGAGCATATTCATAATCTAAGGTAAAAAATTCGAAAAAACTCATCATTCCTTAAGAATATTAAAGATTATAGAATATTTTGTAGAATTTTGAATTAAAATCCACTCGAAAGACTCGAGCGAGCGATAGCGAGCGAGAGATTATTGCTAGTGATTCATTAAGAGTGAAAGATCCGAACATAAAAATTTTTCACAATGCAAACTGTTTCTAGAGTACATCAGTCACTCAAGTTCTTACATTCCGGTTGAATATCACATTCAAAGGAAATGAGATATTCAACCGAAATGTTAGAACGTCAACGACCGATTTGCACCAGAAACAATTTATTTTGCGAAGAATCATTGAGATCGTAGTTTTGACTCTTAACCGATTCTTTTCCCAAAAACATCGACCCAAATTAGAGAAAGACTGGTTATTTTTTTCACAATACAAAATGCCCAATGAAAAAGTGATGTTTGGTGCCAGATTTCATTAGATTTCTGATATAGATCTGCCATATTGGCTTCGCCATATTGATTCTAGAAAATTGGAGTACGGGTTTTTAATCAGCAGCCGTGCAATTTTAATATTGTATCGTAATATTAAAATTTCAATAACTGAACTGCTCCGGAAACAATATTCATAGTGAAAAATCATTGTGATCGTAAGTATGACTCTCAATGTTTCTATTTCTCAGCAACAGCGACAGCGAACCAAAGCCACAGAATATTGTAGGTTTGATTATTTTTAAAACGTTATACACTAAAAAGCAGTTTTTGTGCCAGATTTCATGAGATTTCGTATATGTCTCTGCAGAAAATCAGTTATTGAAGTTATAATATTCCGGTTAAATATCACACTCATAGGACTGTTCGTTCAGAATACTTGATCCAATTTGACAGAATCAACATGGTGAAGCCAATATGACAGATTACCTATTCAAAACCTGATAGATTCAGGTTTTTATCAAGAACTGCGACCCTAAGCAACAGGGTACTGCATCTTCGAATCTTTCTGAAACATCACCTAGAATTGGAAAGTAATTTTTTGTGCCAGATTTCATGAGAATTTATATATGTGCATCGCCATATTGGCTTCGCCATATCGTCGCTTGGAAGGAAGAACGTTCCATTTCAGAAACTTTTTATAAAAAGTTCCATCACAGATTTACTTCTATAAAAAGTGCCATCTCAGATTTACTTCTATAAGCAGTGCAATTTCAGATTTACTTATATAAAAAGTGCACATTTCAGATTTACAATTATAAAAAGTGCCGATTCAGGAAAAATATTATCCCTCAGAGTTTCTCCGACTTCGGGGATAATGTGGTATGCATGTGTGTATGTGTGTATGCACGTCTGAATTTGACAACTTGATCCACGTCGAGACGTGATACTCGGGAAGTGAACTATTCACATCATATATTTTCCTCATCGATGGATTTTAATGAAAGTTGGTATCCGTGGGTTTTTGAGGTCGCTGATTACGAATCCGGCCCCAGATTCTAAAAATTCGGATTAGAACTTCTAAGATTGCCGAACGAAAATTTGAAAAGATACTGGATTTTAATGAAACTTGGTGTAGATGGGTTTTTTAGAGCGCTGATTACACATCAAGCTTCAAATTGATATAAGCTTAAACCTTCAACATCGTCGATATAACAAGGAAGCATTCATTTCGATGGTTTACTAATTAAAAAGCTATTGTTTTACTCTGGTGTCAGCGAGAGCCGGAAGATTCCATTAAAAATAAGCTTATGTTGGAAAAGTAATAAGCCTGGATCAAAATATGCAAAAATGTTTGTGACAAGTATAATCTTCAATACTCGTACCAGAGGTTATGCTGTTACGCAAATAGAGTTTCACGGTATTTCATTCGAACCACTGTATATGAATTTCCTAGTTCTCATTTTTTCCATTGGTCACTTTTGATGCATTAATTAGAAAACGACTGATAGGAACAACGGATGAGTCCGTCAACTAAACTTACACAGTGATTATCCAAATTCTGTATGTTCTACAAAGGAACTTCAAATATATAAATATAATTATATTTGGGAAACACACAAATGCACGCGTGTAACACATCAACTACAATTATCCAGTGCAATTAGCTTCAAAATCGCCAAATTGACTATAACGACGAGGGGAGATTTTATTATTGATTCGTGAAGAGGGAGTGGTGGAGAATACATATACATACCACAGGACAGCTGTTTAGCTTGCGTTTGTTTATAGCAGCACCTTGAATGTTGTCAAAAACAGTTTTTCTGCTATAACAAACGTCGTAGTGACCGAATCGAAAAAAAATCTCAATAAAAGTTGTAGGCGTTGACATTCCGAACATTTTAAGAAAAATTTCATCGAAATCGGTTGAAAATTCCTTTTGTAAATTGCAAAATCAGCCCAAATTCAACAATTTTGCAATAACTATTGTTGAACTGAAAAAAGGTAATATCGACATTATAACTATGCGAAAGTTTAGCATTAAGTATGCTGAATCTACGATTAAAATTTGGTTCCAAAATATTTAATAGTTTTTGAGATTTTTTAATTTGTTGTTACAACTAGGCTTTTTTCAGCAATAAAAAAGGGAGGTTTTTTTAATAGTTCAATAATGAAAGTCAGCTCATTTGAAAGATATACATTTCTACTATCTAATTCAATCATGATTCGATAGATAAATGTATTTCCCGATTGTTTAGAATAGCTCTGAAAATGGTATACCTATTGTTGTTATAAAAAAATTGAATAACTCGATGAATTTTGATCGCATTATATTTTAATATGGATCAATCGAAAGCTGAGACTTTGGCCGTTGAATTAAGGGGTCCTAGAGTTTGCTACGTTGATTTGGAGCCGAGATAGGTTTTTTTTTTAAAAAATCACAACTCCTTAGTTTATAGGTATTAAGCAACAAAATGTGAGTTACGGACAGGACAATACTTTATATTTTATTGGAATTTATTATCATCTTCATCTCACGCAGATGATATGGACAATAATCAATAAAAGAAATAGCACTCGTGCGCGGTGCAGCAGCTGGTCCGTGAGGAGGCCGAAGTGGGGGGGCAGCCGCCCGCCGCGCGCTTCGGCGCACGCTCGGCCAAAACTTGCTCAAGTCGCTTCCCGCGATGTGAGCTGTCAATATCTCGGCTTCCATACATCCGATTTCGATGATTCTTTTTTTGACTTGGGGTAGCTCGGAGAGCTGATCACAAATTCATGAACAAAATTCATGAAGGTTACTTAGTAATCATAGGAAATGGAAAACATATACAGAAATTGAATAAAACATTTGAAAAAATAACTAATTACATTATTATTGTTTATAAAGATGAGTAATTCAATGAAAAAAATACGTACAAGCAATAATTAGTGGTAAAAATAATGATAAATAAATATTTCTGCACATTTTTTCCATTTCCCATGCATACTAAGTGACCTTCATGAATTTTGTAAAGAAATTTGTGATCAGCTCACCGAGCTACTCCAAGTCAAAAAGAGAATCATCGAAATCGGATGTATGGAAGCCGAGATATTGACAGCTCACATCGCGGGAAGCGACTCGAGCAAGTTTTGGCCGAGTGCGCGCCGAAGCGCCCGGCGGGCGGCTGCCCCCCCTCTTCGGCCTCCTCACGGACCTGCTGCTGCACCGCGCACGAGTGCTATTTCTTTTATTGATCATTGTCCATATCAGCTGCGTGAGATGAAGATGATAATACATTCCAATAAAAGATAAAGTATTGTCCTGTCCGTAACTCAAATTTTGTTGCTTAATACCTATAAACTAAGGAGTTGTGATTTTTTAAAAAAAAAACCTATCTCGGCTCCAAATCAACGTAGCAAACTCTAGGACCCCTTAATTTAACGGCCAAAGTCTCAGCTTTCGATTGATCTATATCATAATATAATGCGATCAAAATTCATCAAGTTATTCGATTTGTTTATAACAACAATAGGTATACCATTTTCAGAGCTACTTTAAACAATCGGGAAATACATTTATCTGTCGAATCATGATCAAATTAGATAGTAGAAATGTATATCTTTCAAATGAGCCGACTTTCATTATTGAACTATTAAAAAAACCTCCCTTTTTTCATTGCTGAAAAAAGCCTAGTTGTAACAACAAATTAAAAAATCTCAAAAACTATTAAATATTTTGGAACCAAATTTTAAGCGTAGATTTAGCATACTTAATGCTAAACTTTCGCATAGTTATAATGTCGATATTACCTTTTTTCAGTTCAACAATAGTTATTGCAAAATTGTTGAATTTGGGCTGTTTTTTGCATTTTACAAAAGGAATTTTCAACCGATTTCGATGAAATTTTTCTTAAAATGTTCGGAATGTCAACGCCTACAACTTTTATTGAGATTTTTTTTCGATTCGGTCACTACGACGTTTGTTATAGCAGAAAAACTGTTTTTGACAACATTCAAGGTGCTGCTATAAACAAACGCAAGCTAAACAGCTGTCCTGTGGTATGTATATGTATTCTCCACCACTCCCTCTTCACGAATCAATAATAAAATCTCCCCTCGTCGAAATCGTCACCTGAATGTGCTTATTTCACTGGAGTAAAACGCGAAACAGCTAGAAGAAATAAAATAACGGTTTTTTCTATCAAGTTGAGCTTTATAAAAAATGTCAGTTTAACCCGCGAAAAAGTGGAATATAGTATCTTTGCAAGTGTCGGTTATTACTTACTCGATGTTTTTTTTGTTGGGCGTAAGAACCAATACCGATAGGTGCGAACACTTGAGGGTGTGGTTTCTTTCACAGAGTAAAGAGAAAGATAAACAAGCAAATCAGAGACAAAAAACTCACTTCTATATTAATATTATGCTGTGCACCCTCCATAATTCCAAATATGTATAAGTTGTCGATCTTTGAGGGCCAATCCAGAGTGAAGTGGAAAAAGGAAAATTAACAAAATCCACCACATATTTATTTAATGCGACGTTTCGCCAGTTAGGTTCACTGGCCTCATCAGGCTAAAAATTTATTACACAAATTGACGTAAGCCACACTATTAAAAATAACGTTAGAGAAACTGTCACTAATGCCTTAATTAACAATATAAATAAAGTTAGCCACATTTCATCCCAAGACAGAGAATTTGCAAAAAAAACTTTCAGAAACTAAGATTTTTTTAAAAAATAATAGCAATATTTTTTTCACCCGTGCAGACAAAGGTAACTTGATTGTGTGTATGAATACTAGTGAATATAGAGAAAAAATGAACTCACTTTTAGAAGATAAACATACGTATAAAATAGTTAAAAGAAACCCACTTAAATCATTACAAACTAAAGTTCATAAAATACTGTCCAGTTTAAATGACCAAGACTTCCTAAATAAGCGCTTTCACAACATTCAATTAACACAAACTAATACTGTTCTAGCTAAAGCATATGGTTTGCCTAAGATACATAAAGCCGATGTCCCATTGAGACCCATCATTTCTTCAATGAACTCACCTACAAATTTTTTAGCAAAAACCTTATATAACGAATTAAAGAAGTGTATAAAACCACCAATCTCTCGCGTCAATAATAGTTTTGAATTTAAAGAGCAAATTTCAAATGTACATGTCCCAGCTGATTACGTGTTACTTTCACTTGACGTCAGCTCATTGTTTACAAACATACCGTGTGATTTGGTTTTGAACAGTTTAGATAAAAGATTCTCACATATGGGGCGTTTCGCCTCAATCCTCCCAGCGCTGCGCGCGAGCGCCGAAACATGCCGTTTTCAACTCGTGTTTACAATGCCAAAATGTGTCTAAGAAAATGATTCGATAGATCATTTCTATGTAGTTTTTTCTCAGCTTTCCAACGGTGTAATTAGTTTTCCGGAAATTTTCCATTTTCATCCCCAAAAAATATAAAACATCGCATATCTCAAAAAGTATATTTTTAATATTTTTTTTAATGGTCTCAATCGAAAGCTGAGGATTTTTTACGTAGGAAAATATGTTTTCCAAGGAGTGCACGAATGATTTTCTCTGAGAAATAGAACGTCGAAAAGTAGACGTAGCGCTACTCCGGCGCACGGAGCGCGTGAGCGCCAATCATGCTGTTTTCTACTCTTCTGAACGATACTCAAATGCATCTGAGAAAATTGTATTATGAGTCGATCCCTCAGCTTTTTTCCCCAGCTTTCCAATGGTGTTATCAGTTTTCCGAAAATTTTCCATTCTCATCCCCAAAAAATCAGAAACATCGCATATCTCAAAAAGAGTATAGTTCACGTACTTCATGTTATTTTTGCTCTCTTTTTCAGCTTTCTTTGCTTTTTTGAAGTTTTCGTTAAACGCATTCGTATAGGAACTTTTTCTTTGCTCTGTATAGCACTTTTTTTCGGGAAGATGTTATATTTAGAACTCAATGAAGTTTTTTTGAGCTTCAATGTTTTCCCACCTGCTGGAATAATTGCATGATATTGCAAAGTTCCCGGTATAGATTTAGCTCTATCCAGCCTTGGTTTTAATTCCAAAACAGTTTGGTCGTAAGACTCTTTACTACTATAAAAAATGTTGGTACCTTTGCAATGATCTTTCGCCCAATTGTAAAGATCTTCAGGTGTTAAAATTCGATTGCCAGATGTAAGTTGCAGACTTGCTCGTTTCGCACCTCTTTTTATGTTTGCGCCTATGCCATCACATGCACCTTTCATCTCTTCCATAGAAACCTTCCACCAACTTGACAGTTTCATCTGGAAATACTTTGCCATTTTTATTTTCCGGTATTGAAAAAATCCCGCTCTTAGCTACTAAATTTTTTGCTTCTCGAGCTTCCCATTCACTGCAATTGAATTCTCTCATCAAGTCCCTACGAGACCAATAATCAGGGGCAAGAGTTAACAACTGAATTCTATCTTGCTTCGTCGTTGATTTTGAGAATTTATTTTTTATTTGTTCGAGGACTGTCAAACCTGCTTTATGATATTCATCGTTACACTCGAATCTTGCTTTTTTACATTCAGATGAAGGTGAATCTGATTTCTGTCTGTACATTTCACGTCGACAAGTGTAACAGATCTTTGCTTTCTCTGGTATCAAGGGATATGCACTTCTCAATGGCATTGGAAAGTCGTACAATTCTTTAGATGACGGATGATTTTTTTTATCTAAAGGATTTATGCATTTCAATTTCCAGGATGAATCCATTGTAGTTTGTACAAGGAGTCAAATAAATAACCAAGCCAATACAATTAACGACTTTATGGAAAAATGAATATGCTCGAAGTTGTGGGTGCTCGAAGGACTTATAAAAACGCCTTGAAAATAATACGATGAAAAAATGATTCAATTTATATACAGCAGATGAAAATTCTTCTTGTGTATTATTGAAAATACCATGAAAGCCACCTATCGGATAAAAAATGAAACAGTAGGCCTTTACTAAAGTGAAAGCATCGGAACTTTTCTTGCGCGTTCTATTTTCCAAAGAAAATAATTGAATTATTCTCTAAGAAAGATCTTTTTGGAGATGAAAATGGAAAATTTTCGGAAAACTGACAACACCATTGGAAAGCTGAGGAAAAATAACATGGGATCGACTCATAATATAATTTTCTCAGATGCATTTTGGTATCGTTGGGGAGAGTTGAAAACAGCATGATTGGCGCTCACGCGCTCCGTGCGCCGGAGTAGCGCTACGTCTACTTTTCGACGTTCTATTTCTCAGAGAAAATCATTCGTGCACTCCTTGGAAAACATATTTCCCTACGTGAAAAATCCTCAGCTTTCGATTGAGACCATTAAAAAAAATATTAAAAATATACTTTTTGAGATATGCGATGTTTTATATTTTTTGGGGATGAAAATGGAAAATTTCCGGAAAACTAATTACACCGTTGGAAAGCTGAGAAAAAACTACATAGAAATGACCTATCGAATCATTTTCTTAGACCCATTTTGGCATTGTAAACACGAGTTGAAAACGGCATGTTTCGGCGCTCGCGCGCAGCGCTGGGAGGATTGAGGCGAAACGCCCCATATACACAGTAGAAGTAAAATACCGTTTGATGAAATTATTAAAATCACCCAATTTCTTTTTGATAATACATTCTTTGCATTTGACAATAAATATTATAAACAAATTTTTGGCACACCCATGGGCTCTCCTATTTCCCCATTGTTTGCAGACCTTGTCATGGATGATTTAGAAATAGAATGTTTAAAAAAATTAAAGTTAATATATAATTGTGAACCGCTAATTTACAAGAGATATGTTGATGACACCTTTTTATGTGTAAAAAAAGAACACGTTGAAATAGTTATTAAAGTTTTCAATGAATACAATAGAAACTTGAAATTCACTCATGAATTGGAAGAAAATAATTCTATAAATTTCTTGGACACAACAATCATAAGAACCAACAATAAATTAATTACTACCTGGTATCAAAAACCAACATGCTCTGGTAGATTGTTAAATTTCAATTCAAACCATACAATTCAACAAAAACGTAACATCATTTCCAATTTAATAGATAGATCAGTTTTACTTTCAGATAAAAAGTTCCATAACGACAATATTAATAATTCAGATAAAAAAAGTCCCCTTCGTACTTTGGCAATACCTTTTCAAGATACATTTTACAATAAAGTATCTGGTTCTCTTAAAAAATTGAACATTATGTTATATTGGCGAGACGAAGAGAAAATTAAAAGATAGAATCACAGAACACCAAAAAATTACTGATAAACCACTTCCGGTCCCTTTGCATTTGATAGAAAACAGTACGCACACATTTGATTGGAATAACATTAAAATTTTAGACCGCGAAGCGAATTATAAGAAACGACTTATTTCGGAAATGCTCCACATCAACATGCACCAACACACACTTAATAGGAACGAAGACACACAACAACTCAGTCACACGTATAGGAAGCTTAGCAAGATTTTTCAAAACAAACACACCAATGTATCTGATGGTATATAAGACCTCTGACGTTAGCTTTATATACAATAGTTTGACAATGGCAGTGGAAGCAGCCGCTTCCACTGCCGAACGTAATATTATATTTTCATTCAAAACTGGTGAGAAAGAATATTTAATTGTTACTTCGTCGATTGTTCTGTATTTAAATTGTATTATTTATTACGTGTTTTTTGTGTAATAAATTTTTAGCCTGATGAGGCCAGTAAACCTAACTGGCGAAACGTCGCATTAAATAAATATGTGGTGGATTTTGTTAATTTTCCTTTTTCCACTTCACTCTGGATTGGCTCTCAAAGATCGACAACTTATACATATTTCACTTCTATATTTTGCTTTCTCAAAGAGAAAGCTTTGTAACGGGGTAAACATCGACCCACCGAATCGGACTTCGGGACCTCGATTTTCGTAATCTACGGGTCGAAAAACATGGAAATCCAAAAATGTCTGTATGTATTTACGTACGTATGTACGTACGTGCACTTTTTTGTCGTACGATAACTCTCGAAGGAATTGTCCGATCGTCCTGAAACTTTGCACACAGGTTAGTTGCCACAAAATCTCGGTCGAGTTTAATTTTCAGCCAATTCCGTTGTTTATTTCTCTAGCAACCGTTGCTAACGTGTTTTTGATAAAAGCTCCAAAAATCATCATCAATGCACGATGGGTCTCCAATTCTTGCGACGATCGATGAGAATCGATAAGACATTCATTTTGGAACAACCATTGTTTATTCTCCTAGCAACCGTTGCTATGGAGATACATAATTCAGCTTCAGACTGACTTTTTTTTGTCGTACGATAATTTTCGAAGGAATAGTTCGATCGTCCTGAAATTTTGGACACAGGTCGGTCTCCGGCAGATGTGAACCGAGTTCGGTGTTCAGCAACATCCGTTGTTTATTTCCATGGCAACCGTTGCTAGCGGGTTTTCGATAAGTTCCCATATAATTCATGATAAATGATCATTTGGGTTTGTATATTTATGGGATTCTATAACAATCAAAGAGACCTTTCCCGTATAAACCATTGTTGATGTCTCTAGCAACCGGTGTTTATATCCCTTGCAACCGTAACTAGGGAATGGGAAAAGTCAGTTGGAGGTCCATTTTTGGAACTGTAGATGACTAAGAAGTAAGAACATCGAAGCTCAGACATTTACCATAGCAGCTGTTGTTTACGTCCTTAGCAGCCGTTACTATGGAGTGGGAAAAGTCAGTTTGAAGTCCATTTTTGGAACTGTTGGTGACTAAGAAGTAAGAACATCGAAACTCCGACATTTACCATAGCAACCATTGTTTACGTCCTTAGCAACCGTTACTATGGAGTGGGAAAAGTCAGTTAGAGGTCCATTTTCGGAACTGTTGACGACTAAGAAGTAAGAACACCGAAGCTCGGATAGTTACCATAGCAACCGTTACTATGGAGTGGAGGAAATGAGTTAGAGGTTCATTTTGCTTTCTCAAAGAGTGGGGATTAATGCAAGTTGAGGTTCAATTACAATACTTTGAGAAAGCATACTGCTGAGGCACTTGGCAGCGGTTTTTTGATTTATTGAAAGAAAATAAATCTACAGCTTTCCTTGATCTGGAGGAAAGCGTGACTCTCGAAAACTAAAGGGGACTTAGCCCTCTGGGAACTGAGCCCAAATCTATATACTCCAAGAGCATGCAGTTGACCGCGACTTGGCGGTGCGAGAGAGAATCTCGGACTGACGCTTTCCTCCGGCGACCGTATACAAATTTTCTCGGTGATTTTTCGATTCAAGGGCGGGGTTTTGAGGACAGGCCCTCTAACTCCTCCCTTGATCCAATTAGAATTAAGTTTATGAAAGTAAAGTTAATTGTTTAAACTAAGGTTGGATTCAGATAGATATTGATGTTTATGATGAAACGCACATTTCGCGCCATCCGCATAAATGAAATTCGCGTGCTGAACAGCGTTTGAATTCGGAAATTCGTGCGTTCTTGAATAATGCGCGAATTATACATTGAATCTAGTAACTGAAGGTTTTTCTTACAAGTAGAATGTAATATCTAATGATTGCCGAAGTTTCATTCCATTCGAATAACCGAAAGTTACACTGTAAAAAATAATCTGAATTTTCAGACACTTTTAAGATACAAATGTATCTGAAAAGTCATAAATGTGTATCTGAATCCTGAATTCAGATACAAAAACTGAAAAATCAAAATAGTTGTGTATGACTGAACAGAGTTTTCAATAACTTGTGTCTGAATCCTATAGCAAACCGAAGAACCCGCTGCTCTGCGCATGCGCGACGCATGCGCGACTCCGACATTTTAGTTAACGGTCGCACTCGCGGGTCGTCGGCAGTTGCCGATTATGCGCAGTTACGCGCATCACGATTTCAATTCCAGCTAGTGTTCTTCAGTGTTCTTCGACCGCGATCATCGCCTCGTCATCTTCGGCACAGCTGAACAATCGTTCATGTAGGAGCGTGTCTCGACCTCGACTTTTCAATCATCGTCGTTCAAAAAGGTTCAAAAACAGGTTCAAAAAGGGCAAGTACTCAAATCTAACCTCAGCGAACAGAATTTTATTCATCTTATATATCTTTTTGATTAATTATGTTTCTTAGAAATTATTTAGTAATTCTTTTTCGAATAGCTGAAAATGGTAATATTCTATTTTACAGAACGTGGCCTCCCTAGAAGATGTAATGGAATTTGTTACTTCTGACCACCCTCTCCTCATTATGAAAGGTTATTAAAACTATATTGTTCATTTATTCATTCAATTTATTGTTTATATATATTCACATTATTTATATCAATATTTCCGTAAATCATTATTTACAGGTAGTTCTATCCACGATGACACCGGAGCTCATATAACGGTGATTCACGGAGAATCAAATTTTGTGTGACATCATAGTATTCTTAATTTTTTTATCATTCTATGTTTTTGGGTATACCTATTGGCCAGGAGCCGAAAAAACGCTCAAATTTATCCAAAGGTATGAGTAAATTTTTCAAACTCATATGAATGATATGTTTACATGGATTCTCAAAATCAGTTAATTTTTATTTGCAGGGTTTTCTTGGATATTAATTTTAAAATGAGCACCAAGAAGAAAATCAAACACAGTCACATAGCGTGAAAGTTTTTAAATTTGAAATCCTAATAATTTTAATGTAAGAGACTAGGCACTATAGCCGTTGATGTCATTTCGATAGTTTTAAATACTCTCTCGTTGAGACTGATATTATATTTTATTATAGTATTTAAGTTGCTTTTTTTTAAATTTATCTAAATTTTCAATGAGTTATATAAGAATATTAGCTGTCAAATTTTATTATAGTAGATACAGTATAAATAAAGAATGAAAATTGACTAAAGTGTATTTATAATTCTGTAGTGTAGAAAACCTTTCTAGTCCGCTTTCCAGACATAGAAACTGAAAATCCAGATATTTGTCTGAATATTAAGATAACTGTATGAAAATATTCTCATCCGCCTTTTCATACATTTGGTCTGAAAATTCATACATACATGTCTGAATATCAAGATAAATGTATGAAAATATTTTCATACGCGTGTATGGAAAAAGCTTCAGCTACATTTGTCTGAATTTTCAGACAGATATTTTTTACAGTGTATGATAATTCGCGAATGAAAATAAAATGCATTTTTTTATGATGCTCGGTCGATTGCGAGCGAACAAATCAACATTTTTCAATTCTGAAAACGCCAAAAGTTTTGTTAAAAGATAAGGAACAAAAAGTTATTGGAGTGTGAGACCGTCACTATTGTTTAAACATACGTAATCAACGATGCGCGGGGAAATTTTACATAAAAGCGCGGATTACTCGCTTATCGGTTTGTTCGATCGAATCGAAACTTTGGCAACATAATTAATAGCTAAAGGCGCTTAAAGCTATGTATAATTAATAACAATATTTGTTAAACAATAGGAGAATCTCCTAGGGAAATGGGAATATTAAGATAAAATTCATATCCTCTGAAAGTTCAGGGATTTTTAGGCAGATTGCCGTATTGAATAAAAATGAAAATTAATAACCATTAGCAACAAAGGACATAGCATCCTTTTTCAAGGTGACGCGCAGAAAAATTTGTATCGCGGGGAAGTGCGCGTCATGGGCGTGTTCAAACTTAGCGTCATCTAGAGGGGAGCAATCTTCGCGGAAAAGCTATAAAAAATTCGGCACGTACGCCAGTTCGGTCGGTGGTCATTGGTGACCGCTTTTCCGAGGCGCGTGCGGGAGGGGCAAGGTGTATTTAGTCAGTCGTCATTGGCGCTCTGATTTTGAGGAGGCTTAACGAACTACTCCTCGGCTTCTGGCGGATGCATAAATTGCATTTTTGACGGGCGGCCATCGATGCTCGGCGGAAAAACCTATTGTCTAACCGTCCGGAGCGCATCATCTAAGGCGCTTCGGTATGCGGTGTCGGTGACACGGCTGGTGTTGCACTTAGGCGGCGGCTAATTTACGACGCGGGGGTCGCGGTCAGTTCGGCCGAAAAAGCGCAGCTGCAGGTGGCGATTGACATAGCGAGGCCCGCTTTCCCTTTCCAGGTCTTCGTATCGGTACGCGAGTTGCGCGTTCTATTATTTTGATCGCGGTCGCGTGAATTTACATACAATTCAGATTATTGGAACGCGAAAAATTTTTATTTAATTTAAGGATTAATTTGATACTAAACACGTAATGGTACGCATGACGTCACACGTCCTTTTTCATGCTCAAAATGTCGAGGACATGGAAAATACTGTTTTCATGAGAATGAACCATATATATTTTGACTGAATAATCATTACATGTAGATTATGCAATATAAATTGTTCAATTTATTTATGATTATAATTTATCTCCATGAAAATTGGTTGAGCATTTAATCATGAATTATTGATTGAATAATTGCTATTCAATGACAAATTGAGTGAATCACGGACTGAATCTTGAAACAACAACATTACAGAAAAAAAGTACAAACATGTATTGTAAAATAATTGAATATTATTTCATGCATGACATATGCATATTATGCTAACATTGATTATGCAGGCGCTTTTTATAATGTACCTCATAATGTATGCTAAAATTATGAAGATAAATCAGATGATTATGCAAATCAATTGGTTAAATACATTGATGGTTATACATAAATTGTTTGATGATCGCCATTCAAAGTTAAATGATTAAGTCATTAGTCGCTTATTATAGAAAAAAAATTTAAATTTAAATACCACATGAATTAAACGTAAGGGCAATTCATGCCCTCAGCATGAAATAATAATGATAAATTAGGATAAATAATCATTAGTTAGGGATAGCATGAAAGTGTTAGTATAAGAATGCGTATGTATATGCGCCTGCACGCGCGTGACGCCGTATACATGAATCGTCGGATTCAAAATGTATGAATATAGATATCATAGTAAAAAATGAACCTTTGGAAAAGGTATACGTGGACGACAAGTATGTTCCGTATCCTTTGGTTCGTAGTCGGATAAACTTTAATTCTACTCAATTTCTTTGAATAGAAAGAATTTTGAAAATGTCTTCAATTTCAGTCCATTCAAATGCATATAAGATAGTATTGAATAAATTTTTAGGAGACTAAATTTTTCCATGCAAAAAGAAATTTGGAAATGTCTGTTTAATCTCAGTCCATCCAAATGCATGTAAGATTAATTAATATGATTCAAATCTAATATATTTTTTGGAAATACAAATCCATCACTTCAATAAACATATTTACCAAAACACTATCGTTATATATTCCAGTTCATTTTTTCAATGATGACATGAGAAAGTAGCGAAATCTAGCATCAACTGAAATGCATTTATATTTAGTCCTTTCAAGATCACTTATATTTCAACCTTCGTCAGAAAGCTGGACCTATTATTGGAAAGGGTTCCACAGTACTATCCAATCTGAAGTGCACTCATTAAAATCATATCATTAGACATAGAATTCTAATTTGGATCTTAACCCTGTGAAGATTATTGGAGGATTATCAGGGTTATTGTAGGAAGCGAACGCATGGCTTGACGATTGTTACAATATATTTCATGAATACAAATTTATATTTTCGGCCCATGTTATGCTATTTGGCAGACTGGTTCGGACGTGCGACTTGAGTCTGTCTTATTTTCTATTTTACCGGCCAATATTACTTTCTGTATCATGGCATATTGTTCAAAAAAGTATACTCCAATATGAAATGACCATATTGGAGACTATAGGATTGACCGCGAAGGTGCTAGTTGCCTAATGTCCAAGCTCCCTCTTATAGACGGTAGAACGCCAACTCTCTTGCGAGAGCGCCGCGCTATATACCTTAAACACGCGCGACTCAACGCCTCGCCATCTACAGGCGCGCCATGATACTTGGTCGGTTACTCGAAAATGAGCTCATAGTCTTATATATAAAGCTAATTGGTATTTGAATTGAATCTTACAGTAATTGCACTATTAAGAGAAGAATGTTCTCAAGATCATTTAATTATATATAAACATAAAATAAAATGTTTAAAAAACTGATAAAAACAATTAATTGGTCAAACCGAAGTTTGGCAATTTCAAAATAGAATCGATATTCAGAAGAGACGATACTTCTATAATACATATTCTTGCTAAGGCTATCACCGTGGCACTGGTATGATCTGGTCATGGGTATATGGTATTTGCGTATATGTTCGCCTATACCAGCTGTTTACTACGACGATACTGCTATAACTGTATAATATATCTATATATATATCTCTTCATCACGAGGATTCGAGGCTGGACGTAATATACGTTTACGTTACGCTGAGAACCACGTCAATTTTCGTAAATCTCTCCTGACGTAATTAAACGCAACTGAATGCAGTTTTTGCTGGTAACCATTGCAAAACTGCAGGACAGAGGCTTAAAGAAAAATATTTCCAGGTGCGAGGTCAAACCGCAAACGAGCTGTATATAATGGCTTGTCGCGTCCCCTCGCTTGCTGCGCATACTTGTCGTCGGTGGCGCTGACGCGCCACCTGATATATAACCGTATGCGAAAACATGAAAGACCATGATACCGAAATGTTGCATAGGAAAACGAAAAGCCGAATTATGCGAACATATGGCCAGAGACGCCATTGTTACGGTATCAGTAGAAAAAGAGCGACCTAGCCAGATAAGCTAGATAAGCTGCAATATGAGTAATAAATTACGCGATCTGTTGACAGCGTTAGTGACGTAATTTATTATGCAAAATAATGATTCAAGCTCATTTTGAGTCTATCTAAGTACGACCAATGACCTTATGTGGAGATATACGTCCGGATAGTAACACATCGCATAATAACGCTAATTGTTTATTGTTAATTATTTTTATATGATGTTTTTTGCAAAAACGCCTCAATAGACATTCGTACGTGATCTCCAGAATCGAATACAAATCGAAAAATGAGAATCGAATCATTACATTGTGAATAAACAATGTCAACAGCTTATTGATTAATTATGTTAACACGAATTATGACGTTGATTTATTATGAAATTTAAAATTTTTTGCGAATACATTACGAGAACTAATGCCTTGATTGTCTAATGTTGAGTTTTCGGTGAATATAGATAAAAACACCAAGATGTTATAAACAATTAGTTGATTGTTATAAATTATTGAACTGAACAAAAAGAACTCGACATTAGGCAATTGACGTTATTCTCAAACTTTGATAGACGGCGAATACGCGTACGTAGCGACTATAGTTTATGCATAATTAGTGTCAACAAATTATCAAAATTAGCGAATTCTGTAAAGAATGAACTATGATAGCAAATGTAAATATCTCGATTATAGGCAAATAAGGAACCAGCGTGTGAGCACACAGTGTGACGTTTATCGTGATTTAGCAGATAAGGAAGCGAAAAAACGAGTCAATGCGATACCATGCGACGGTGCGTTTGACTATATAAAGGGCCGCCCGTCATCAACCGGGGTCATCCTTTCGCGAGCATCGGTAGAGCGTGTATTGGAATACGATCGTCTCCACGCATGTAACATCATGTATTGCGAGCGTTCGCAAATTCTATACTTGCACGATAGTAACAACATCATTGTAAATAGTCTTCGTAGAACTTAATAAACGAGTACCTTTCTTTTCAATCAATCTCTTCGTATTTTTTTTTATATCAAATCACAAGCGCTTAACCACATGTTAGCAGAAACGTTTTACCATCTCTCACTTGCGGTGCATCTAACCTCTTGTAGGAAGTGATGCTGCATTTGAGTGCACTACACATGAACCTTAGCCTGCTGGCCTAACCACATGTTAGAAGGGGCCAAGCTAGATACAAGGCTGTTAAACCAAGCATTGTGGTTCATTCCCCAATGCCGGTGTTTCCATGCCAATCACACGCATTTTACACTTAAATGTCAATAACACACATATAAACTATTGATGTGAGTGTCCTGTATGAAATCCTGCTACTTCGAATTGATGATACATGGAAATTTCTTTAAAAAATGATAATTCATGATAAAGTAAAATAAAATATTTCATATACCGCGAGTATATCTGGCGACCGTGAAAATAATGTCCAAACGTACCTAAATACCGATAGATACGTTACAATAATATATAGAATGAAATGTGAAAATGATATATGAAGAACAATTGAAATGCAGGCATTTCTGATAATTGACGATACAAAATATAAATAGAAATAATAAAGCGCATGATAAATAACACAGCTCCACAAAAAAAAAATTGAACCAGAGACTGGACCACCCTATTTTTATGTATTTTAGGCTGCTGAATCCGCATCCGAGGTCCGTTCAGCTCCATCACCTCTCACATACCGATGAAATCAATATTTTGCAAAACAATGAACTCTACTTCATTCTACATGAAAAAATAAAAGAAAACTGTCCCTAGCGATTTTTCGATTCGTCGCATAGTTTTTGAGTAAAAAATTCAGAAAGTTTGATGGCAAGTGGGCCGGATTCAAAATTCATAATTTTATGAGTTTTTCGCTCGTCAACTATTCGACAAATTGAAAAAACACAAGCAACAGTTACTATCCAATTTTTCACTCAAAATCTGAGAAAATGTTCTGTTTTGCAAAATGATGATTTTTAAAAAATTTTTGAGGTTGTGTCTGAACGCAGAGGTGGTGGAGCTAAACAGACCTCGGATTCGGATTCAGCAGCCAAAAATACAAATAAGTATGGTGGTCCAGTCTCTGGTTCAATTTTTTTTGTGGAGCTATGTGATTCATTAATGTCAGTAATGACAGACTCAGCCCTGTTCAATGCAGAAAGCAATTGTTACATTCATTTAATAACATTCTTTCACATTTGCGTCGAAACTATAATAATTTTATTTCTAGTAATCAGCATTCTAGGAACCAGGAAATCTATTACTGAAAGGATGGTAGAGCATAAACGGACGACACTACCAAATACTGATGTAAAACTCTATGTAGATCGAAATCAAGTGTAATATAGATGTTTCTTGATTTTAAGTGATGTAATTATGTGAAATATTCATGAATGAAGTATTTTTTACAACATTTCCTAGCTAAGAGTTGTGTTTAATTCCAATATCAACATCACCTATATATTTCCGAAGGGTACGCTAATCTATACCTAATTTAAATTCAATTTATAAAGAATTGAACGGAATAATATGATTGGATCATAATTCATAGAAGATTTATTCTATTTTAATAAAATAACCATTATATAATTGAACAAATTCAACAACTTGATTATAACTTGACAAATTTCACCCGGACATTCGAAAAAATTTTTTAATTTCTCCATACGCCCACCACAACTCAAATTTCTCAAAATTTGTTCTCTATGAAAATGTAGTCCTCGATCCCGCCTTTCGAACCGTCATACTAAAAATACAGCTGAATTGTACAATTCTGATTTTTCATCATTTTGAAATCTGACGGAAATTTTTTCTTTCACCTTACCATTTTCGTTCACAAAGAATACGCCCACGCATCAATATTTTCAGATTCATCGACTCGGATTATGGAAGCTCTCGCGCTCCTCTATCGATCTGCTCGAAAAAAAATTTCGAAAAAATTTTTTTAATTCTCCATACGCCCACCACGACTCGAATTCTTCAAATTTTTTTTTATGAAAAAATAGTCCTCGATCCCACCTTTCGATCCGTCATACTAAATAAACCTCGAAATTGTCATATCATTGTTTCCGAGAGCAAGAAAGGTAGACCAGAAAAATATACGGTTCCATCTTTTTATAATGTAGATGTAGATGTAGATTTTTTGATGTTCTAAGATTTTATCTTTTGATTTTTTCTTCGTCTCGCCAATATAACACGTTGAACAGTCGTTACAATCAAATTTAAATACTACACCAGTTTCATCTAATATGTCTCTTTTATCTCTGTCCAATTTCATTGTGTTAGTAAGATTATGATTGACTAAAGGAACAGTTCTAATACTCAATTTCCTAAGCGAGTCGAATACTTTAATGTGAAATGTATCTTGAAGAGGTATTGCCAATGTACAAAGGGGACATGTTATCGGAATAACTTTCTTTAAATAAAATCTAATTGAACGAATTCGGTCATATACACATAAATCTATAAATTTCTATGGGTAATCATTTTTCAATAATATTCTTTCAACTTTATTAATATTGTCATTATGAAAACTTTTATCTGAGAGTAAAACTGATCTATCTATCAAATTGGAAATAATATTACCGAGAAATTTAAGGAATTATTCTCTTCTAATTCGTGAGCAAATTCCAAGTTTTTATTGTATTCATTAATAACTCTAATGACTATTTCAGCATGTTTTTTTTACATACACTAGCTATATTCAGACGCGCTGCGCGCGATCTATATTCGTGCATTTAAAAATTATGTTCCACTCATTCACCTACGATAATCTTTCCCATTTACTTATCGATTCAGTTACAATATTTGCATTTTTCAACCCTTCATTCATATTTCATTCAACTTCTATTTTATTTTCATTATCCGCAACTTTAAAAACTACAACTCATCACGTAGTTAGGTATACGCCAATCAAATCACGAGATAAGACGCTTCATTTTGACCCCAATCACTTTTTATATAAACTAGGGGGGTACCCCCCTTGCTCGCTTTGCTGGCTAACCCCCCCTCCGTGTGTTCTTTAGAAATCAATAATTTCAATGATAAGTGTAGTAATAATTAAAAGAAAATTACATTTAAAACAATAAAACTTTGAACTTGAAACTTCGATTTTGTTCGATTGAAAAGAATACTGAACGAATGATTCGAATCAAAATAAAAGATTAATGTCAGCTATATTCATGTTAAACGTTTGTTTATTTAGATTAATAGTGGGTTTAACTTTAGGTTAATAGTGACATGTGCTAGATCATATTTTTTGGTTTGGGTATTTCGCGTGTTCCATTTCATATTTTCGGCAGCAGATTTTGAGTAAGATTGCAACGGTTGCTAGACACGTAAACAATGGTTGCTATGGGTGAAACGGAGATTTTGTATCCTATGCAGTTGAAAATACTGGAAACGAAATTTACGTGAATTTTTCTTTCCCTTAGCAACGGTTGCTAGGGCGGTAAACAACGGTTACTGAAAAGCTAATTGGGAAGATTATGTATCCTTCTCCGTAGAGAATGATGGAAATGGGTCATAAATTGATAATTTCCAACCTTCGGTTATCAAATGGTTGCTAGGGAGGTAAAAAACGATTGCTATGGAACAAATATAACAATTCAGTGCCTCTGGCCATCGAGTGTGACTTAAAACTGTTTTTCCAGCTTCCAAAGCAACGGTTGCTAGGGATGTAAATAAACGGTAGTTTCGACGAATAAGTGGATTTATATAGAAAAAAAATCGCCAAAATAATATTTAGTCCTTTCCTTCTACTGCAGCACCGGTTTCTAGACACGTAAACAATGGTTGCTATGGGTAAAACGGAGATTTTGTATTCTGTGCAGTTGAAAATACTGGAAACGAAACTTACTTTTTCTTTCCCTTGGCAACGGTTGCTAGGGCGTTTAACAACGGTTACTGAGGAGCTGAGTGGGAAGATTTTGTGTCCTTTGCAATCGAAAATTATGGACATGGGTTTGATCATTTCCAACCTTCGCAATGGTTGCTAGGGAGGTAAACAACGGTTGCTATGGAGAAAATATAACAATTCAGTTTTCTTGGTCATCGAGTGTAACTTAAAATTGATTTTCCAACTTTCGAAGCAACGGTTGCTAGGGATATAAACAAACGGTTGCCATGGATATCAACAGTGGTTGCTATAGGAAATATCTCATCGATTCTCTTCGATTCTCATTGATTCTCATCGACTCTCATAGTCCCAATGAGCACTTATGAAGATTCGTAAGATAACACGTTAGGAACGGTTGCTAGGCAAATGAACAACGGATTTTATTGAAAATTGAACTCGGCCTAGATTTTGCCGCGACTAACCTCTGTGCAAAATTTCCAGGAGATCGGACCATTGAATATTTATTGGAAATAAATAATTTATTCGAAGACACGGGTGGAAAAAGAGGATGGAAAAAAGGGGTGGAGGAAGGGATGAAAAAAGAGGTGAAAAAAGAGGTGAAAAAAGAGGTGAAAAAAGGGGTAAAAAAGGGGTGAAAAAAAGGGTGGAAAAAAGGGTGGAAAGAGGGATAAAAAAGGGTGAGAAAAGAGGTGAAAAAAGGGGTAGAAAGAGGGTGGAAAAAAGGGAGTGGAAAAAAAGGATGGAAAGAGGGATAAAAAAAGGGTGAAAAAATGGGTGGAAAAAGAGGGTGAAAATCGGGGTGAAAAAAGGGTGGAAAAAGAGGGGACTAAGGGGGGGGCAACTGAGGGGGGCAACTAAGGGGGGCAACTAAGGGGAGCAAAAGAGGGGAGCTAAAAAGGGGAGCAAAAAAGAGGAGCCAAAAGAGGGAGCCAAAAAGGGGAGCAAAGAAGGGGGCAAAAACTTTCACGGCGGCGGCGGCGGCGGTCTAGCTTTTAATATGGAAAGAAATGAGATATTGCCATCAACATATCACTTGTAAAATAACGGCTGACAATTATATACTGACTTTAATTTGTTAAAACATTCTGTTTCTTAATCGTCCATGACAAGGTCTGCAAACAATGGAGAAATAGGAGAACACATGGGTGTGCCAAAAACTTGTGTATGAAATGTATTGTCAAATGCAAAAATTGTATTATTAAAAAATGAATTGAGTGATTTGCGGCGGTGGATATTTTTATTGCGAGGAAACTCGCTATAGAGCTTCTCGCGCATCCCAAATATATCGTCGAAAAATATAGTCTACTCAATTGCAAAAATGATCACAGGTGAGGACAGCCTCAAAATGCGTCGTTGGGGAATCGACGTTGAGAAATTTGGGATTTAATTGAATTGCCACTACGGGAGCGCGTTTGCTTGCGCGAGCCCGCGTAGCAAAATATCCGGGGCCTACTGATGTAGGCCGAAGGCACCACTAGCTGATCGCGGCTAATACTAACATACAAAACACTCACAATCTCACTTTCTCTCGATCGCGCTCTTCAAGTGTTCACGGCACTCGCGACTCACTCTCTCTTGCGCGCTTAATCTCGACACTCCCGGTATTATCTCACACTCTCTCACACACTCAATTATCACACTCTCACGTTACTTGAAACTAATAACTCTAGGCAATCGCGTCCGCGTGAGCACACCCGCGCTATTCTCTATACGGCGTTTAGGCCAAGAGTGTCGCGCGCTGTCAGTCCCGCCAAGCAGGCCCACCGAAAGAGCGGGGGCGTTGCCGGCGTTATACCGGCAGCTCGACTCCACATACCTGCAGAGTCAGCGGCAGATTCAAATGAGCCGAACGCGCCTTCATTTACCCCACACTAATTTCACCTGTCATGATGCGGCACAGGTGCGAGCCGAGGGAGCGCGCACAGGTAGGAAGCAATTTTGCCTTAACCTGGATTCCTTCTCCGTGCGTCGAATTTTCGCAACGCACGGCCCGCTCTCTCGGACACGCGGGGTCGGCCACCACCACTCCAACTCGGCCGCAGCGCGCCAGCGCAACACACAGAGCCATCGCCGCTCACACAGACACCGCGCGCACACACTCACAGCTCCAGGCGCATACACTCGCTACACACTCAAGCTCGGCTCACGCTCTTGTATAAACTCTCCGCGCTGCTATGACGCGCTCGCCACGTCACAGATTTGAATAATTCCATCAGACGGTATTTCACTTTTACTATGTACATGTGAGAATCTTTTATCCAAACTGTTAAAAACTAACTCGCACGGTATGTTTGTAGACAATTAGCAGACGACAAACGGAAGTAACTCGAAATCAGCTGGGACATTTATATTTGGAATTTTCTCTTCAAATTTGAAACTATTGTTCACGCAGGAGATTGGTGGTTTTATGCACTTTTTTAATTCGTCATATAAGATTTCTGCTAGAAAATGAGTAGGAGAATTTACTGAAGAAATGATAGGTCTCAATGAGACATCGACTCCATGTATCTTAGGCAAATCATATGCTTCAGCCAGAGTGGTATTAGTTTGTGTCAGTTAAATGTTGTCGAAGCGTTTATTTAGTAAGTTTTGGTCATTTAAACTGGAGAAAATTCTATGAACTTTGATATTATATTGTGCACCCTCCATAATTCCAAATGTGTGTAAATTGTCGATCTTTGAGGGCCAATCCCGAGTGAAGTGGAAAGAGGAAAATTCACAAAATCCACCACCTATTTATTGTATGCGACGTTTCGCCAGTTAGGTTCACTGGCCTCATCAGGCTAAAAATTTATTACACAGAGAAACACGTAATAAAAAATACAATTTGAGTACAAAACAATCGACGAAGTAACAATAAAATATTCTTTCTCACCAGTTATGAATGAAAATATAATATTACGTTCAGCAGTGGAAGCGGCTGCTTCGACGGCCATTGTCAAACTATTGTGTATAAAGCTAAGGATATCTTTAGGATGCCGATGTCGGCGTGTCGACTCAAGTTTTATTTGAATAAGCATATATCCAAATACCCGATAATGTCCAAGTAGCTAGTGTCGCCGAAGGCAGCGTCCCGAAGGTGCGCTCCTCGTATTTTGACTTGGTAAAGCTGACCCTGGAACCGAACAATGTCCAGGTAGTCAGGGTACCCGATGACGGTGTTCCAAGGGTGCGCTCCTGGAATTTTCACTTGAAGCAACTGACCCTGGAACCGAACGATGTCCAGGTAGTCAGGGTACCCGATGACGGTGTTCCAAGGGTGAGCTCCCGGTATTTTTGGTTGGAGTGCCTGACCCTGGACCCGAACAAAGTCCAGATAGTCAGGGTTCCCGATGAAGGTGTTCATAGGGTGAGCTCCTGGTATTTTTGTTTGGAGTACCTGACCCTGGACCCGAACGATGTCCAGGTAGCCAGGGTACCCGATGACGGTGTTCCAAGGGTGAGCTCCCGGTATTTTTGGTTGGAGTGCCTGACCCTGGACCCGAACAAAGTCCAGATAGTCAAGGTTCCCGATGATAGTGTTCCAAGGGTGCGCTCCTGGTATTTTTGGTTGGAGTGCCTGACCCTGAACCCGAACGAAGTCCAGATAGTCAGGGTTCCCGATGACGGTGTTCCAAGGGTGCGCTCCCGGTATTTTTGGTTGGAGTGCCTGACCCTGGACCCGAACAAAGTCCAGATAGTCAGGGTTCCCGATAAAGGTGTTCCAAGGGTGCGCTCCTGGTATTTTTGGTTGGAGTGCCTGACCCTGGACCCAAACGGAGTCCAGATAGTCAGGGTTCCCGATGACGGTGTTCCAAGGGTGCGCTCCTGGAATTTCCACTTGAAGCAGCTGACCCTGAACCCGAACAATGTCCAGATAGTCAGGGTTCCCGATGACGGTGTTCCAAGGGTGCGCTCCTGATATTTTTGGATGGAGTGCCTGACCCTGGACCCGAACGATGTCCAGATAGTCAGGGTTCCCGATGACGGTGTTCCAAGGGTGCGCTCCTGGTATTTTTGGTTGGAGTGCCTGACCCTGGACCCGAACAAAGTCCAGATAGTCACGGTTCCCGATGATAGTGTTCCAAGGGTGCGCTCCTGGTATTTATGGTTGGAGTGCCTGACCCTGGAGCCGAACGAAGTTCAGATAGTCAGGGTTCCCGATGACGGTATTCCAAGGGTGCGCTCCTGGTATTTTTGGTTGGAGTGCCTGACCCTGGACCCGAACGAAGTCCAGATAGTCAGGGTTTCCGATGACGGTGTTCCAAGGGTGCGCTTCTGGTATTTTTGGTTGGAGTGCCTGACCCTGGACCCGAACGAGGTCCAGATAGTCAGGGTCCCCGATAACGGTGTTCCAAGTGTGCGCTCCTTGAATTTTTGGTTGAAGCAGCTGACCCTGGACCGGAACGAAGTCGAGATAGTCAGGGTACCCGATGACGGTGTTCCAAGGGTGCACTCCTGGTATTTTTGGTTGGAGTGCCTGACCCTGGAACCGAACAAAGTCCAGATAGTCAAGGTTCCCGATGAAGGTGTTCCAAGGGTGCGCTCCTTGAATTTTTGCTTGAAGCAGCTGACCCTGGACCCGCACGAAGTCCAGATAGTCAGGGTTCCCGATGACGGTGTTCCAAGGGTGCGCTCCTGGTATTTTTGTTTGGAGTGCCTGACCCTGGACCCGAACGAAGTCCAGATAGTCAGGGTTCCCGATGACGGTGTTCCAAGGGTGCGCTCCTCGTATTTTTGGTTGGAGTGCCTGACCCTGGACCCGAATGAAGTCCAGATAGTCAGGGTACCCGATGACGGTGTTCCAAGGGTGCGCTCCTGGAATTTTCACTTGAAACAGCTGACCCTGGACCCGAACAAAGTCCAGATAGTCAGGGTACCCGATGACGGTGTTCCAAGGGTGCGCTCCTGGAATTTTCACTTGAAACAGCTGACCCTGGAACCGAACAAAGTCCAGATAGTCAAGGTTCCCGATAAAGGTGTTCCAAGGGTGCGCTCCTTGAATTTTTGCTTGAAGCAGCTGACCCTGGACCCGCACGAAGTCCAGATAGTCAGTGTTCCCGATGACGGTGTTCCAAGGGTGCGCTCCTGGTATTTTTGTTTGGAGTGCCTGACCCTGGACCCGAACGAAGTCCAGATAGTCAGGGTTCCCGATGACGGTGTTCCAAGGGTGCGCTCCTCGTATTTTTGGTTGGAGTGCCTGACCCTGGATCCGAACGAAGTCCAGATAGTCAGGGTTCCCGATGACGGTATTCCAAGGGTGCGCTCCTCGTATTTTTGGTTGGAGGACCTGACCCTAGACCCGAACGAAGTCCAGAGAGTCAGGGTTCCCGATGACGGTGTTCCAAGGGTGCGCTCCTGAAATTTTCGCTCGAAGCAGCTGACCCTGGACCCGAACAAAGTCCAGGTAGCTCAGGTACCCGATGACGGTGTTCCAAGGGTGCGCTCCTGGTATTTTTGGTTGGAGTACCTGACTCTGGAACCGAACGGAGTCCAGATAGTCAGGGTTCCCGATGACGGTGTTCCAAGGGTGCGCTCCTGGTATTTTTGGTTGGAGTACCTGACCCTGGACCCGAACGATGTCCAGGTAGTCAGGGTACCCGATGACAGTGTTCCAAGTGTGGGCTCCTGGTATTCTCCGTAGGAGGACCTGACCCTAGACCTGAACGAAGTCCAGATTGTCAGGGTTCCTGATGACGGTGTTCCAAGGGTTCGCTCCTGAAATTTCTGCTTGAAGCAGCTGACCCTGGACCCGAACGAATTCCAGGTAGTCAGGGTACCCGATGATGGTGTTCCAATGGTGCGCTCCTGGTATTTTCGCTTGAGTACCTGACTCTAGACCCAAACGATGTCCAGGTAGCTAGGGTACCCGATGACGGTGTTCCAAGTAGCTGACTCTGGATCTTAATGATGTCCAGGTAGTCAAAGTAATTAGCTTCCCCAAACAAAAATACCAGAAGCGCATCCTCAGGACACTGTCATCAGCGACCCTAACCATCTGGACATTATCGGGTATCAGGTTATATCCTTATTAAAATATTCAGTCGACACGCCGACATTGTCATCCTCAATCACCATTTGCCTATGTAAAAATAGTTAGAAGAAAACATGGGACAAATTTTGATGTCTTGTCTTAAATTCAGATAATAGATTAATTATTTTCTACTGATTACATATATTTGTTTTGTGTATCGCTCATCCATATAAATATTTGCATTTTGGAAAAATATCTATTTAGTTTTATTACTGGCGCTAATGCATATACATTTTATTGATTATTATTTTCATAATATATTATACTCCGCAAAAAGAATTGAAATCCTCAGAAAAACCTTTTTTGGAAAAAGTAAAAATGTTGCGTCAAGCATGTTTCAGAACTAGTTTATCTCTTATATTGCTTAAAAAAAAAAATGAAATCCATAATAGACACATGAGTCAATTTATTATTTCATCAGTATTAACTCTGATTAATTCCTCATATAGTTGGAGTATTACGTATTGTCATTACAGTTTAGATACTATAGGAGACGTTGTCGACTTAAACTAACCAATTACGAAAAAACTTACCAGAATGCTCTTAGGTACCTCATCAATTATTTGAAGAACTAATAACGAACCAAATTGACGCCACTTGGTAGGATCGAATATATTTGAATGCTCTATTAAACTGACATATAATATTCTTCATTACCTATTTATTTCATTACCTATTTATTTCTAGTTAAACGGTTTCACAACCTCTCCTCAATCGTTTGATTTATTTCAAATATATTTTTGTATCGTAATTGCAATGCAGTTAATCCTATAATTCAGATAGACTTCATATATTCTCCTATTATCAATACTTTCATTGTCTTTCAAAGAGACAAATATTATTAATTCAAACTATTGATCATATGTCTCAGTAAATTATAAATATTTCTATAATATTTCTATGATAATTTTCACATCCAGTGATTCAGTGAAATATTATTATTCTTAAGACGTTAAAAATGCCTACCAAGTGGCGTCAATTCGGTTCGTCATTAGTTCTTCAAATAATTGATGAGGTACCTAAGAGCATTCTGGTAAGTTTTTTCGTAATTGGTTAGTTTAAGTCGACAACGTCCCCTATAGTATGTAAAATGTAATAAGAATACGTAATACTCCACCTATATGAGAATTAGTCAGAATGAATACTGATGAAATAATAAATTGACTCATGTGTCTATTATGGATTTCATTTTTTTTTAAGCAATATGAAAGATAAACTAGTTCTGCCACATGCTTGACGCAACATTTTTACTTTTTCTAAAAAAGGTTTTTTTGAGGATACAAAAATATTACAACTATCGCGCTAGAATAGGATTCGCGGTCGCTCGCAATACATGCTGTTATATGCGCGAAGACAATCGTATTCCGATACGCGCTCGACCGATGCTCGCGAAAGAATGACCACGATTGAGGACGGGCGGCCCTTTTTTCACAAGGCAATGATTCGATTCTCATATTTCGACTTGTCTTCGATTCTGGAGATCACGTACGAATGTCTATTGTAACGTTTTTGTAAAAAATATCATGTAAAAATAAATAACAATAAACAAATTGCGTTATTACATGATGGGTTACGATTCGTTCGTATATCTCCACATTAGGATCTTAGTATTACTTAGGCAGTCTCGAAATTAGCTTGAATCATATTTTTACATAATAAACTACGTCACCTCTATCGACCACTAATTCGATTTTTCATAACTCTACGCATCATTTCAGTATCATTCACTTTTTCATAATTTTGGATACGGTTAGATATATCTATATATATGGGTCATTTCACACCAACTCAGCATGGAAAAGAATTTTTTCAATTTCTTTTTACCCAATTAAATGAAATGGTCGCCTTAAAATTATTTAATTTTTTTAGATGTTTCATGCCCATATATAACAAAATTCACTGATCGCTCAATTTGGATAATTCACAGTTTTTTCACATTTTTATCAAGTTTATGGCCTGATTTACTCATGAAATGTCCATCAAATCTAAAAATGCAAGAGAATGAAATTTGTTACAAATCTCTCATATTTTATGAAAGAGTAACTTCCTAACCTCAAAACTTATATTTTCTAACCATTTAATTATGTATCTACACGTATACATGGGGATAGACCTCATCGCCACCTTTAATTTGGACCGAACAAATTTTATTTCAATCCTTGGTTTACAAGCTTCAAAATGAGCTATGTCTCGGAATGGTTATCAAGTTGCAACCATTCTAATAAAATAAAATAAAAAATAAAAGACAGGAAACCCCAAAACATACATAATACCACTTGTATTATTGTACCTTGATGAATGTATCCCACCTTTATTTCCTAATATACTTGGATTGGCATGTAGCTGGTGAGTTCACAAAATCAGTATACGTGTGGTTGTAGGGATTGTACAACCTTGGTTGTCTGGTTGGAAATATTGGTCTCGTCCCAAATGACAATATGTCATCTGAGACGTATTTCCATTTACTGTGCTACACTTTCACTATTGTCACTGGATACTACATTACATTTAATCTTAAAACACACATAGTAAGAGTCAATAACATGTATAATCATACAAATTTACTATTATATGTCACTCAAATGTCACTCATGGAATAAATTGGAAAACGTAATGGTTCTCCAATTTTCACTCTGTGCTTTGATACTGCAGCAATAGAAACGTGTATCCAAGCATAAGTTTCACATAAGTAATAATATTGTACAACAATCCAGTGTCAGAATTGAATATTATATGTAAGAAGTTATATTCTGTACACTTGTCGACTATTATCACACTGTAAGAGATAATGTATAAAAATTACCTACTCACAGTGTTTTTCTCCTTCCAGTAGAATTCGTGGCCCTGTACAGCTAACCTGGAACATAAAATAAATCACAAAGAATCATCTCGCAGAAATACATGTACATAAGTATAGTTGAGTTAACTTATCTGATTTTTGTAGCGTCACCATTGAAAATTGATCAGCTGTACTTGATGAAGTTTCAAAGCTGCTCCTACTATGCAGAACAATACGGTGAAATTGATATAAAAATTGCTCTTTCAACTGATTCAGCTATGTATGAGCCACAGTGCATGTGTACTGGTTATGGTTATGTTCCCATGTTTACTATAGTGCCTTCAACCAATTAATGAATGATTTGCTCCTCACTATCTAACGTTTGAGAAACGTTAGAAAATACACTTAAAAACGTTTGGAAAACGTCGCCCATCCATCTAGCAGGTGATTTTCCACCAGAAAAAAGCGGACATTTCGCACGTGATTCGAACGACTTTAGAACGTTAATCAAACTTTTATTATAAACGTTCTAATGTTACTGGAAAAACGTTTTAAAACGTTTTTAAAACGTTTCGTGCTATGTGGGTAACGACGCCCATAGTAACCTACAGCACAGTATCTCTATGTTACCGATAGAATCCAGCATCAGTAAACATAACCAGTTTGACGTGTGAGGTGCAAACAAGTACACATACACTGTTGTTCATACATAGCTAGATCAATTGTGAGAACAATTCTTACAATTTCACCATATTGTACTTGATACTATGATCAGGTTTGAAACTTCATCGTGTACAGCTGATCAATATTCAATGGAGACGCTACAAAATTTAGATAAGTTTACTCAATTTATACTTATGTATATGTATTTCTGCAAGATAATTCTTTGTGATTTATTTTATGATCCAGGTAAGCTGTACAGAGCCACAAATTCTACTGGAAGGAGAGAAACACTGTGAGTAGGTAATTTTTATACATTATCTCTTACAGTGTGATAATAGTCGACAAGTGTACAGAATAGAACTTCTTACATATAATATTCAATTCTGACACTGGATTGTCGTACAATATTATTACGTATGTGAAACTTATGCTTGAATACATGTTGCTATTGCTGCAGTATCAAAGCACAGAGTGAAAATTGGAGAACCGTGACTTTTTCCAATTTATTCCATGAGTGACATTTGCGTGACATATATTAGTGATTTGTATTATTATACATGTTATTGACTCTTACTATGTGTGTTTTAGGATTAAATGTAATGTAGTATCCAGTGACAATAGTGAAAGTGTAGGACAGTGAATGGAAATACTTCTCTGATGACATATTGTCATTTATACGAGACCAATATTTCCAACCAGGCAACCAAGGTTTTACAATCCCTACAACCACACGTGTGCTGGTTTTGTTAACTCACCAGCTACATGTCAATCCAAATATATTAGGAAATAAAGGTGGGATACATTCATCAAGGTGATGAATGTATCCCACCTTTGAAGGTATCCCCCTCGCAGGACACATGAGAGACCGCCACGAGCGGTTCGGTACCAAGTGGCCAAAGAGAAAAGCCGGAGCTTCAAATTAAGGCATATTTCAACCGTTAAAAATAATTCCTTGAATAAATAAATGCGAGTTCGATCATTTAGGCGATCGATTACACCGCTATAATATCGGTCACAATAGGATGACCAATCTAAAGTTTTCCATGAGAAAATCGAGGACTTCAACAGTGATTGCCTCATACTTATAGGCCAGACCGTGCCACTTTAACCGCGTGAACGACTAAAATAGCGTCTCGCCACCTAGTCGGCCAAAAGCCGGAGCTGATTTGCTTGTTATTCCCACATTTTGCATAGAAACGTTGCCAATCAACCAATAATTAATCTTGATAGCCTATGACACTTCAGGGTACATAGTGGAGCTATAATGTCAAAATTTGGAGGCGATTGGTTCAGTAGTTTTTGAGATTTTTGCGAACATACAAACTGTTATGGCCCGACCAGTGGGAAGGGACTTATTTAAATTTTTACGGTGGGGGAACCGGTTCAATTTATGTGGCGGCGAATCGCCATTCGAGATTGATATTCCGAACTTACTCCAATGTGCGCTGCAAATGCACGGAGCGCGCGGCAGTTACGGCCCTGGCAGCGTGCATCGCCAAGCGAGGTTGCTATATCACTGATCTTTATTAACTATTAGCACTGATAATGTTACGAATGGTCTTCAAACTGATGCGACACGCCCGGGAATTCCGTAACTAATTGTCTGCGAGTGGTACGCGTAGCAAACGTCTGTTGCTTTCGGTGGTGGGTGAAATTCTGCTGCGGCCGGCTCACTCTCTTATCCTCTCCGTGACGTCACATTGATAGGGTCGCGGAACGCTCCTCGAAGGTGCCGCGACACTATCCGAGTGGTCGAACAGCTCCTTATATGGTCATGGCTTTGGATGAGGCGCGGAGTAACACTGTGGCGTCAGGGACTACATTTTTTAATTCTACTGCGCAATAAAATCCTCACGCATATAGAGATATATTATGTATAACTTGGCGTTACATGATTGACTTATTTTAATAACAATTAACAAATATGCATATTTGTATGCGTGCCCGCGAGACTTACTCGATAAAGGATAATTCTGCTTTATTATTACATTGTTTCTATTATTTAGGAAAGTACACATCACCAGTCATAATGATCTCGAGTCATGAGCTCTCGATCGATGGTGTATGCTGCCTGACTGTAAGGCAGATCGCTTTATTAGTAATGCAAAATTTTTATATGTACATATGATATCAATGAATTGGTTATTTCTCAGCATAATATCATACTGAATGGATATAAAATGAATAAATCGTTGTGAACACGTTGCATCGGTCATAATCGTGCGCTGTGTTACTTTGCTTTGGAATCGCGGAAAGTATATGTATACCGAATTTGTTTGATTAATTGTGAATTTGATCAAGGTCGTTGCAGAATGCTCGTGCAACTTCTTATGCCTGAAGGCTAACTTGTTATCAGATTTCTTATCAACTAGCCTAGCCCGCTCATTGTAAACTTCTAGGATAAAACATAAATTTGAAAAACTTATTATGTAATATGCCACGCCCTGGCCATACTTCACTCTCGAGATGCACGACGGAGGGCAATGCAATCATCGCCTGCAGATGATAACGCAGCGCGTCTTGATTACCGTGCGCCGTGTCTCTCTCACTCGTATACTCATTCATACCATTATCGTCTCTACACTGGCGTACAGCTGAGCTGCTCGCATCGTCGTAGGACTCGTGTGGGGCAGAGAGCATGATGATAGCTGGATCTTTGTTGAGATCGGGGACATCGGTGGAAAAAAACCAAAAATAATTTGGGCGGGGCAAGGCTGGGCCATAACAAAACAAACGTTTCCTCTTTATATAATAGTGAGATATATCTCTAAGTGATCGAGACAAACGTCAAGGATCGTTTTCTTCAATTATTTTAAGAATGCTCTGCTTGAAAAACGACGATTCCACTAAAGTTTCCATATTTGAGGTAAAACTTTTCTGATGAGCGTCATAACAGTCTTCAGAAGATTTTGAGATCCATACAAAAATAATATAGTTCGTGATGTGCAAATTCTTTGCATTTGTATAAACTCCAGGATCCATGAGAAGTTGTGGGGTGAAATCATTATATTGGCGTTTTTTTTTATTAAATCAAACTTTTATTATGAAAAATTACATTTGTGCAATGTACAAAGTCTGAGTTCCTCATTTTGAATTTCAATATTTGGAGAATTACAAGTTATTTCGACTAAATGGATAACAAATTTCCGTTAAAAACCTAGCTTTCGAGCTCACATGCAAGACTAGTGCTGAGTAATTAATAACGCATTCATAACTCACCTAATATTAATAATCAACATTTTTATCCATTCGAGATTTATAATTCATCAAAGATTTATAATTGGGATTCATGCTATTTAATTTATAAGAAGTGAAATGTGAATGTATTGACTACTATGAATCTTACAGTAATTTCTATTTTCAATCAATTGGAAATAAGTTCAACTCAAATTATACAACGATTATGTTACAATAGCAGCCGATTTTAACGTAATCGAGTAAATCTAGAACAAATTTTAGGTTTGAATATTAAAACTACAAACAAAATGCGCCTGGCATTCAAGAAAAAATTCATAATGGCTCGTGAAAAATGATAAGTATTATGATGAAAAAATATCTAATCTAATGGTTATTCGAAGAACAATTTGCCACATTTCAATTACTAGTCAATCGTAAGAGGTTACAGAATCGAATATGTAACATCTTTGATTAAACCAAAGATTGAAGCAGCTCTTGTAAAGAAACTATAATTGTAACAATAATTGAAACTGTAATGTACACAATGTGGAACGCTGTAACTTAGTTTCTCTGCCATACACGGAATTGCTTCAATAAGTCTTTTACAAACTAGCTCTTCACCATATGTTTTTTAGACTTCATTCTTTGGTGAATCATAAATTTTCAAATATTTATGCTTGATAATTATATCTTGAATGTATTTTCTTACAAAAAAAAATCTCAAACTATAATTCCTTACTATATTAGAAAAGATTTATTGAAAAATAACTAGATTAAAAAAGTTGATGGAATTTTCCTTCCTTCAGTTGAAAAAAAGTTGAATTAACGATTAAAATTTAATATCTGAAACACTAAGGCACTGTCATCCAGTGAGGAAAATGCCTGGGAAGTGTTGTTCTCCCCTTGATACAGTGCTAGGTAGTATTCTTTCTTCAGGTTTTATTCGTGAATACTCAGGAGCTCGGAAACTTTTGGGTTCGATTTGTTGTGCAAACGTTATAGGTTGTTCCTCCATGGAAGTTTCGAACTGTCCCATTTCACCTTTATTGAAACTTCCAGGCACAAGATGGTCATCAAGAGACCTGCATAGGACTGAATGATATCTTCCAATTTCAACAAATGGAAAATCCAGTCGAATGAGCGGTAATCGAAGTTGACCGAATAACATTCCCGGTCAGAAAAAAAATCAAGGGCTCGTCTGGAGAAGTGTTTCCCGGTCAATCGACCGTGATTCCCAGTCGATCGACCGGAAAATACGATCAGAAAAAAAATAATATGGGCTCCTTAGAAAAAGTGTTTTCCGGTCGATTATCGGTGTTTCCCGGTCAGAGAAAAAATATCAAGGTCTCTTCCGGAAGAGTGTTTTCCGGTCGATTATCGGTGTTTCCCGGTTAATCGACCCGGACCCCAGTCGATCGACCAGGTTTCATGGTCAGAGGAAAAATATCAAGGGCTCCTCTAGAAGAGTGTTTCCCAGTCAATCGACCGTGATTCCCGGTCGATTGACCGGGAAACATTCCTCCGGAGGAGCCCTTGATATTTTTTTTCTGACCGGGAAACCCGGTCAATTGACCGGGAATGTTATTCGGTCAACTTCGATTACCGCTCAATCGACTGGATTTCCCACCGGATTTCACCGGTGAAACCCCGCTATTTGTCCGGGAAACACCAATGGGAAACGAAGTGGTAAATCCGGTCGATTATTTTAAACAGGGTATCTTTAACCCTGTACCGGTTTCCCATCATCACTAAGGGCAGCGTATAACTCATTTCGTTTGGGAATGACCAATTTGTCTGAGTTCGAATAGAAGTCAAATAATATTTGAAGAAGATCGTTTGCTTCTGAATATTCTACTTTGCAGTGTAGCTAAACGCTGTTCGAGTTGTTCATCCATGTAATTGCAACTTCATGTGTAGATCTCAGTATTGGCATATTACAAATCGGAGTCACTTTTTCGACGATTTGTCGTTCAAAAACTATTATAAAAGAATCAAATAACAAATGTTATTATACAATTATGAATTCAATTGTTTACATATTTTTTCATTCCGAAATAAATATTCTCACCTTATAATATGTTAGCCTATTTCAATTAATCGAAAATCAAAGTTTCTGACACAGCTCGGTAGACGTCTGGCACATTTGCAGCACTAGACCCGGGTTTTACCTGATACTCGCAATCTCGCGGATTTGTAAAATATAATATAATAAGTATAAATGCGTCCGCGTTGTACTTGATTCGTATATAATAACTGCGTCCGAGGTGCATGTGTTCGCGTTTCACTCCATGCTTACACTACATATATAGCAGACGTCATGATCAGTCTCTACGCAGCTCAGTTGCATATATACCTATATATATTCGAGAATCGAGATATCTCGAAATTATTCGTCGCCGTCGAGGTGGCTTATGAACTGAGAAATAATCTTTTTTTCTCCATTCTAACCTAGCAGACAAGACTCTTTCATGAAAACCATCTTCTATAGGAGATGAGTCGGGCTGCATACTAGGTGTAGTATATGCGAAATAGCAGATAATAACAGAAGTAGGGAAGAAGCGTAAACAGCGAGTAACGCTAACCCGTGGGCTATCGAGCTAGTCTCGCACCAGCAGGCGGCAGCAGCGGCTCGGCTGTTCCTACCTGTATTCTAACATTGTATCCTGAATTCATAATAAAGCTTATGCATATATATTGATGTGCTGCTGTTCGTTCTCTCTATTCCGAATACATCACAATGGCGACGAGGATGGTTCAAACTTAAAACGAATCTCTCGGAGGTGCGGAATTAGAAGTATCTAAGTATTTAGAAGTGATAAAAAGCGCAGCAAGAACAATTTACAGTATATGGCAGGAAAAGACACATTATCGTGGGTTTAAACTCTGTATAAAAAACTAATTATAAAAGAACTCAAAGACAGAGGATTAGACATAGATGAGGGTGAATTATTCAAAACTTTGAGAGATCAGTTAAGGAGTATGATAAAAGAGAAAAAAGTAGGACGAGAGGAGCAGGAAAGTAAGTACGGTGCGGGAACAGGAGGGCAAGCAGGCGTCTCATTGGAAGATTTGACTGTAAACAGTGCGGACACAAGCAAAGTGATAACCGAAAGCAATCAAGAATCCGATTCCGACAACGGCGATTACGAAATGGGAGACGATATGAAACTCAATTTTAGGCTTCAAGGCGGCGATTGGAAAACTTTCGTAGAGCAGCTAGAGCAGTGGTTTATTGCAAAAGGTACTAAGGACGAGATAAAAGCTGCGGAACTGCTTATACGGATGGACACAGACGCGTTCAAGTTAGCAAAAGGATTAATGGCACCTGAAAAATTAGGTTCAAAAAAATATGAGCAGATAGTACAAGTTATGACAAACCACCAGCAACCATCCAGCCCCGTCAGAAGTAATGGAAAGGAGCATTTTCCACGAGGCAAAACAAACGGAAAATGAGTTAATTGCAGAATTTACAGCTCGATTAAAAATATTATCTTTGCACTGCAACTACAAGGATCTGAAAACAGAATTGCGGGATCAGTTGGTATGCGGTATAAGGGACCAATTGACTAAAGAGGCCCTGTTCAAAATGGCAGACTTAACATTTGACACAGCATACGCAGAAGCAACGGCCAGGGAAGCAGCTGATAAAAATGCTTTGGCCTCACTCAAATCATTTGATGCGAAGGAAACAGCGAAGGGCGTATACGCAATGGGAGTTACACAGAGGCAAGAATCGAGGCAAAATCAAATGGTACAGAGACATTATCGCGACGACCAACGAAGTCAAGGAACATTCAATCGCCAAAATACGCAGCAAAGTAAACAACTAGTCTGTTACTGCTGCGGAAAGCGAAACCACGTAAGCAGTGAGTGCCGATTCAAAGATTACGTGTGTTATGTCTGTAATGAAAAGGGGCATCTTCAACAAGCTTGCCAGAAAAGTAAAGCACAACGCAGAGTGCAATTTATGCAGCAGAACGAGATTGAAATGGGTGACAGCAATTCACAAGAAGCGGAGGTAACAGATTGCAGCTCAACGGACATCGAAGAGACATCACAATGGATTAACCACAAGGACGACTTCATGTTTTTAGGTAAGACCGGGAGCGAAAGCGAGAATAATAGCGCGAGCGTATTGTTTAAAGATTTGCAAGGAAGCCCCATGTACGAGAATGTGTGTTTCAATAGAGTTGATATAAGAATGGAAATAGATACGGGTACATTCGCAACAGTAATTTCGGAGAAATTATACAAAGATCATTTTAAAAATTGCAATTTAGTAGAGATCGAACAAAGATTGAAAACATACGACAACAGTATTTTGAAGCCTGTAGGCAAGTTTGTGAATGTAACCGTTGATTTTCAAAATCAAAGGGGAGTCCTGGAATGTTTTGTTTTGCCAGGTTCAGGCCCCGCGCTAATAGGCAGGCAATGGTTAGTCCCGTTCGAATGTTGGCCTTTGAAATTTGAAAATACCAGATTAAATGACTTGAACAAATTGGAAACAAAAAATCTGTATTCTTATTTGATTAAAAAGTTTCAGACGCTTTTCAGTGATTCTCTTGGTTTGTACAATAAAAGCAAAACAAAAATCTATCTAAAAGACAATGCACGGCTGATCGCATTGAAATGTAGAAACGTCGCTCACGCTGTAAGACCATTGGTCGAAGAAGAAATCGATAGACTAGTCGGAATAGGACATTCAAAACCAGTAGAAATAAGCGAATGAGCAACTCCAATCGTCCCGGTTTATAAAAGTAATGGAAATATACGCATTTGCGGCGATTTCAAAATGACTATAAATCCATACGTAATTATAGATCAATATCCGTTGCACACAATAGATGACATTTTCGCGAAGCTGCAAGGGGGTACATTTTTTTCAGAATTAGATTTACAACATGCTTATATACAGTTTGCAGTAGACAAAAGTTGTACGGATGTATTGACAATAGTCACTCATAAGGGTTTATTCAAGTACACCAAAATACCGGAAGGCGTCTCGCCGGCACCTACGGATGTGTAGAAAAAAATGGACGAATGCTTGAGAGGTTTAAATGGCACTATAGCTTATATGGATAATATTTATGTGACCGGTTTTTCCAAAAAAGAGCACTTAGAAAACATAGAAAAAGTTTGCGAAAGATTACAAAATTGCGGATAAAGGGTTAACAAAGCAAAATGCAAGTTCATGCAAGACAAGCTCGAAGTTTTGGGTTTCATTATAGATAAGAACGGATTGCACAAAGCAAAATCCAAGATAGAAGCCATGATAAAAGCACCGCAGCCAAAAACTCACAAGGAGTTAGCATCGTTCTTGGGGTTAATAAACTTTTATGCTCGGTTTTTGGAAAAGCGATCGGACTACCTTATACCTTTGTTTGACTTACTGAATGAAGAAAAATTTGAGTGGAACAATCGATGTACACTAGCGTTTGAATGGGTAAAAAACAAATTAATTCCACCGAGAGTTCTAGTGAATTACGATTATAAACAAAAAATTGTATTAGCATGTGACGCTTCTGACTACGGGTTATCGGCGATTCTATCACATCGTTACAAAGATGGTACGGAAAAACCAATTGCGTATGCATCGAAAAAGATTGCAACAATGAGTTGAGTAGAAAGATATTGGACAAAGAAGCAATGGCTATCATTTTTGGATTCAAAAGATTCTATCAGTTCATTTTTGGTAAAGAAAAAATTGTAAAAACGGATAATAAGGCATTAGGATTAATACTGGGACCGCGTAAGGGTATTCCATTAACAGCTGATAACCGTTTCAAAAGATTGGCGTATTATCTATCGGGATTTCGATATACCATAGAGCACATTAAGTCGGAAGCTAATGCAAATTGCGACGCGCTCTCAAGACTCCCGATAGATAGCAAAGTTGAGTTGATTGATACAGAATTTTCCCACGTACATTTTTTTAAGAACGGAGGGTCATCCTGTGATTATAAAACACTCGAGATAGAGAGTAAAAAAAACGATTTAATCCGCAATATAATAAAACACGTATTAGTTACCTGGCCAAACAATGCGAAAGATTTGTCTAGTGATCAGAAACGCTTTTATGAGAAAAGGCTCGAATTAACCGTGGAAAAGGGGTGACTATTCTGCGGCTTACGAGCAGTAATTCCTGTAAGCATGAGACCGTTATTATTAAATGAACTCCATGCAACGCATTTGGGAATAGTAAAAATCAAAATGTTCGCGCGCTCGTACGTTTGGTGGCCAAACATAGATAAAGATATAGAGGCTTTGGTTAATTCATGTAAAATATATTTAACGGAACGAAAAAAAACACCGCATACGCCGCTAACGACATGGCCATGGCCGACGAAAACGTGGAGCCGCGTACACTGTGATTTTGCTGGACCTTTTTACGGTAGAATGTTCCTCATTATAATAGATGCCCACTCAGAATGGCCCGAAATTATAGATTTCAATAAAGATACAAGAGCCTGTAAACTTATTTCGGAATTCAAAAGCCTTTTCGTCAGATACGGGTTACCACTACATTGTGTGACGGACGGGGGTCCACAATTCCGTAGTAACGATTTCCACAATTTCCTAATCAAAAACGGAGTTAAGCATACCTTATCGCCTCCATATCATCCAGCAACCAACGGGGCTGCAGAAAATTTTGTAGAAACGTTCAAATATAAAGTGGCTGAAATCGTAAAAGGGGGAGAGTTGCTAGAGGATGCGGTAATAGTACATTACGTGACTAGTGCGCAAAGTAGGTAAATCCAGCACGAGTGGAGAGTGGTGCCCGAGCGTAGCGAGGGTGACAACACGAGTTCTGGATTCACCTGATGCGCACGAGTTGCGTATACTATTTTTCGTATTGAAGTGCGAAAAGTTTGACTATGATAATGGATGATTGACACGCGTACATATAGAAATGCATTGGTCTCTCTGCTAGGCAGAATCCCCAAGAATCTAAAATTATACGTGGCTTCGTAATACGATGACAGTAAATTTCATATCTCTCTCGCCGTGCATTCATATATTTTTAATTTCTCGCACTACTTTCTCGCACTGGCGCGGGAAAGTACTTTCTCGCAACACTTTCTCGCACTGGTGCTGGAAATTACTTTCTCGCACTACTTTCTGGCACAGTGAAGCACCAGGGTACTTTGCGCACCTTAGTCCGTGAGAAAAAGACATACTTTGCGCACTAAGATACGAAAATAGTACATTTCGATACTAGACCAAAAGACGAATTCTAGGCACGTGTGATTACCACCCTCGCTTTGCTCGGGCGGCAAACCTCCTACGTGCCTAGAATTCGTCTTTTGGTCTAGTATCGAAATGTACTATTATTTGACTACAGAAGCATTGAACATTGCACAACGCGTCGTAGCCCAGCTTATCTTATGCACGCTAGAGAGTTGCGCTAAAGAGCGCAAATAGTGGCCAGACCCGGTAATCGTAATGTGGAGCTAAACGCTGGCTACGACGTCATGATTGACAACTTTGGAGTAAGAGGTGAAAAAAGGATGAATGGAACGATTGTAAGGAAAGCGTCGCCATTCACATTCATCGTTAAAAACGAAGAGGGTGTTCCCCATAAGCGCCATGTAAATCAAATTGTAAAAAGCGGAACCAAAATGTTTGGCTTGCGTCGTTCTCCCCGCTTAATTAAAACTACGAAATAAAAGAGGAGGGAGAGTTGTAGTATATGCAAAATAGCAGATAATAACAGAAGTAGGGAAGAAGCGTAAACAGCGAGTAACGCTAACCCGTGGGCTATCGAGCTAGTCTCGCACCAGCAGGCGGCAGCAGCGGCTCGGCTGTTCCTACCTGTATTCTATCATTGTATCATGAATTCATAATAAAGCTTATGTATATATATTGATGTGCTGCTGTTCGTTCTCTCTATTTCGAATACATCATACACTAGGGAAATTATATAAAAAATCATATTCTACTAGATAACATCCATAACTGATGCGTATCTGGGTTATTTTTTGTCGCTAGCGCACCCCTGGACTTCATCTATATAAATATGATATGGATAATTCAGGATATGTATTAGCATGAGAGAATGTGAGTTTTTACAGTGAATAATTGTAATAACACCACAGACAAGTGTTTGTAAAATTTGGAAGTGCTGGCGGTACAAGGCTCCCCTTGAATAGTCATTTTAGCCTATTTTTACCCCTATTTGAGTTAATTTATCAATTTTTTGAGAGCTTCCAGAGCCTAGGCCCATTTTCTCGCCATATAGACTATATGTGGTATGAGTTGTGACAACTTTTAGCACCCATGTGGTGGGGCTCTTGACGAGGTAACTCCCAGGGTTCAAAAATAGATGTTCCAATTGGTAATTTAGAGTACTTAATGTGCTCCCATGACCTTGGAGATAATTTTTCTCTAAAATTCAGGTAATTTGCAGACGAAAGTGTCCCGTTCATTTTTTGCCTTAGAGGTCATTTTCATGGTGTAAATTAAGATTGAAAATGCCTCTGAAAATGCATAAACAGCAAAATCAGCAACTTTGCCTATTCATTGAACAGGGTTAAAGTGCTCGGAAAAATCTGAAACAATTCTTGGAATATGATATGATGCCCTAGAACTTTGAGCCAAATCAAATTTTTCCATGTTCGATCCCACAGAGAATTGCCCATATATATAGCTTATCAAATACTCAATTCGGATTACTAAGAGGAAGCTCTGTGACGGGGCAAGAATCGAACTTTTGAATTGGACTTTGCGACTTCAATTTTTGTAATCTATGGGTTAAAAAACATGGAATCCGAAAAATGTCTGTATGTACGTATGTACCTACATACGTATGTCACGCTGTTTTTTGGCACGCGATAACTTTCGAAGAAATTCTCTGATCTTTCTGAAATTTTGCACAGAGGTCAGTCGTGGAAAGATGTACTCTGAGTTCGTTGTCCAACAAAATCCGCTGTGCATTTCCCTAGCAACCGTTGCATGCTGGGGCCACAATACACACGGGGATAGATAAGAATCAATAGAATAATTTCCGTAGCAACTGTTGTTGATATCCCTAGCAACCGTTGTTTGTATCCCTAGTAACGGTTGATACGAGAAAAAAAAAGTCGTTTAGAGTCTATTGATTGATATTGAACGACACGGAATAGTAGATTACGACCCATGGCCAAAAAGTTAGATTCTCCGGCGTGCGAGGTTATGACAGCCGAGACGAAGCTAAGAAGAAAAGTCTGTTATTTCTTATCAACTATTGTTTACATCCCTATCAACCGTTGCTGAATGGATGAAATATCGAGTTCGAGTTCATTCATAGCAATTTTGAGGTGACATAACACAGTATCTCTGGTACTATCATGATAATTGTTGTTGATACCACTAACAATCGTTGCTAGGTTGTTTCAAAAAGCAGTTTGGGCCTATTACACTGAGAAAAAAAGTCATTCAAAACGACTGCCACTGCCAATGAATACGCACAACTGCCGCGGTGCCATTGATTGAACAGAAAATGATATTGAAACAAAAAAGTATCAGTTGGACAAATGAGTATTCAGTTAATTCAAAGTATTTATATATGTTGAATTGACTGAAGCGAGTAACTTTGATTGGATAGGTGAGGATCAATTGTAACAATTGATTTTTTTGGTTAAAATGACAACGTATTCGTTGGAACAATAAGTATTTGTGTTAACTTATCAAATATATCAAAGTTAATGTAATATCTGACGTAATCATAATTGATTCGACAAAATATATGTCTGAATTAACATTTGACTTGAGAATTGAACAAAGGAGAAATGGACGTAATTTTCTTTCGATCGGTCACCCGAAGTTGAACAACGTTTCCGAGTCAGTACTCCTATTAGCCGCCAGGGTTCGCGTCTTTCTCGCAAGTGACGGGAAACGAGGACGGTTTTTATATAAGGCCGATTAAGTATATGGCCCTCAACACGCGTATGCGAACATTATAGATGTATATATGTACATATATCTGCGATGTGTCTCATGTCACAGAATATCAGAATATCAGAATCAGAAACACAGAATATCCGTACTTAATATTTCAACAATTTTTGACATCCCCAGCGACCATTACTTATATCTCTATAAACTATTGCTACAGAACAGCGGTCAAATTGTTTGAGGTTCATCTGCCGATGGTTGGCGACATCTCTCATTAGCAGTATCATTCGCACACGAAGTTTCTTTGAGAAAGCATACTATTAATGCAGTTAGCAGCGGTTTTTTTATTATTATTGGACTGGAAAACTTAGTGAAGTCAAGGTATTTGAACGAATTTCGTTACTCACATATAAAGTCTAGATTCTGCAGGTAGTTGCCGTTGTTTCTATAAGCTGACACTAGTGATTTTGGGGCCATTTCCTTTAGCCGATTCTACTTCTTCTACCGTAACCATCACGGGGGGTTATCCTAGGAACATCCTAAATTTTAGCTTTCGGGTTCACTGGGCCGCAAAACTTATCGGTAAGTTTAGGATCGACTTGTGCCATAGGCACGTATGTATCTTCTTCCGTTGTTTCAATTCATAGTAGGGAACTCCTGGTTTCAAGCAGTACGCTTATCATACTTACGCGAATACATACATCCATATTCATAATTACCATTAAGGATAGAATTGTCAGAACCTGAACAAATTCGATACCCGTATGGACAATGTGCGTAAATGGGTTACTCTTTATTTGTTCGAATAGAAGGCTGTTCAATTCCAAATTAATTGCCGGTATGTAATAATTTTTATTTTGGGACAACCGTGATCCTTTGCCTCCCAGTATTTGTTTATTCATTATCAGCTGGAAATTTCTGGATATGTTGATGATACCGGAATTTGAAAGTGTAAGTTTCCTTTTACGATCATCGCATACCTCTGATCCGTTGATACTTTTTTTTGTTGTTAATATCCCAAACTGAAGGGTCGGATGTCCCAAAGGCGTGGAAAACCTCTTCTTTGGTTACGGCCAGAGTACAGGCATTTAGTAGCCAGCTCGTGCTTTTGTGCACCAGCCCGCTTTCCCAGTCTGAAGCAGTGATGATCGGCGTGACTCTGTGGCATATCCTGCTTGGCCGTAGTTTAACATAATCTTGAAATTCTTTTTCGGTAAGGTGAAAATGATCGTTCGAAAGTAGATCAATGGCTATTAACTCGTTTGTAACTCGTTTATTCCAACGTGAAAGTAGTAAAAATGTTATTACTACTCTGGAAAATCTAAGATTCGGTTATAGTGTTGAGGCTTTCCGGGTTCAATTTGTTTACGGATAGGGGCAGGGTTTAAATCAACAATTTCTCTAGAAATCAAATTTTCGAAATACACGAAGTCCGAATTAGCCTCCATGTTATTTTCCGCTCATTTCCCCGAGTTTCTCACGAAGCCTCCCCTCCGTTGCGAGAAGCTCGCCCCCTGCTGAGTAGCCGTTGGCTAAAAACTCGGAGCGCCTTTTCGTTGCCGCCAGGGCGTTGAGGCTCAATGGCATTGTGCTTTGAAAGGACACGACTCTGTGGATCGAAGCCGGTTTATCTAGTAAACGTCTCATAATTGGTAATATTTTCGATTGAATGTACGTAATACTTACTGAAGTCGAATAATACTAATATCGTCGAATAGTACTAATGATGCATTAAATAATATGATGAACTCGGTCTCCTGTGAACCGAAAGCTAGATTCTCAATCTTATTGAATAAAATTCCAGGATTGTTATTTTTTAAAGAGGTCACAGTGATGTCTTCACTGCACACTTGCAGAATCAAGTGAAGAATAAAAACACAAAGCTTTCTCTTCGGGAAAGCAAAAGGTGTGACGTGGTCCATTTTCTAAGCAAAAAATTCAAGGTTCTCATTACGACACGCTTGATTGGCATTATGTATAATGCGGGCTGCTATCTCCGCACTGCTCATCGATAATTATCTCGTCTACCATTGAAATAGATCTTCCTTATCTGTAGGTCGGTAAGTCCCTTTGAGTTTATCTAACGCTTCATTTACTACTTTTCCGAGAATTTCCTGTGGTGTTTAATTCTCCATTTGAAAAAACTCTCCGTATTGTTACAGCCTGTTCCCGACAGTTTATTGTTCATCGCGGGTTCTAATTAAGGTTCTTTTGTGTTGTTCTGGTCGATTGCCGATTCATCGTTCATGGTTCTACCTGATGTTCCGTGTTCTACAAGGTTGTTCGTGGTTCGTGGATGGTGTAGACGTGTTCTGAAGATTATTGCGCCTTCTCTCGCTATATTTCTTCAGAAGATCTCTCGCAGTTATCTTTTTGCTAGCCGCGTGTAGTTGGTCTATTTTTCTGTATACGTCTCTTGCTCGCTTAGAGCTGGGAAGATCTTCAACCAGAGTTCCACTTGTTTCCGGATGTTGAATAATTTTAGACAAATTCTGCAGTTCGTTGCAAATTATTCGTTTAATGAATGCGTCGGCCACCGATAGAGTAGTTTGGCTAGCATTGGCACAGCTAACGTAAACATTGTAAAGATGTTTTGAAAAGTGAGTATGTATTCGTATGACCATTGGCAAGCGTACTTTGACTTTCCATAGCTTCTTTAGTTGGCATGAGAGGCACTTCCCAATATGATTCTGGATATTTTCCTTTATACTACTAAAATGAAAATGGTGTTCTATCCTTTCATACGTTTTCGTAACACCCCTACGCCCACTCACGATTGAATCATGCGCTCCTCCGATTATTTTGGCTCTATCTCCTACGAGTGGATGTCTTATAAGTCTGTTGTAAACTATTATCAGTTTTATTTCGCTGCTGGAGAGTCCGTAACGAATTTTGTGTAGGATGTGTTCCCGTGTAATGCTTTCAATTTCCTTAGATTTAGCGATGCTTATTGGCGACTCGCCCAGTTCTTTACTTCGTTGCAATGTGTATTTAGAGTGTTATCCATGGTTGATAATCGGACTGCATCTTATTTACGGAGGGGAAAATCCAAATGAAATAAAATATCGTTTGTTTGCGGACATGATAACTCTTCCGTAACTGTGCTATTTAAGGGCGTTTTGTTACCTCATTTGTTCTCTCAGTTACTGTTAGCAGGAGCAGCTTTTCTTTTCTCACGTCTCTTTTCTTCGGTGTTAGGGCCTTGATGGCTTCATTGTATTCCTCTCCCGGCACGCGCCCCGTTCAGCCTCTAGTGGTTATTGTGTACATCTGCTCTCTCTTTTTCCAATTCATTTCAGTGCTCGCTGTTTCATCCACTTGATTTCTTGATAGTGTATTGGCTAGGTTCATCGGTTCTGGCCTATACTCTTATTCAAAATTATATTCGACTGGTAGAAGCATCCATCGTGTTACTCTCGAGTTTGTGTCCTTACGTGAATGCATTCAAGTAAAGGCTTTGTTGCCTATGATTAATTTGAATTTCTGTCCCCACAGATATGGTCTGAAATAGTTCATGCAAAACACTAATGCCAGATCTTCTCGCTCGTATGTGTCATAATTCCTTCCATAATTATTGAGTACTCTTGATACGCATGCCACTGGTTTCTCGGCTCTTTTTGCACCTTGCGATGAAACTTCTCCAATCACGAAACCAGAAGCGTCTTTAGTTACATTAAATCTTTCCGAAAAATTCGGGAAAGTGAGCAAGGGTTCACTATATAGTATCTTTCAGGGTATCAATAGACCTACATAGCATCAACTGCCAAGTATCCAACTATTGTGATTAGCCCTGAATATATAGAATTAATATTTTCTCGAATACATCTTAAAGCAATTGTTGCATGATCTGCTATCAAATGTCAATGTACTCCAGATCAATTCACCCATGTTCGGATGAAAAGTATTGAAATCAAGAATCTATGTCAAATAGTTGAGGGGCTACATACACCTAAAAATAAATTTTCCTATTTTATGAGGAACTAATATTTTCCTATAACATTTTAATAAAAGAAAATTTTATACATCATTCCTTTATAAATATTCCCTTGTTTTTCCCCTGAACAAAATATTAAAAAAGTTCATCAGAATATTTTATAAAGCAGCATGTTAAATTCAACACTGATATCACTCTGCCCATAAGATCCTAATAGTTGAGGTTGACGTAGACAACTTTTTAAAAGTTGATTATGTTTTGACATCAATCCTATCTTTGGAACCTAAGCCACCAAAATCCACCATTCTGACCAATTCTGACTTCCTTAGTGTAGATGCTAATCGGATAAAATTATTGAAAAATCAAAAAACAGCAATATTACTAGTTTGGTCACTCGCTTAGGAGGTCAGAATTGTTTAGTTCTTGGTAGCTAAACAAAGAATCGTATTCTTACAGAATATACTGTAACGAATGTCACCGGACACTCGTTAACGCGCGATCGAAAAGCGCGGCGAGAAAGCGCCGCGCCCGCGGCAACCCTCGCGCAAAGCACGGCAGCGGCCGTAGCGCCGAGGGGGGAGGGGCGAAGGGCCGGCAGGCGGCACGCGCCGCAAGCGCGAGCCGGAAGGAGAGCGCGCGCGAATTCATTAAGCCGCCGACCCCGCTCGACTGACCACGGCTAGTCCCGCGGTCGCGCCGCGCCCGGACCCGACCACGTGAGTGCCCGTGCCTGCGAGTGTCCGCGCCGACGAGCCTGCGCGACACCGCCCTGCTGCACTAGCCCGAGAAGACGTTCTCGGGCCCCTCCGACCAGGTGAAGGCCGTCGGGAGGTGCAGCACCGCACCAGCCACCGCAGCCGAGCCCAGCGAGCGGCACTCACCGCGGAAGCCAGCCGGCTTCCCCGAACCGAGCGGCGTGCGCGCGAGCCCGGCCACAGCCGAGGCCGCGACAACAGCAGCGGCCACCACCTGTAAGTGGCGATCGATTATAAGAACCGCGAGCGAGCGAATACCCGATCCCGACGATCAGGCGGCCCTCTGCGCGATCACGCGCGTTAGTCGCCGACGAGCACCGGCTCGCCGGCGCAATTGTATCATTGTTTCGACACCTCAATAAAGAGGTTTTCGTTTATCCGAAGCGTCCGTGTTTTATTCCGCGACCCGACCTCGTACCCTTGACCGAATCCCCCCTCTCTCCGCGCACCCGGAAAGCCATCAGCTCTCCGGGTTCTCTGTGCGAGAGCCGAGCCCCCGCGCGACTCCCCCTCTAGCCGATAAGCAGCAAGGGCCATTGCACGCGAGGAAACTCGCGGGCCCCAGCAATCGGCGTGAGCCGCACCGAGGGATACGCGCGCGGCGAAAGCCGATATCCCCCTTACCCCCAAAACGAAACCCGCCCGTACCGCGTCGTCGTCCGCGAGTCAGGTCACCGCAAGCAACTCCGGCCCGCGGGATCATACCCACGGGCTGCTTGGAGCATCAACCAGCTCCGAGCACGGCACGCGCTTGCGGCGGGCCTTGGCCTCGTCGTGCGATCGGCGTGCGTGCGGGCCGAGACTCCGCCGACGAGGCGGAGCTCGAGAGATAGCTTCGGGGTGCTCGCCGAAGCGATCGAGGAACTGGGAAGCACCCCGTTGCAATACATATTCAGAAAGATCGGTTAAAAGATCACTTATCTGGATTTGGTTGCCTCACCATTACATTGAGAGGCATATTTGAAAGGAAAATTCTTCAAACAATACAGAACACTTTGTACCATCGTTAAATTCCAAATAGTTTTGGCGTGGACGTAGTTCAATTTTGAACCTTTAGATTTCGGAACCCAGTTATTATATTTTGATATGTGAAGGCTCAATAAAAACTACATGAATAAAACTTCTACATTCCAATTTTCAACGTTCAAATGTATAATTTTTCAACATGATATTATTTTCGTTCTTCAATTGGGATAGATTTATTTTGTTTCACTTCTTTTTTTCATTATTTTCAGCCGATTGAATTAACAAATACATTACTTGCCACGGGCTCGTTGTGTCTGAGTTTTCGATGAAATCTATCCACGATATGATTCTTACTTACCAATCCATTCCATGCAATTATGCAACAGCATGAAACTACATTTCTGCAAGAAACAAGAACAATAGAATAATTCCCATCATTCAAATATGCTTTAAAATCCCTCGGTAAAAATCTTTAATTCTCTGTTCACTGCAGAAAACGTCTGAAACTCATCAGATATTTTACTTTCTTAAAGAGAAAGACTTGTGACGGAGCAAAAATCAGACTTCCGAATCAGACTGTGGAACCTCGACTTTTGTATTCTACGGGTCGAAAAATATGAGATCCCAGTAATGTTTGTAAGTGCGTCCGTACGGTGTGTGTACGTTTTTTTGCGTATTTTATGGCCCAGCCTTTCCCCACCCACTTTTTTTGAAATTCTAGAGTGATGAAAGACGCATCGCACATTGGCGATGCGCATTTTCCCACATGCTACCCGAGTTGCGCCGAGAAGCGACTTTAGGATTAAGTATGTATGTGTGAGTATAAGAATGCGCTGAGTGTGACGCATCCATGCGACTGATGGCTAGTCGCACGTTGGGCACAGGAATCACGAGGACAGTTTGCATTTTGTGCAACTGCCCAACGTTGAATCGTATGGATGTCGGCTATAAGATATTCTCTTATCAGCCTGCGTGAAGCCACGAGCAGCCAGCGGGCGCTCGTGCGAGAATGTCATTTTGTAAATGCGAGTTGCACACGGCAACTGCGCACCTCCGAATTAGTTAGAAACAGCCATAGGATATTTTCCTATCGGCCCATATAACGTTACCGAGCAGCCAGCGGGCACTCGGGTGAATCGAATGAATGTATGTGTGTTAGGATCAGGTTGAATTTGCAGCTAAGCAAAAAGGCCATCAAGCCGTGTGAAGAAGTGAGCGCGCTTCTTAGAATAAGATAAGGGACGTCCGACGCAGCGAACGAGAGGAGCCGCGACACGCGCTCGCCTCCGCCTCGCGCCCGCGAATCGCGCATCTCCGGGACTCTCGCATACATGACGTCACGGCGATTGTAAAGAGAAGTGTCCCGCAAGACAGAAGGGAGTTGATCCGCGACAATCACGGATGCCACACGGGTGGCCGGACATGGAGCACGCGAGCGGCGCAGCTCCCCCGCGAACGCGTGACTAGTAGACAGACGAACAACATAACATTGAGATAAAGATCCAATCACGCGGAATCTAGCGTGTAACTTCAAGGTTTCTTTTTGATAATAAAAAGATTAGTGCTAGTGCACCCGCAGCTGGTTTTCTTGCAACACCCGCTTCATTCGCACCACACACCTTCCACCCGAGCCGATACGTTTATACGGCCCAGCGCGCCATGGACTACTCGGCTGCCACGCTGCCAAGCTCCAGACGAGGATAACCAGGCGCTGGACGGATTAGGCAATTGTAAGTGACCAAGCGGTCTTCCTTAGCTATTGCAAGTGCGATACCCACGAGACAGATACCCCAATCATCATAGAGGTTTGTCGCCCAACCGCCCCTTAAAATAACGGTCGGGCCATTACACGTACGATAACTGCCGGAGAAGTGGTACGATCATCCTGAAATTTTGTCGTCTTCTCTGGAAGTTCCTTGTAAGTCTTTTAAAATATCCGTTAGGGTTCAAAAATACACGAGGATCGACGGATATCAACTAAATATTTCCCGTAGTAACCGTTGTTTATATCGCTGGTAACTGTTGCCGCGAGAAAGAAAAAGTCAGTTTTAATTCAATTTATTAATAGTAAACAACACGGAAACTTCGTTCCTCTCTATAAATCATTGTTTACGTCCCAAGAAACCGTTGCTAAAGGAATGAAATATCGAGTTATAGTTGATATCTAATACCTCTCAGGTCACAGGGTACAGTATCTTTGTATTTTCTACAGCAATTGTTGTTGATGTCTCCCCTCTCGTTTAGTCTAGAAAATTTCACCAGGCTTCAGGTTCATGTGGAAGTTTCTGGTGAAAGATATCAGCTAGTCTCTTTCGAGCAACATTTCACTTCGTGCTCACATGATGAGGCCTTGTGACAACTATTGTTCCACTCTTGAAAACAGCTTTTCGGCTGCGGATCCTCCTAGCGGGAGCCGTTTATGGCTACTCCGCAAATGAACACATACATACATACACACCCAGCAAAACATGCTCAAATTTCATCTCAATAAAAAAAAAATTGAACCGTGTCTTACCCGTACTAACACCTTATCTTCCTTTATTCATATATTTGTGAGTCCTGCTCCAATAGCTGTATCATAGTTTTCTGTCGATTATACTCTAGATCACTATTTGGCTTGTGATCACTTTCCTGGAACTTTATGCATAGTTTATCTGCAAACTTGATACTGAACTGACTAGTGTGGTATCAGGATTCAAGGCCAGTACTGATATATGGCAGATGGAAGAGACTTATAATTATTTCATAAAATACAAATGCGTGACTTTTTGGATTGAGATTCAACCTTTTTTTTTATTGAGGAACTCTATGTTAAAAACAACTTATCTATGAAACACTCAAGCATTCCATGCATTTTCATGTACGATCAGTAAATATGCAAATTTTCAACATGCTAGCAAATTCTAAATTCAATGCTGAACGTACGAATATACCGCACCCAACTGTCAAGTACACAGGCCCAAAGTGAATTAAAGTGAATTTTATTTGGATTGAAAAGTTGGAGACGAAGATGAGATATATCAACTAGAACTTCGTAGGTGCATTGTAGCTCCAGTAATTTTTTCAACTCTGATATTTAATTGCTTAGGTAAATTGTCTGGAGAAGTGTTGCTCAATGGAGAACCAGTTGACATTGAAATAATGTCAAGGATGTCTGGCTTCCTTCCCCAGCAAGATCTCGCTGTAGAATCTCTCACGGTACAGGAACATATGGAGTTTATGGTGAGTACCAATAGAATGAAAATATCTCAAGATAGATATAGAATCTAGTTTTCTATTGCTCCTTGCGGAATCCCACTACGCATTTCTTTAGCATCACCTACACGGAGAGAAAATATATAGTAAATTTTACAAAAAAAATTGTAAAAATTATCATTATTTTTGGTAATGCAGGGACAGACGGCCACTCCTGTCCAGTATACTTTACTAGAGACTATGATAATTTTCCCTATAGCTCCCAAGGGTTCGGTCACATGTTAATTTTTACTATTTTCCATTGTATGTTTTACAGAAATTATTTGTGAAAATTATTTTCAAGTATAGTAAATGAAAAAGTATACATATGATTGTTTCTCACTTATGAAATTTCGTACTTCGAAACTTTTGGTTATTTGAATGCTCAAGTCATTTTAGTTATTTTATATTTTATAGAGATATAGAACTTCTCTTTTTGGTGATCCTAGTGAACTTCGTGAATTATATCGCACGATTCCACTAGGATCGCTTTATATTCATATATATACATATCAATGTTCATTGTATAGGTACTGATATTTCTGTCCTTATATACAAACGAGGCACTAACTCCACCGCTTGCGAGAAGCGAGTGTTCGTGTATATATACCTGCGTATTCTTTACTAAAGGTTTTATCCCATCGGGTTGGAGCAAGGCGACAACTCGGCTTTGCGCTATTGAAGGCACACGTATACCTTAATTATACGAGCTGCCACCTTTCATATAGGGCGAAGTCGAATGGTCACATTCTAGCTCCCACCTGGCAATATTCATACGGAGCTGATTATATCAGTATTTGCGGAGAGAGTATGTCAATTGCGTTTTATGGGTTATTGTCGGTGGATGCCAGCTGATCTGTAGAGTGCAGACGATTGTCGACGCGGGCACTCGACGAGTCGTCACGCATGCGCACAACACTCGTTATGAGCAAAATTACCATTCTTTCTAGTAAAACATGCCAGAGCCCATAGGGAATATTTCCAACGTGATAAATTTTACAATAAATAATTATTTTTTAACGTCCACATTGTTTCAAACGACGAATAAATTCGGGCTTGGTGGACTATCCCAAGATGATATTGCGAGAACAAAATTCCACGCTCCCCGGGCTGGATTTGAACCAGCGACCTCCTGATCTCCGGTCAGTTGCGATATCCACTACGCCACCGGGAAGACGGTAGCTCTCCAAATCCCTGGAGCATGAATTCATTTTCCCGCAATATCACCTATATACACGATCAAATTCGATCGCTTGAATCTGTACGATCAAGGTCCGATCGTATTGTTACAGATTCCCTTTTGCTTTCTCAAAGAGAAAGCTTTGTAACGGGGTAAAAATCGACCCACCGAATCGGACTTCGGGACCTCGATTTTCGTAATCTACGGGTCGAAAAACATGTAAATCCAAAAATGTCTGTATGTATGTACGTACGTGCACTTTTTTGTCGTACGATAACTCTCGAAGGAATTGCTCGATCGTCCTCAAACTTTGCACACAGGTTAGTTGCCACAAAATCTCGGTCGAGTTCAATTTTCAGCCAATTCCGTTGTTTATTTCTCTAGCAACCGTTGCTAACGTGTTTTTGATAAAAGCTCCAAAAATCATCATCAATGCACGATGGGTCTCCAATTCTTGCGACGATCGATGAGAATCGATAAGACATTAATTTTGAAACAACCATTGTTTATTCTCCTAGCAACCGTTGCTATGGAGATACATAATTCAGCTTCAGACTGACTTTTTTTTGTCGTACGATAATTTTCGAAGGAATAGTCCGATCGTCCTAAAATTTTGGACACAGGTCGGTCTCCGGCAGATGTGAAGCGAGTTCGGTGTTCAGCAACATCCGTTGTTTATTTCCATGGCAACCGTTGCTAGCGTGTTTTCGATGAGTTCCCATATAATTCATGATAAATGATCATTTGGGTTTGTATATTTATGGGATTCTATAACAATCAAAGAGACCTTTCCCGTATAAACCATTGTTGATGTCTCTAGCAACCGGTGTTTATATCCCTTGCAACCGTAACTAGGGAATGGGAAAAGTCAGTTGGAGGTCCATTTTTGGAACTGTAGATGACTAAGAAGTGAGAACATCGAAGCTCAGACATTTACCATAGCAGCTGTTGTTTACGTCCTTAGCAACCGTTACTATGGAGTGGGAAAAGTCAGTTTGAAGTCCATTTTTGGAACTGTTGATGACTAAGAAGTAAGAACATCGAAGCTCCGACATTTACCACAGCAACCGTTGTTTACGTCCTTAGCAACCGTTACTATGAAGTGGGAAAAGTCAGTTTGAAGACCATTTTTGGAATTGTTGGTGACTAAGAAGTAAGAACATCGTAGCTCCGACATTTACCATAGCAACCATTGTTTACGTCCTTAGCAACCGTTACTATGGAGTGGGAAAAGTCAGTTAGAGGTCCATTTTCGGAACTGTTGACGACTAAGAAGTAAGAACACCGAAGCTCGGATAATTACCATAGCAACCGTTACTATGGAGTGGAGGAAATAAGTTGGAGGTTCATTTTGTTTTCTCAAAGAGTGGTGATTAATGCAAGTTGAGGTTCAATTGCAATACTTTGAGAAAGCATACTGCTGAGGCACTTGGCAGCGGTTTTTTTACCTATTCCCCCCCCCCCCACCCTCCCCCCGTACCAGGGATGTGGAGAGCTACCGTCTTCCCGGTGGCGTAGTGGATATCGCAACTGACCGGAGATCAGGAGGTCGCTGGTTCAAATCCAGCCCGGGGAGCGTGGAATTTTTTTCTCGCAATATCATCTTGGGATAGTCCACCAAGCCCGAATTTATTCGTCGTTTGAAACATGTAGACGTTAAAAAATAATTATTTGTAAAATACTACTTCGGGTGAAAAGATGTAGTAGCCCAATAGGTTGGGTTGGGTACGGGGGGAGGGTGGGGGGGGATAGGTAAAAAAAGGGATTCTGTAACAATACGATCGGACCTTGATCGTACAGATTCAAGCGATCGAATTTGATCGTGTATATAGGTGATATTGCGGGAAAATGAATTCATGCTCCAGGGATGTGGAGAGCTACCGTCTTCCCGGTGGCGTAGTGGATATCGCAACTGACCGGAGATCAGGAGGTCGCTGGTTCAAATCCAGCCCGGGGAGCGTGGAATTTTTTTCTCGCAATATCATCTTGGGATAGTCCACCAAGCCCGAATTCATTCGTCGTTTTAAATTTTAGAATAGTCCATAGTAATTTTTTCTATCTGGTCTAGTAATTTTTCTTGCTTTTCTTAGTAATTTTTTCTGGAAGGTTATGTAAAAAGTCTTACTATGGCCGTCTGTCCCCGCATTACTATAAAAACATGGTTATTTTTACTACATCTTTTCTCTCCGTGTAATGATCATAAATTTTTTTTTCATCAAATGTTTCTATTCATTCCTATCACTCACGTAGAGCAACAACATAAAAGCGCAAAGATCATCATGTAACCCAAACTCTACAGACAGTTAGAGCAAATCCCTTCCACTGATGCCGAATATGTGGTGCATCTTATGGGTTCAAACTGCATCATTCAATACGGAGCGCGTAACATTTTGCTATAGCTCCGAGCGATATAACAGTGATTCAGTGATTCTTCCAGAATCAAGTCTGCGTCAGCCTGTATAGCAGAAGTTCTAAGTTAGAAGCATGACGTTTCCGAACTCTAGAATATCAATTCCGAAATCCTTTCTCAGTATAGTGATGAGGAAGAAAAATTTGTTCCACGTAGCCTCTATATTTTTCATTTCGTCGCATTGCATCGCATTCGCGTATTCCTTTGTACGTTAATTACTCAAAGCATGAGGTATGTTCAAATTTCTTCATACAAATTGAATAGGAGGTTAGATGGGAAAAACCATTCTTTCTCAATCAGAAATGGTCACTCAGTATCATATCTAATCAGAGAGATGAGATATACAGAGAAGACATGTAACCACAGAACACTCTCGAGGAACGTACTCTGAACGAAATAACGACGTCATATAAAGGTTGGAATGACTGCGTTTTTTGAGCGAAATACTCGTTATAAAAACGTTGCATAAAATCGTCTAGCGGAACGTCTGTCAATGATCGTTCTCATAAAACGTTGTGAAAACATTATTGGAAGAATGAATGTTGCATTGAGCCGGGGTAGATAGAATTGATCTACCGTCTGAAAGAGTTAAATCATCACGCTAACGAGATGAGTAACTTCGTGATAGTTACGATCTTTGAGGGCCAATCCGTGATATGGAGTTTAAATGAAAACTCCATGTATATATTTTTTTTTCAGCGACGTTTCGCCAACTTGCTTCACTGGCCTCATCAGGCAGGGTAAAAATTTATTGATACATTTTTAAAAATTAGGGAGTGGAAGGAACTGACTTCCACTGCCACCGTCAAATTTATATCTCCCCACCCCCATCACTGAGATGAGTAACTAACGATATTAGGTAGGTCTTTAAATTAACACTTGTTATTAACGCATTATGGAATGAATGAGAATTATGGTTGGTGTTGAAAAATTTGTATAATTTATTCACGAACAACCAATTCGAGATACGTATAAGATGAAGAATCCTATTCTTATCCTAACTTAACCCAAAGAACAAACTTGAGATTTTCGAAAAATGATAACAGATAAACATCAAGCATGAACACAAAGACAATCCTGATGCTCTGGCATTGTCTCAGATTAACTGGCTAGGGTTATCAATCAATATCCTATGAAATATTTCAAGGTTTGGTTGCACAAATTTTTCAGTGAATCTTTCATGAAATATTTCTGAAAGATTGCAGAAATAATTCATTGCGAGATTGGAAGATCCATTCCTAATGGCTGCATAGAAATATTTCATTGCAATATTTCATGTTGTGTGGGTTTCTACGGAACAAATATAATAATCCAGTGACCTTGGCTATCGAGTATGACTAAAAACTGATTTTCCGGCTTCTGAAGCAACGGTTGCTAGGGATGTAAATGAACGGTTGCCAAGGATATCAACAGTGGCTGCTATAGAAAAAATCTCATCGATTCTCATTGATTCTCATTAACATCTCATAGCCCCAATGAGCACTGATGAGGATTTGTGACAAAACACGTTAGAAACGGTTGCTATAGGGAAATAAACAACGGATGTTGCTGAACAACGAACTAGGTTTACATCTTCTGAAGACCGACCTCTGTGCAAAATTTCAGGATGATCGGACCATTTCTTCGAGAGTTATCGTACGACCAAAAATGGTCACACACGTACGTACGTACATACATACAAACATTTTCGGATTTTCATGTTTTTCGATCCGTAGATCACGAAAATCGAAGTCCGATTCAATGGGTCGATTTTTACCCTATTACAAAGCTTTCTTTTTGAAAGTATGTACTTACGTACGTGTGTAACCACTTTTCGTTTTGGCATGCGATAACTCTCGAAGGAATGATCCGATCGTCCAGAAATTCTGCACACAGGTTGATCTCCGGAAGATGTGAATCGAGTTCGGTGTTTAGCACCATCGGTTGCTTATTTTCATGGCAACCGTTGCTAACGTGTTCTTGAAAAAAACTCCAAAAATCATCAAAATTCTGTTTGTGATTCTGAAAACTCAGAATTTTCTATGTTTCTAAAGCATTCGTTTCTAAATGCATGAAGATTAGTGTAAGTTGGGGTTCAATTGTAATACTTTGAGAAAGCATACTGCTGAGGCACTTGGGAGCGGTTTTGCTTTCTCAAAGAGGAAGCTTTGTAATGGGGCAAAAATCTACCCACCGAATCAGACCTCGGGACCTCGATTTTCGTAACCTAAGGGTCGAAAAACATGGAAATCCAAAAGTGTCTGTATGTATGTACGTGTGTGTGTGCGTCCCGTTTTTTTTCGTCCACGATAACTCTCGGAGGAATTGTCCGATCTTCTTGAAATTTTGCACACAGGTTAGTCGCGGCAAAATCTCGGACGAGTTCAATTTTCAGCAAAATCCGTTGGTTATTTCCCCTAGCAACCGTTTCTAACGTGTTTTTTCACGAATCCTCATAAGTGCTTATTGGGGCTATGAGAGTCAACGAGAATCAATGAAAATCGATGAGATATTTCCCATAGCAACCACTGTTGATATCCTTGGCAACCGTTTGTTTACATCTCTAGCAACCGTTGCTTCGGAAGCCGGAAAATCAGTTTTAAGTCACACTCGATGGCTAAGGACACTGAATTGTTATATTTGCTCCATAGCAACCATTGTTTACCTCAATAGTCAAACTACTACTTCTTGGCGTATTAATCGCAGAACCCTCGAATGGCAGGCCCGCCACATGCGCAGATGCTCAATCTGGATCTGTACTTTTGATGACGAGCAGCTGCATGCCCAAAGTAACTTTTGGAATAGCTCCGGGAGAGCATTCTAATCATAATCCCAGCTTGTCCCGGCTGTAAAGTTTTAGCAAAATTTGCTAGAGACGAAAATTTCAAAAAATGAAGAATTTTGTTTCATTTATTCCGATATAGCTCGGAAGCTATTGATTTGAGAGCAAAATGAAAGAGGAAAAAAAGTTTCGTTACAAAATTTACTATAATAATGAATGAGTTTGAATTCGAAATCTCAATTATTGTTGCTAATATATCGATATGAATACGAAAATTATAGGTTAAAATTTTGCTTTTTTTGGGAATTTTTTTTAAGTACTCAAATTGTACATACGAATGTGGAATTTCAGGTCGATATACCTTGAATTCTGATGAAATAACTCCAAAAAATCTCATCTCGATAAGTATAATAGCTTCCGTACAATCAATTTGTTAATTAAAAAAATATATTCTGAGTTACAATATTTAAATGTTTGTACAGACTTTTACACTCAGTACATGAACCTGATTATTTTTTACGTACTCTCCAATACGTAAACTATCGATTCCCAGTATAAAAATTACCTCTTAGTACATTCAATCAACAATTAGAATTTTTTGAAATAATCGTACGTAAAAGTACCTTATAAACAATTACTACTGCCAAGCGGTTTTTTCATATATTAAAAATCTGAAAATTGCATTAAATCGAAGATGAACAAGCGCTCATTTTAAGCCCTCATTCATCAAAATCGGATAACTGGGTTCCGAAATATAGAGGCACAAAGTTGAGGTACGTTCACGGCAAAACTATTTGGAGTTTAACGATAGTAAAAAGTTTGTCGTACAGCTCAAAGAATAATCTTTCCAAGTATAATGTATGATGTACGTAAGTGATGCTCTTCGTACTCAAATAACGAGAGAGAGATCGACGGAAATCATCGAAACGCGGTACTTTCGGCGCAGCGGCAGTGGATTTCGGCGCGGCGGCAGTGAGGGGTAGCTGAGAAGAAGGGAAGAAAAGTCGATCGTGCGGGTTCAAAATGAACGCGTGATCTTTAATTGACTATATCTCAGCTTCTACGACAGATAATTTGATGATTTTTTTTTTAAATAAATATAGTAAATCGAAAGCTATCCGACTATGTATATATTAAGTTCAGCTAAGTCTAAATTAACAATTTGTTAATGAAATAACAATATTGCCACTTTTCAGCGGCATAAAAATCATTTGTTTAATTTTTTTTTCGTACCGCTTGGCAGTAGTAATTGTTTATAAGGTACTTTTACGTACGATTATTTCAAAAAATTCTAATTGTTGATTGAATGTACTAAGAGGTAATTTTTATACTGGGAATCGATAGTTTACGTATTGGAGAGTACGTAAAAAATAATCAGGTTCATGTACTGAGTGTAAAAGTCTGTACAAACATTTAAATATTGTAACTCAGAATATATTTTTTTAATTAACAAATTGATTGTACGGAAGCTATTATACTTATCGAGATGAAATTTTTTGGAGTTATTTCATCAGAATACAAGGTATTTCGACCTGAAATTCCACATTCGTATGTACAATCTGAGTAATTAAAAAAAAATTCCCAAAAAAAGCAAAATTTTAACCTGTAATTTTCGTATTCATATCGATATATTAGCAACAATAATTAAGATTTCGAATTCAAACTCATTCATTCTTATAGTGAATTTTGTAACGGAACTTTTTTTCCTTTTTCATTTTGCTCTCAAATCAATAACTTCCGAGCTATATCGAAATAAAAGAAACAAAATTCTTCATTTTTTGACATTTTCGTCTCTAGCAAATTTTTCTAAAACTTTACAGCCGGGACAAGCTGGGATTATGAATAGAATGCTCTCCCGGAGCTATTCCAAAAGTTACTTTGGGCATGCAGCTGCTCGTCACCAAAAGTACAAATCCAGATTGAGCTAAGAAAGTAGTCCCTCCGCCCGCCGACCCAGGCTACAGCGTCACGTATAAGTAGAGCCTGAAAGTGCATAAAAATTCTCTTTCTCCTTTGGAGAAAATTTTTCGCATGTATAATATTATGCCGAGAGCACGGTTGAACGGATTGAGTCGTCAGACTTAGTCTGCCAATCGGATGTATGTATATCGTAGAGCAGTCCCAGAGAAAACCAGAGTCCATATGGTAGGTTACAGAACTGTTTTTGAATATGATTGTCTTTTGAATTATATTGATTCAAAAAATGTGCAAATTGTTTCAATGGATAAAATATGCAATCATTACTTCGCATAAAAATAGCATGATAAAGCTGTAGGCATGTGTTGTGCAGGAGGCAAAGTTTCTCTCTTACAACTTGAGAAACCTTCAGAACCTCTCAAATGTATAATTTTGGGATTCCACCCACTATCAGAAAATTTTCTCAAAAATTCGAGAAAATACAATACTTTATTCCAGGTGACTTCTTTTGGTGAAAAACAAATCGTAGAAGGGAATCTCATGCCAACATTCAAGATCCAAGGACAAGTTTGTCATCGTATTAGGAGTCTATTGCCTACTTCTGGCAAGAATTTGCAATTTCTACAAATTTATTTCGTTACTGAAGCTGAACAGCTCTTGCTTCATTCTAATATAGTCCCAGATTTGAACAGAAACCTGGTGAAAACTTTGCAAAACTGCTTGCTAGAAAATAATAATTTAATTGGAAGTTCTAGGTACAATTTAGAAAGTACACCAACACATGATCATAAACTATTTATTCACGCTGATCGTGTACCAACAAATCAACACAGAGGTTGTTACAATGCTCCAACTACGAACGAAGTGGTTGTACTGTTGGTAGATGAAGACAAAGGCCCAAGAGACATTATCTTGCATCGTCGAAATGATCAATTAAAACGAGTCTCAGAACTTCATAGTTCATATGATTCTCTTCAATATCCTCTGATATTCCCAGGAGGTGAAGATGGATATTATTCAACAATACAACAAGCAAATTCGAATGTACGTGGGCAGAACAAAATGGTTCCGTGCATGCAATTTTATGCCTACAGATTAATAATAAGAAATAATACAATCATCTATTTGCATTATTTCGAAGGTTCATTCAATCAGATACTGCGTAGATATAATGGCAAAAATGATCGCTGAAAGACTGAATTTCATATAATTCAATTAATAGAAACTACGTGCTGATAATTACGTACATCTTCGAGATGCGGTCAATCAAGATGGTAACCTTCAACCTGATAGTATCAGGCAACACGTCATACTCTCATCTATTTTTACTGGCTCTCCTCGATATTCAAATGAAAGAACTCAAGATATCGTCGCCTCCGAGCAAAAAGGGGCCAACTCGCTGGCCGGCCAAAAAGGGTCCAACTCGCCGTCCGTGCAAAAAGGGGCCAACTCAGGCGAGTTTTGAATTTCAGATAAAATTCAGTTCACGACTCCCTTGAGAAGTCTTATGCACGCTATGTGATAGCCGTAGTACGTCTCTTTCAATGAATAGGTGATTTTCACGTGATTTACATGTCATCTGAATGTAATATGTCAAGTTAACTATTTACATTAAACGGCTTTTGCCTCGATGGTTTCTTGTAGAAATTGATAATGAATCCGGCCTCAAATTCTAAAAATTCAAAATAGAGCCTCCAAGATCACGACAAAAATTTGAAAAAAATTGAACTTTGTCAAAAAATTTTCCTCTATAAATCTGCAAGATCAAATTTTGAATAGATAACCCATTTATACTATTTTTTCAACGTTTTTTTGAAACCAAACGTCAAATTATTATTTTTACGGTAAATACGCCCCCCCAATATCGATTCTTCCAACACATAGCCGAATCAAATTGTAGCTCTTGACCTTCTCTTTCGACCTATCATACCGAATATTCTTCAAATCATCATGTTCCAAGTTGTATATTACTTCAAAATCTTTCGTATGACGAAAATTCGACTATGCATAATTTTCTATGACCTAGATTACGCCCGCGCGTCTATTTTTCTGGACTCTTCACCTCAGATTATGAAAGCGCTCATTCTCCTCTATAAATCTGCAAGATCAAATTTTGAATAGATAACCCATTTATACTATTTTTTCAACGTTTTTCTGGAACCAAACGTCAAATAATTATTTTTACGGTCAATACGCCCCTACAATATCAATTTTTCCAACACATAGCCAGTTCAAATTGTAGCTCTTGACCTTCTCTTCGGACCCATTATACCGAATATTCTTCTAATCATCATTTTCCAAGTTGTTTATTACATCAAAATCTTTCGTATGACGAAAATTCGGCTACACATGATTTTCCACAACTTAGATCACGCCCACGCGTCTATTTTCTTGGATTTTTCTCCTCAGATTATGAAAATGCCCGGGCTCCTCTATCGATCTGCCAGACCCTTTTTCAAAATACTCTAACAAAACATTGTTTCCAAGAGCAAAATATCGGAACCATAATTTGTATACGGATTAATTTTAATATAATGTAGATATTCTTTCGATCAAACATACCCTAAATGGCACCAGATCATAATCTCACGTTTTTATCTGAAAGCATAAGGATAGAAGTATAGATTAGTATCCATGGGTTTTTGAGGTTGCTGATTACAAATCCGGCCTCAGATATGAAGATTTCAAATTAGAGCCTCTAAGATTAGCGAACAAATATTTGGAAAGATAATGGATTATAATGAAAATTAGTTTCCATGGGTTTTTGAGATCGCTGATTACACATCGAGCTTTAGATGGAAATAAGCCTAAACCTTCAACATCATCGATAGTAACAAAGAAGTATCCATTTAGATGGTTTACTGAATAAAGAGGCATTTCTTCTACTCTGGTGTCAGCAAAAGTCGGTTGATACCATTCAAAATAAACTTATGTTGGAGATGTAATAAGCATCGATCAAAATATGCAAAAATGTTTGTGGCAAGTATAATCTTCAATACTTGTACCAGAGGTTATGCTGTTACGCAAATAGAGTTTCACGGTATTTCACTCTAACCACTGTATATTAATTTTCTAGTTCGCATTTGTTCCGTTCTTTCAAAGGAACTTGTAGAACAAATAAATGAATATAATTATAATTGGGAATATACACACAAATGCATGCATTTACTCCAAATGCGCAAAAACTAGAAGAAATGTAATTACACTTAGAACGGTTTTTTCTATAAAGTCAAATATGAGATGGCTTTTTATTTGGGTAACCTTCTAAAAGGACGTTTCCTCGTTACGGTCGACGATGTTGAAGATTTAGGCTTATTTCAATCTGAAGCTTTATGTGTAATCAGCGACCTAAAAAACCTATGTATACCAAGTTTCATTAGATTCCATTATCTTTCCAAATTTTCGGTTGGCAATCTTGCAGGTTCAGTCTAATTTGAAGTTTAAAAATCTGAGGCCGGATTCATAATCAGCGATCATAGATACTGACCAAGTTTTATTCAAATCCAGTATCTTTTCTAATTTTCGGTCGCCAATCTTAGAGGCTATAATTCGAATGTTTTAAATCTGAGGCCGAATTCGTAACCAGTGACCTCAAAAACCCATGTATACCAAATTTCAACAAAATTCAATTTTTTTCCAAATTTTCGTCAGGTGATCTTAGAGGCTTGATCTAATTTGAATTTTTGAAATCTGAGGCCGGATTCATAACCAGTGACCTCAAAAACCCATGTATACCAAATTTCAACAAAATTCAATTTTTTTCCAAATCCTTGTCAGGTGATCTTAGAGGCTCTAATTTGAATTTTCAAAATCTGAGGCCGGATTCATTATGAGTGACCTCAAAAGCATATGTATACCAATTTCTACAAGAAACCATCGAGGCAAAAGCCGTTTAACGTAAATAGTTAACTTGACATATTACATTCTGATGACATGTAAATTACGTGAAAATCACCTAGTATGCATTGAGACGTACTACGGCCATCACATAGCGTGCATAAGACTTCTCAGTTGGCCCCTTTTCGCCCGGTCAGCGAGTTGGCCCCTTTTTGCTCGGAGGCGACGATATGTTCACAATACGTACGCAGACATGGCCGCCCAGATCTATTTTTGACTTTCACATGAAATCCTGAATGGCCGAAAATTAAAAATGAATTGTTCCCAGAACAAAAATCTTTCGAACGACTTGATATCATATCTCGAGTTTCTCATCTCAAATTGAAGAAATTAGTAAATTTAATTACCATAAAATAGGTATTTGGCAAAGTAAGCTGTTATGCATTTAGTGTAGAAGAGCAAAAAATTTATTCCATGCTCACGTACTGGTTTGGTTAGAACGTAAACTACAATCCGATGAAATCGATTTCATCATTTCTGCCGAATTACCAGACAAATTTACAGATTCAATATTGCACGATATCGTTTGCAAAAATATGATTTACGGTCCTTGTGGTGATCTGACCAGATCGTCACCTTGCATGCAAGAAGGCAAATTTACACAGAAATTTCGTCGCTCATTTATGTCTGAAACTCAAACTGCTGATGATAGTTATCCGACTTATCGTCGAAAGAGGCCCGAGGATGGAAGACGTACAACGACCTTGAATATCTGAGGGAATATAGTTGGTATAGATAATAGTTAGATTGTTCCATACTGCCAATACCTATCAAGATACTCTAGTGATCATATTATCGTTGAATCTTGCCATTGAATACAAACCATTAAATACATTTGCGAGTATGTTAATAAAGGATCTGATTCAGCTACTTTTTCAGTTGAAAATGACATGGATGGATTGAATAAGTATGTTAATGGTCGCTACATATGGGCAATTCTCTGTGGGATCGAACATGAAAAAGATTTGGCTTAAAATTTCTTTTAAGTTCTAGGGCATCATGTCATATTCCCAGAATTTTTACAGATTTTTCCGACCACTTTAACCCTGTTTGATAAGAAGACCAAGTTGCTGATTTTGCTGTTTTTGCATTCTCAGAAGCATTTTCAACCTTAATTTATACCCTGAAAATGACCTGTGAGGCAAAAAATGAATGGGACACTTTTGTCTGCAAATTACCTGAATTTTAGAGAAAAATTATCTCCAAGGTCATTGGAGCCCCTACTGCAAAAAATCACCTGAGAAATCACCTGAGAAATCACCTGATTTCTCAGGTGATTTCTCAGGTGATTTCTCAGGTGATTTCTCATGCCAATTTCTCATGTGACCTTTATTACATAGAGTAAGTTATTCAATTTCCATATTAATTTTATTTTCTATTCAAATCAGTTTGAGGATCAATAACCATTTGCGGAAAAGCGTTGAATCGCAAAAATGTTTGCGTGCTCATATGAAAATACGTATATATAGTGAATTTTCTTTCTCGGAGAGAAAACTTTGTGACGAATTAAGAATCAACTTCTTGAATCGTTATTTCAGAACTTTATTTGCGTAATCTATGAGTTTCAAAAATGTGTGTTTTGAGCAAATGCGGAACGATATTTTTCGTACGCGATAACTCACGAAGGAATTGCTCGATCTTCCCAAAATTTTTCACATTTCATAAATGGTAAAGTGAACCGCGTTCAATTTTCAAGAGCAACGATCATTTGCGTCCCTAGCAAGAAATTGAAAAATAAATTAAAGTTTATTTCGAGTACTTCTGATACCAAAAGACACTGACTAGGAGAGTGCACACCCTTCGGGTCACCAATCTTGACCAAAATTTGAGGGATCTCTCCTGATACTATCACCAGAGATCCCTGAAAGCCTGTCAGCCATTCCTGAGAAAAAAATAAAACATATTATGAGATTTTTCAGTTATTGGCGGTACAGGGCATAACATTGCATATGCTATTTGAATGCATATCAATACCCGCCAACCATATGTACCAATCAATTTTTTATAAATTTGACTCAAAGATAAACTCTAAAACTATCTTGACAAATTTCCACTGGTTTTAGGCATACTTCCCTTATAGGATGTATAAGGGTCTCAAGCGCTAACCAGGTTATCATGGGAAACATGTTATACCACTTCCCACCCAACAAAACACGCATTTATCTTGAGCCCACCCATGAATATATATCAGAATATATATTTTACACTTGAAAAAGAAAGGAAATACCGTAAACACTACTTCTTTCTTCCCTACAGTCCAGAACACTTGAATTTTTGACGTTAAACAGTCGTATCTATTCAAAACTGTGTCTGGACTTACAATATCCTCATGCGTGTGGATATTTCTTAAGCCTATGGGACTGATGGGCACATGAGACAGAAAAAATGTACCTACTCACCTCAAGTAATATGCGCTTCATAGATATGATGCTGCAAAATAACCTATCCCTTACATGCATGTTGACAACACTGCAAGTTTGTTGGGGATTAGTTTTTGCGCAAACTTGTTCCTTTTTCTTGAATCACCATTATGTTCACCAGCTCCCACTGGATGTGTAGCCTCCAGCATTCACAGAAATGATGTCCTATAAAGGGAGAAAAATAACACTCCAAGCCTCGTCAAATCATGATTGTACTCTTGAAGTACCTGAAAATGAAAACACAAAGAATCATTTTCTTTGAATTTAAAGGTTGAAAGTAGGAAAAATCTAGTTAAACTAACAGAGAAAGAAAGTTACAGAGCTACATAAATTCAACTAGAGTAGAAATTAGACACCTAAAATCAAAGGTTAAGTTGATGTATGTACCCTGTTGAAAAAAAATACATGGAAATCCTAGTAGGAAATCCACGTGGATTGAACTAGGATCCTACTTGGATTGAACTAGGATCCTACTAGGATTTCCTAACAGAAAATCCATTAGGATTTTCGATCAATCCACATGGATTTTATGCAAATCCACGTGGATTTTTCAGAATTTATCCTAGCAATTCCACGGGGATTTCTGGTCGATCAACGTGGATTTTTTACGGTTCCACGTGGATTTTTCAGGAATCCACGTAGATTTTCCACATTTTAACCTAGCCAATCCACTTGGATTTTCGAAGATTCCGTGTGGATTTTCCACATTTTATCCTAGCAAATCCACTTGGATTTTCGAAGATTCCATGTGGATTTTCAAAGAATCCACGTAGATTTTTCAGGAAGCCACGTGGATTTTCCACATTTTATCCTAGCAAATCCAAGTGGATTTTCCACATTTTGTCCTAGCAAATCCACGGGAATTTTGGAAGATTCCATGTGGATTTTTGACGAATCCACGTGGACTTTCGAAGAATCCACGTGGATTTTCCACATTTTATCCTAGCAAATCCACGTGGATTTTCGAACAATCTACGTGGATTTTCGAAGAATCGACGTTGATTTTTCAGAATTTATCCTAGCTAATCCTTATGGATTATTGATGTATCCACGTGGATTTTTTACGAATCCACGTGGATTGTTCAGGATTCGACGTAGATTTTTCAATAATCCACGTGGATTTTCCAAGATTCCACGTGGATTTTTCACGAATCCACGTGGAATTTTTACGGTTCCACGTGGATTTTTCAGGAATCCACGTAGATTTTCCACATTTTATACTAGCAAGTAGGATCCTAGTTCAATCCACGTGGATTTCCTACTAGGATTTCCATGTATTTTTTTTCAACAGGGTACTTATCTGATGATTCATGATCCTTTCTGCAGCAATCAGCGTTCTTTTATGATCCGGTAGGAGAATTTTCCCAGACCCAAATTTTAGAAAGAGTTTCACTTCCATAGCACTGTCCATAGTTGTACACAGAGTTACACAGCACCACATGTGTCAATCCAAAACAACAGGATAAGTGTCGGCCATCCGTTGGCGCAACAAGTTATCACTGACTGTTGTGAGATGCCAGTCAGCTGTGATCTGGTGTGAAATTCAAATGCTGCAACTTTACATGCAATATATGGGTTTTTACTACTTTTGCTGCTTTTTATATAATTTTTTATCGAATTATTTAGAAAAAGCCTTTCAATATTAGATTGAGTTGGATAATAATAATATCATTTTTTTTAATTATTATTTTATAATCATTTAATTATTTAGAACAATAATCAATAATTATATAATAAGAGATCGTTTATTACATACTTATCGATAATTTAACAATAGCCAACATTATTTAAATTATATCTTGAAAATAAAAAATGTTCAATATTGATAAAATATTTATCACATTAATTAATTATTAATTATTGATTATTGTTCTTATTTCAACATATTAATTTATAGTTACATATAACCATAATTAAAAAAAAATTGTAGCTATTGTTAAATTATTGAAAAAATTATATAATTATAAAATAATAATTAAAAAAAATGATATTATTATTATCCAACTCAATCTAATATTGAAACGCTTTTTCTAAATAATTCGATAAAAAATTATATAAAAAGCAGCAAAAAGTAGTAAAAACCCATATATTGCATGTAAAGTTGCAGCATTTGAATTTCACACCAGATCACAGCTGACTGGCATCTCACAACAGTCAGTGATAACTTGTTGCGCCAACGGATGGCCGACACTTATCCTGTTGTTTTGGATTGACACATGTGGTGCTGTGTAACTCTGTGTACAACTATGGACAGTGCTATGGAAGTGAAACTCTTTCTAAAATTTGGGTCTGGGAAAATTCTCCTACCGGATCATAAAAGAACGCTGATTGCTGCAGAAAGGATCATGAATCATCAGATAAGTACATACATCAACTTAACCTTTGATTTTAGGTGTCTAATTTCTACTCTAGTTGAATTTATGTAGCTCTGTAACTTTCTTTCTCTGTTAGTTTAACTAGATTTTTCCTACTTTCAACCTTTAAATTCAAAGAAAATGATTCTTTGTGTTTTCATTTTCAGGTACTTCAAGAGTACAATCATGATTTGACGAGGCTTGGAGTGTTATTTTTCTCCCTTTATAGGACATCATTTCTGTGAATGCTGGAGGCTACACATCCAGTGGGAGCTGGTGAACATAATGGTGATTCAAGAAAAAGGAACAAGTTTGCGCAAAAACTAATCCCCAACAAACTTGCAGTGTTGTCAACATGCATGTAAGGGATAGGTTATTTTGCAGCATCATATCTATGAAGCGCATATTACTTGAGGTGAGTAGGTACATTTTTTCTGTCTCATGTGCCCATCAGTCCCATAGGCTTAAGAAATATCCACACGCATGAGGATATTGTAAGTCCAGACACAGTTTTGAATAGATACGACTGTTTAACGTCAAAAATTCAAGTGTTCTGGACTGTAGGGAAGAAAGAAGTAGTGTTTACGGTATTTCCTTTCTTTTTCAAGTGTAGAATATATATTCTGATATATATTCATGGGTGGGCTCAAGATAAATGCGTGTTTTGTTGGGTGGGAAGTGGTATAACATGTTTCCCATGATAACCTGGTTAGCGCTTGAGACCCTTATACATCCTATAAGGGAAGTATGCCTAAAACCAGTGGAAATTTGTCAAGATAGTTTTAGAGTTTATCTTTGAGTCAAATTTATAAAAAATTGATTGGTACATATGGTTGGCGGGTATTGATATGCATTCAAATAGCATATGCAATGTTATGCCCTGTACCGCCAATAACTGAAAAATCTCATAATATGTTTTATTTTTTTTCTCAGGAATGGCTGACAGGCTTTCAGGGATCTCTGGTGATAGTATCAGGAGAGATCCCTCAAATTTTGGTCAAGATTGGTGACCCGAAGGGTGTGCACTCTCCTAGTCAGTGTCTTTTGGTATCAGAAGTACTCGAAATAAACTTTAATTTATTTTTCAATTTCTTGCTAGGGACGCAAATGATCGTTGCTCTTGAAAATTGAACGCGGTTCACTTTACCATTTATGAAATGTGAAAAATTTTGGGAAGATCGAGCAATTCCTTCGTGAGTTATCGCGTACGAAAAATATCGTTCCGCATTTGCTCAAACACACATTTTTGAAACTCATAGATTACGCAAATAAAGTTCTGAAATAACGATTCAAGAGGTTGATTCTTAATTCGTCACAAAGTTTTCTCTCCGAGAAAGAAAATTCACTATATATACGTATTTTCATATAAGCACGCAAACATTTTTGCGATTCAACGCTTTTCCGCAAATGGTTATTGATCCTCAAACTGATTTGAATAGAAAATAAAATTAATATGGAAATTGAATAACTTACTCTATGTAATAAAGGTCACATGAGAAATTGGCATGAGAAATCACCTGAGAAATCACCTGAGAAATCACCTGAGAAATCAGGTGATTTCTCAGGTGATTTCTCAGGTGATTTTTTGCAGTAGGGGCACATTAAGTACTCTACATTACCAAATGGAACCTCTATTTTTGATGACTAAAATGACCATTCAAGGGAAGCCTTGTACCGCAAACACTTCCAAATTTTGCAAATACTTGTCTGTTGTATTATTACAATCATCCACTGTAAAAGCTCACATTCTATCATGCTAATACATATCTTGAGTTACTGATATCATGTATATAGATCAAGAATGACTAATACTTGACGCCACCTAACTTTCAGTAGTTATATGTATTGATAGTGAATACATTGTCTCTATTGTGCTAAAATTTACAGAAAACTATTAATCTTACTATTATATGAAGAGGAACCGTTTGTTTGTATGTTCGCAAAAATCTCAAAAACTACTAAACCTATCGCCTTCAAATTTTGACAGTAGTTTTACAATGTATCCTGAAGTGTCATAGGCTATTAAGATTAATCGATAATTAATTAGGAACGTTTCTATGCAAAATGTGGAAATAACATGCAAATTAGCTCCGGCTTCTCTCTTTGGCCTCTAGGTGGCGAGACGCTATTTTAGCCGTTCACACAGCTGAAGTGGCGCGGTCTGGCCTATAAGTATAAGGCAATCATTGTTGGAGTCCTCGATTTTGCCATGGAAAACTTGAAATTGGTCGTCTTATTGCGACTCCTGATATTATAACGGTGTAATCGATTGCCCAAATAATCGAACTCGCATATGTTTTGTCAAGGAATTTTTTTTAACGGCTAAAATATGCCTTAATTTGAAGATCCGGCTTTTTTCTTTGGCCACCAGGTGCCGAACCGTTGTACGAAACGTTCACGCGGTTTCTTTTACTATTACAATAAACAAGGTTCAAGGTCAGACATGTGAATATGTCGGAATTGATTTACGCTCAGATTATTTTTCACACGGGTATAGTAGTTGTATGTTGGACTTTCTACGTCGGGCAAATCGGAAAATCAATTCAGATTCCAATAACAAAACCAAAAATGTTGTTTATTCTGGAGTACTTTAGGGATTTGAAACTTAAAACTTTTGAATGTTACGTTTCTATTCCTACGCACAGTTAATAATTATCATTCGAATTCTATTAACTAGGAGAGCAGGCGAAGCCGCGACGGGGGATGCTAATAGAGTATATGTGTCATGAATTGCATCCACTCGATGAGAAAGATTAATCCGAAAGAATGAATTATAAGCTGGGCATTACTCACACCTCATAACACACTAGGCAGTACATGGATTCCATATAATTTTTTCAATATCAACAAGAAAATGTTGAAGTTCACTTCCTTGGGTAATATTCATGAATGTTGGACTCATGAAATTCACTCATATTGTACAAACTGCATAGTTAAGGTCCAAGCAGCTATTGCCGGATGGGCTCAAATTCCAACTTCAAGTTGGAACTCATGAAATTTGCTGATATGAATCAATCCATACAAAAGTATGATCACTAGACGCACAGTTTGATAAAAAAATTTTAATATATATAGTTTGCCTATCCGGAAATGAGTTTGGAACGTCCAAAGTGGCTTTGAAAGTTCAAAAGTCTATGGTTGGTATCCTATCCTGTGCCATACATAGGTCATACAAGTCTCCAGTATAGGCAAGTATAACGTTCACAAATTGGTTAATAAAGTCATTCAAGGACAGGAAAACTATATATGGGACGTTCCACCTCAAGTGAGCAAAGTGAAAATTTTGTTTGTACTTCTGTTCGGACAAATCAATGATATCCATCACCAGATCACTCAAAACTTTTTTCAGATTTTTATGTGCATGTATGTGGAAGTTTGTACATTCCACACAGCATGAAATATTGCAATGAAATTTTTCAAAATATTTCACTGAAATCTTTCAGTGTAAGATTTCTAAAATATTTCTGTAATATTCCTATGTAGTCATCAAAAACGGATTTTCCAATCTCGCAATAAAATATTTCTGTCATATTTCAGAAATATGTCATGAAAGATTCACTGAAAGATTTCTGCAACCATTCCTCAAAATATTCCATGGAATATTGATGCAACATTGCCAGTATATTACAGTGAAACATTTCTTGAAATATTTCTGAAAGATTTCTCGAAGATTTTTCTGTAAGATTATTGGAAGGCAAAGGCTACGATGGAATATTTCAGAAATATTTCAGAAATATTTCAACAAATGTTTCACTGAAATATTTCTGAAAGATTTTCTTGTCCGGTTATTGAAAGTCAAAGGCTGCGATGGAATATTTCAGAAATATTTCAGAAATATTTCAACGGGAACTTAATAAACAAACATTTAACATGAACATAGCTGAAAGTAAGCTTTCATTTTGATTCAAATTGTTCGTTTAGTATTTTTTTCAATCGAACAAGATCGAAGTTTCAAGTTTCAAGTTTTATTATAGTGAGTGTAATTTTCATTCAATTATTAATACACTTATTATTGAAATTATTGATTCTCAAAAAACACATTGGGGGGTTGGCGAGGGAAGCGAGCAGGGTGGCACCCTCCTAGTCTTAAAAAAAATTAAAACAACCACGACCAGATAATAAGGGAATAAGAATATAAAGGTCATCATTGCAATCTTTACGGACTATTGAATAATTATTTAAATAAGGGGTTGGACAATTAGAATTGAGTTTGGCTTAGAATAGAGTCGACACATACAAAATTCAGACCTGAGGTGCATAAAAAATGATTAATATTAACCACTCGACTTTGGTAACCATGAACATTATAACAACAGACTCATTCAACAGGCATAATAAGAAATTTAAACAAGTCAGAAGAGATCAACAAATCTATGTGTTTATATTGAGAACATCAGTGATGTCCGTCACACTCAAAATTATATTATTATTAATTATATTTCATATATAGATATAAATATATGTATCTAATATAAATATTTCGTCAAAATCAAGAGAATAGACTGCTGATGAGACAGGAAAAAAAACCTCACGAAAATTACACAAAGTCTAAAAAACTCTCAATGGGTGAAACTAACTAGAAGAGAAAAAAAAATGCAGACATAAATTTTCTTTGGTATTATAAACCAATCAATATCAGTGTTACAATGTAAAAAAAAAAACTAATCAAAATCTTACTGAATGTCGCTGATATAGTAAAAGGAATGGGATACAACCTAGGAGTCACGGAGTACGTTGGTGTAAAATTGAGAGGATATTGATATTAACTTGCGCAGTAGGAGTGAGGATATTCAGGGAAATCAAGATAAGAACACTTCACCCTTTTTGTCACACATTTACGTTTATTCATTATTAATATCAAATATCTAGCTTCAAATCAATCTAGCGTTCCGTCACGGTGTCGACCGAGATGTCTAACTTCTAGCGTAAATGATGTATAAGAACCCGTAAAGACGGCACGTAATGAGGAAGAGCTGTAAGCGCGCCGGGAGCTCGACTCAGAGTGAGCCGGTGGTGAGGCGAACGGGCTGGCGGTGGAGGGGACAAGCAGGTATAGGCTGACACGCCAGTGGCTCGCAGCGTGAGCCGTATATGTGCGAGGCTTGGTGCGACCGCACATTTCTGGCAATAATCAAAAATGACACGCAGAGAACACCCTGTTTAAAATAATCGACCGGGTTTCCCACTTCGCTTCCCATTGGTGTTTCCCGGTCAAATAGCGGGGTTTCACCGGTGGAATCCGATGGGAAATCCGGTCGATTGAGCGTTAATCGAAGTTGACAATAACATTCCCGGTCAGAAAAAAAATATCAATGTCTCCTCCGGAGGAATGTTTCCCGGTCAATCGACCGGGAATCATGGTCGATCGACCACGAAACACGGCCGGGGAAAAAATATCAAGGGCTCCTCCGGAAGAGTCTTACCCGGTCGATTATCGATGTCTCCCAGTCAATCGACCGTGTTTCCCAGTCGATAATCGGTGTTTCCCAGTCAGAGAAAAAATACCAAAGGCTCCTCCGGAAGAGTCTTACCCGGTCGATTATCGATGTCTCCCAGTCAATCGACCGTGTTTCCCGGTCGATAATCGGTGTTTCCCGGTCGAACAACCGTGATTCCCAGTCGACCGACCGGGAAACACGGTCAGAAAGTAAATAATATAGGCTGCTTAAAAAGAGTGTTTGCCGGTCGATTATCAGTGTTTCCCGGTCAATCGACCGGGAATCACGGTCAGAGGAAAATATCAAGGGCTCCTCCGGAAGATCGTTTCCCAGTCGATTATCGGTGTTTCCCGGTCGATTAACGGTGTTTCCCGGCGAATCGACCGTGTTTCCCGGTCAATAATCGGTGTTTCCCGGTCAAAGAAAAAATATCAAGGGCTCCTCCGGAATAGTTTTTCCCGGTCGATTAGCGGTGTTTCTCGGTCAATCAACCGGGAATCACGGTCGATTGACCGGGTTTCACGGTCAGACGAAAAATATCAAGGGCTCCTCCGGGAGATCGTTTCCCAGTCGATTATCGGTGTTTCCCGGTCGATTATCGGTGTTTCCCGGTCGATCAACCGTGATTCCCAGTCAATCAACCGGGAAACACGGTCAGAAAAAAATAATATGTCAATATCATTTTTTTCTGACCGTGAAACCCGGTCAATCGAACGGGAAACATGATCGATCGACCGGGAAACACCGATAATCGACCGGAAAACACTCTTCCGGAGGAGCCCTTGATATTTTTTCTCTGACCGTGAAACACTGTCAGTCAACCGTGATTCCTGGTCGATTGACCTGGAAACACAGATAATCGAACGGGAAACACTCTTTCTAAGGAGCCCATATTCTTTTTTTCTGACCGTGTTCCCCGGTCAATCGACTGGGAATCACAGTCGATCGACCGGGAAACACCCTTCCGGAGGAGCCAATATAATTTTTTTCAGGCCGTGTTTCCCGGTCGGTCGACTGGGAATCATGGTCGATTGACCGGGAAACACCGATAATCGACCGGAAAACACCCTTTCCGGTGGAGCCCTTGATATTTTTTCTCTGACCGTGAAACCCGGCCGATCGACCGGGAATCACGGTCGACTGACCGGGAAACACCGATAATCAACCGGAAAACATTTTTCCGGAGGAGCCCTTGATATTTTTTCTCTGACAGTGAAACACGGTCTGTCAACCGTGATTCCCGGTCGATTGACCTTGAAACACAGATAATCGACCGGGAAAAACTCTTTCTAAGTGCCCATATTATTTTTTTCTGACCGTGTTCCTCGGTCGATCGACTGGGAATCACGGTCGATCGACCGGGAAACACCGTTCAATGGATCAATATAGCACAATTAAAGAAAAAAACCTGTCTCTATAGTAACAGTAAGGGTGACGGAACCACTTTAGATAACTCATGCTGATACCATGAGTCCAATATGCCCAACAACACATTACAGAGTTCGGAGTTGATGGGGTACGCGCGTATGTATGTATATTTATGTGCATGTGTGTGTGTGTATGTGTGTGTGTGCGTGTGTGTGCGTGTGTGTGTGTGTGTGTGTGTGTGTGTGTGTGTGTGTGTGTGTGTGTGTGTGTGTGTGTGTGTGTGTGTGTGTGTGTGCACATCTGAATATAATGTCAAGTTAACCATTTACGACAAACAGTTTTTGACTCAATAGTTTCACATAGGAATTGGTATACATAGGTTTTTGAGTTCGCTGATTATGAATCCGGCTTCAGGTTTTGATAATTCAAATCAGAGTCTCTAAGATTGCCAGCTGGAAGTTTAAAAAGATACTGGATTTTAATAAATATTCGTATACATGGGTTTTCGAGGTCACTGACTACGAAGCCGGCCTCAAATTTTAAATATTCAGATTTTCAAAATTCAAGTCAGAGCCTCTAAGATTCCCGGCGAAAAATTTGAACAGATCTTAGAGGCTAAAGTTTGGAAAAAGAATATTAGAGGCTCTGATTTGAATTTTGAAAATCTGATGATCATTGATGTCAGTACCATCTATAAGCAATCTAATTTGTATACGCAATCTATTCTTTCAAACATTCAATATTGTTAGTCTGGGAATTAAGTTACTCGATTTAAAAATCATGTCATTGAGAAATATGGACGGACGTTACACACAAAGCAAACAATTCCTATGGTCGACGATCCTCCGGCTTGGCAAATCTAACCATCGATAACAACTTAACTTTAACATATTTATTAGACGGAGCGAAAGTTTTCAAAGAGTGAGGAATTTCACAATTGGTATGCATACCAATGTTGTTAATGGGATTGATGTACCTAACACCATCATCATGAATATTATAGGAAATAAATTGTGATTCCAATAAATCAAAACGAGCAAAAGGATTGTTTCATCAGGTTCTTATGTAAGGCTCGATGCAAATGAGCAGGAAGATCGAGCAATGGAAGAGAAAAGTTGTTTACTTGATTTTTGATTACTAATTACTGATTGAGTGTGAACCTCATTGTTTTAAAGAATCGATTCTGGGTAAATCAGAAATTTGCTTTAATCCAGTATAGACAAGGCTTTGTTTTGGTATAGTTCCCGATGGCTTAGCAATATGAGAATGATTCATTACCAGATTAGGATTGTTGTTATAGAGATAAATCAACAAGTTTTGACGTTTTAACAGCTCTGAAATAAGTCTATCTGTATTTCTATTTTGTGTACCAAATTTCTGATGGGATTGAGCAATTCTTCAAGATATTATTGAGATTTATTTGAATCTTTTCTAACTTTTGATTAAACTTTTTATAAATACTCAATTCAACAGATAAAGTTAAATTTTGTCTATGAACATTAGTTTTTGAAAAGTCATGATTTCTAGAATTCTTAGAATTTCTTATCAATAGGTAAATTACTCATAATTTCAGAGCAGATCAAACAGGGGCCAGTATACCCAGATTGATTCCCTCAATTGCCCATATTCCTGGAAAATGACAAAGAATTATCAATAAGAACATTGGGATAACATGCCAAGAGCAAAGAGAGTTTTGGATAGCTAGTTAAAAAATTTCTGTTATGGTTCATCCATTCGTTATCCAGTGACACTGAAAAGTTGCAGCTGACCGGACGGACGGATTTCTTGGACTCATGGGTAATTTGTCTCTGGTTTTCCTGACTGAACGGAAATTGTACTCTCTATTTGGCTGACTGCCCTGTTTAGAATAATCGACCGGATTTCCCACTTCGTCTCCTATTGGTGTTTCCCGGTCAAATAGCGGGGTTTCATCGGTGAAATCCGGTGGGAAATCCGGTCGATTGAGCGGTAATCGAAGTTGACCGAATAATATTCCCGGTCGGTTGACCGGGTTTCCCGGTCAGAAAAAAAATATCAAGGGCTCCTCCGGAAGAGTGTTTTCCGGTCGATTATCGGTGTCTCCCGGTCGATCGACCATGATTCCCAGTCGACCGACCGGGAAACACGGTCAGAAAAAAATAATATGGGCTCCTTAGAAAGAGTGTTTCCGGGTCGATTAATTATCAGTGTTTCCCGGTCAGAAAAAAAAATATCATCGGACCTTGATCGTGTGGATTCAGCGATCAAACCTTTGATCGCGTACATAAATGATATTGCAAGAGAATGAATTCATGCTCCAGGGAGGTGGTGAGCTGCCATCTTCCCGGTGGTGCAGATGGTAGCGCAACTGACCGGAGATCAGGAGGATGCTAGTTCGAATCCAGCCCGGAGAGCGTAAAATTTTTTTCTCGCACCAAGCCCGAATTTATTCGTCGTATCAAAATAAGATATTTCCGTGTTCATCTCAGTGCCTTCATCTACTTCATTCTGTTCTTTAGTCATTCTGACTAGTATTCTGAGTTTGTTTGCCTACATCTTCTCTATAAACTTCACATGTATCAACAACATTGGAATTAATTTCTGTCAAACTGTTATTTTCTAACTTTCCAGCTACACTTCGGGTGAAACGATAACCATTTCCTGTTCTAGCAAGGTTTACATACATTTTCGCGAAGTGCTATGCTATGTAAAGTGTTATCTTTTGAGCTTCATTTTGGATTTTACTGTCTTGATTCATATTCAATTTTAAGTTATTCCCAATTTTTAGATAATCTGTCTCATCATTTACCTGCCTTTCAAATTCTTCTCCATCATTTATGACCTGTCTTCGATATATTTACTATCCAGTCTCTCATAACCCTCCCGTTCCTAGTCTAATTCTCGAAGGAGTTCGCTTCTCAAATCCTGCATGAGCTTAGTCATCTTGACGGTCTGAATTCTTGTTGCATTCTCCATTCTTTTTAGTTCATAATCAATTTCGCTATTAATATTGGTTATAATATTGTCTACTTTGTCAGCCGTCAATTTGACTTTAGCTGCATTGCCTCGGATTATTTCAGTAGCATAATTAACTTTCTTGGCCAAGCTTACCATACGATCATGGATCTTACATATTAAACTAGTACGTTCCAAGCATGTTTTTAGAAGTTTGTTTATGTCTTCTACCATACTGGTGGCTTGAGCCAATGTTGCTCTCAGAATCTCTCCATCTTAAATACATTCCCGTCTAATCAATTCATCTGAAGAATTTTTGTTATATATCAATTTGTATGGAGTAACAAATCTTTCATTACTCATTATTTTTAGAGGATCATTATTATTATCACCTTATGTGGGAATTGTCTGTGTAACTTTTTCTGTCGTATTCGATGTGTTATTTGTACCATCAGATACTGTCTGATATCTAACTTCAATCTTGTCATTAAATGCGACCCTTTTAAATGGCACTTCCTTATCAGTCAATTCAACATGAACAGAGTCAGGGTTGTCGAAGTCCCTTGCAGTCGAATTAGCTCCCGGTTCGATGAACAGTAGATGATTCTCCAGCTGTTTAACAGTCATATGATAGCGTTTGATCATGGTCAGACCTGGATTTTCTTCATTGATCCTCTCCAATATTTTGAGTTCCTTATCATTGAGAATGTTCTTGTCTGTATAATAGAAATCAATTAGTAACAAATTTTCATTGATTTAGTGCAAAAATATCAAGCTTACAGCATTGAATAGCTACAAGAATCTACATACATTTAATTTTCTAATAAATATAAGTCGAAAATTGTTTTGTGATGTAAAATACAGATTCTTCCAGATTTGAAAGAATGTGTATATTATTCGTGATCCTTTGGTTTTTCAGTATAAAGGTAGTTCACGCCAAACTGCGTTTTCTTACAATTGTCTTGAAATTTGAGCCACTCATTCATAATGATATTTTGCATCAGCTCTCAAAATTTGAGCGAGCTCAGCCGTGCCAATCATGAAATATTAAATGTCAAATTTTCACTTTTTAACACGTGAAGTCCTATGCTGAGCCTCTCAGAGGATGCTCAAAACGACGTTTCCATCGATATCTCGAGGACGCTTCTTTAAATGTTGACAAAAAAACAGTATGTTATAGAGGACATAGCCCGTGCGTGTGTGTGTGAGCTTCATATGGCATAAACTACCTTAACTCGTGAAGTCCCGAATTGCAGAAATTTTATTGGTACTTTCGAGCTCAAATATTTTGATGAATAAGACAGAAGGTTCATTGCAAAATAGTCATTCCTACTATTTTCGGGTATGCTCTACACGATAAAATGGTTAAAAAGTTTGAAAAAATTGATTTTCGATAAATAATTAACAAATTAAAATAAAAAATGCGATTTTTTGGAGCACTTTTTCTTTCAATCCAAAATCAGAGGAAGAAGGAATTTTATTTGTAGTGTAGCAAATATGCACAAAAGTGCACAAAATATTTGGACTTTCCAAATTCGTTGAGTTTTTTCGGCTATGATTTTTTTCAGCCAAATGGCGGCCAAAAAACGGGAATCAATATTTCGGATTTTCATTTCATCAATATTTTAAAGCATACATTTTCATATTCGATATATTTATTTGAAATTCCGAATACAGGGGTTTTCAATGTCGCTGACAATGATTCTGACATCAAATTCTCAAAATTCTGGATCCAAGATGGCGGTTTCAAGATGACGGCTCATGATTTTGTACATTTTTAGTCAGAGAATCGTGAAAATTTGGACTAATGGGTTCTCGGGGGCGCTGATGATAAATCTGACATCAGATTTCCGAAATTCTGAATCCAAAATGGCGGCTTCAAGATGGCGGCTCATGATTTTGTACATTTTTAGTTGGAGGTTCGTGAAAATTTTAATAAAATGGTTTCTGAATCTTTACTGCTGAATTAGATTGTTGAGTTTTTCCATCTATGATTTTTTTAGCATAATAGTGACTGAAATCGGAAACTAAAAATTTGAATCTTCATTCTATCTATATTTCGTCAACGTCGTTCATGGATGAAAACGACGACTAGAAGATGAAAATAACGAGATTTTGAAAATATAGAAAATTGTCCACCGATATCTTGAAAACGCCATCTTCGATACAGAATTCCAAAAATCTGATGTCAGATTTATCATCAGCGCCCCCGAAAACCCATTATTTCAAATTTTTACGATTCTCCACCTAAAAATGTACAAAATCATGAGCTGCCATCTTGAAACCGCCATATTGGATACGGAATTTTGAAAATCTGATGTCAGATTTTTCATCAGCGCCCCCAAGAACCCATTAGTCTAAATTTTTACGATTCTCCGACTAAAAATGTACAAAATCATGAGTCGCCATCTTGAAACCGCCATCGTGGATACGGAATTTCGAAAATCTGATGTCAGATTTATCATCAGCGCCCCCGAAAACCCATTATTCCAAATTTTCACGATTCTCCGACTAAAAATATGGAAAATCGTCAGCCGCCATTTTGAAACCGCCATCTTGGATCCAGAATTTTGAGAATTTGATGTCAGAATCATTGTCAGCGACATTGGAAACCCCTGTATACGGAATTTCAAATAAATATATCGAATATGGAAATATATGCTTTAAAATATTGATAAAATGAAAATCCAAAATATTGATTCCCTTTTTTTTGCCGCCATTTTGCTGAAAAAAATCATGGTCGAAAAAACTCAACGGATTTGGAAAGTTCAAATATTTTGTGCACTTTTGTGCATATTTGCTACATTAAAAATAAAATTCCTTCTTCCTCTGATTTTGGATTGAAAAAAAAAGTGCTCCAAAAAATCGCATTTTTTATTTTAATTTGTTAATTATTCATCGAAAATCAATTTTTTCAGTCTTTTGAACCATTGTATTGTGTAGAGCATACCCGAAAATAGTAAGAATAACAATTTTGCGATGAATCTTCCGTCTTATTCATCAAAATATTTGAGCTCGAAAGTACCAATAAAATTTCTGCAATTCGGGACTTAATGGGTTCAGGCATCTCGGCGTTGCGCCGCTGAGCCTCAGATCAGGGAATCTGTGAGCAAAATCTCCATGACGACAAACACATGTTGCCAGTGGATAAAAGAAAATTCTTCAATTTTAACTGGATAGTATTAAAAATTAGTGTACCGAATTGCCTCTCAATTACTGATTGGAATGTATTTCGAATCACGAAAATCGAACCATATCAACGACATCTAAATGAAGGTGAATATTTTGATTTCGGATTATTGGTTTCTGAACATTAATATTAACCATAGTTAATATGGTTCGATTTTTATGATTCAAAGTACATACTTATCAGTAACGAAACGCAAATCAAGTATGCTTACTTGCCTACACTGATGACTCAAAAATAATAGATTTTCTTCCCCACCACTGTCAGTGGTGTTTGTCATCATAACAATATCCGCTGATACCTCTCGGGACTGGGTTTCGATGGAGCGTTCTGTACTGGCCAAGGTTATTGTCCCAAGGGACGAGGAATTTCACTACTCGGGAAAGCCTGTGGAAAAAAAGGGTCAGGGATGGTCGATGCACCCACGCATACTTACAATGAGCAACGTGCATAAAAAATCCCATAAACATACCCGTATCAATTACAGGACTTCAGGGCTGCCGGTTGAAAGGACGTACCACCCAAAACTTCTGACCTGATTTCTCGTTGATGATTTTTTTTACGTTCTAGGGCATCATATGATATTCCCAGAATTTTTTCAGATTTTTCACTAAAATATATCAATTCATTTCGGACCAGAACTAACCAAATCTGAGCTAGTTAAAGTACAGAAACCAGTTCATATTTGTCCTGGCAAGTTGAAGTACATTTCAACCTTCGTGAAAGCTTCACCTTTTATTGGAAAGGTACTATCCAATTTGAAATATACGCATTACCCTGTTAAAACTAATCGACCGGATTTCCCACTTCGTTTCCCATTGGTGTTTCCCGGTCAAATAGCGGGGTTTCACCGGTGAAATCCAGTGGGAAACACGGTCGATTGAGCGGTAATCGAAGTTGACCGAATAACATTCCCGGTCGGTTGACCGGGTTTCCCGGTCAGAAAAGAAATATCAAGGGCTCCTCCGGAAGATCGTTTCCCAGTCGATTACCGGTGTTTCCCGGTCGATCAACCGTGATTCCCAGTCGATCGACCGGGAAACACGGTCAGAAAAAAATAATGTGGGCTCCTTAGAAAGAGTGTTTCCCGGTCGATTATCAGTGTTTCCCGGTCAATCGACCGGGAATCACGGTCGATCGACCGGGTTTCACGGTCAGATGAAAAATATCAAGGGCTCCTCCGGAAGATCGTTTCCCAGTCGATTACCGGTGTTTCCCGGTCGATCAACCGTGATTCCCAGTCGATCGACCGGGAAACGAGGTCAGAAAAAAATAATATGGGCTCCTTCGAAAGTGTTTCCCGGTCGTTTATCAGTCTTTCCCGGTCAATCCACCGGGAATCACGGTCGATCGACCGGGTTTCACGGTCAGAAAAAAAATATCAAGGGCTCCTTAGAAAGAGTGTTTCCCGGTCAGAGGAAAAATATCAAGGGCTCCTCCGGAAGATCGTTTCCAAGTCGATTACCGGTATTACCTCATATTATGCTCATTGGCAGACTGATTTTGACGTACGACTTGAGCCCATATCTTAATGTACTTTTGTTTACCAGCCAATATTACTTTTGGATCACTAATGCTTCAAAAAAAGTGTGCTCTAGTATGGAATGACCAAATAGGAGACTGAGATGATCCGCGAACAATCGCGAATGGGCGAATTGCATATTGTCAAGCTCCCTTATATATAAACGGTAGAGCGCCAACTCTCTTGCGAGAGAGCGCCGCACTATATCTTATACGAGTGCGACTCAGCGCCTCGCCATCTACAGGCGCGCCATCGTACTTGGTCTGTTACCCGAAAATGAGCTTATACTCGTCAATCGTATAAAGCTCATTGAAAATTGAATCAAATCATACTGTAATTGCATTGAAAAAAAGAATGTTATTATGATCATTCAATTTTATATGAACACGGAAGAAAATGTTGAAAAACTAATAAAAACAATTCAAATTGAAGTTTGGCAGATTCAAAATGTAATCATAATATTATAGTCTTCATCTAAAATAATTTGTTAGCGTGTCAGAGGTGGTTTCACGAAGCCGTCAAAAACAAGCATTAACAATTTCATAAATATGCGATGATGATATACTTATGCTCAAATGCATTCTTCTCTTTCAATAGAAATTTATTATAATTAATATATCAACATACAAATACAATGCACTATTCACAGTTAAGTTCAAACTATTCTAGATGAGTGTGAATTGTAATCAATTTTTATTGAAGATCACATGATGATTCACCAAATACTGAATTTCAAGTATTGCTAGAGGTGACAATGAGCTAGTACGGTCAACAACAATTAGTCTTGAGTTTCACTTATCATCTTCAAATTGTAGAATATTGAAATCACCGATAAAAGTGTCAATACAGCTAACACTACATAACATGTCTAGACGTCTCTGTCTGTAAAGTTGTGGAGCTTCATCATAGCTGTTTCACACACTGTCAACTTTCCCCATTCTCTCACCTTGTCAATATATTTTCATTCTATACTCTCACAGTAGTCTGTGAAAAATAAATTTTCATATCCATGAATCATGAGCTGAGGGATGATGAGCTAGTAAAGTCAATAGTTTCGAGTTACACTATTTGCGGAATTGTCGAATACAGGAATCACCGGTAGAAGTGTCAATGAAGCTAACACTCATAATATGTCTAGACGTCTCCTGTAAAATTATCGAGCTCCATGATATGCTGCTCTTTATCTTACCTGTTTTTTACGTATAACTTTCCACATTTTTTCACTATGTCATTTCATTTATTTAGTCTTCATGCTAGGTATTGAAGATTATAAAATATTTTCAAACTAGTCTGTGAAATAAATTTCAATCCATAAATCATAAGCTGGCGGATAATGAGCTGGTAAAGTCAATCATTTTCAATTACACTGATCATCTTGAGATTGTTAAATATTCAAGTCATTGATACGGGTTTCATTAAAGCGATCATTCCATGGCATGTCTAGACGTCTCCTCTTGTAAAGTTGTGAAGTTTCATGCTAAGCTGCTTTCCATCATAGCTTTTTTTCACATACAACTGTTCACTGGTTTTCACTTTATCACAATATTCATTCTGTCCTTACACCAGTCATGAATAGTTATCCAACACTTCCATGGTAGGAGGTGATGAATTCCCATATTCAAGAATTATATGAGCTGGCGGATAAGGAGCTGGTAAAGGCAACAGTCTTGAGTTACACTTATAAACTTGGAACTGTCAAATACTGAAATCACTCACTGAAGTTTCAATGAAGCTAATCATGTCTAGACGTCTCCTTTTATAGTGATGTAGAGCTTCATCTATGTGCTGCTTTCTCTCGCAGTTGTTTTTCGCATTCAACTGTTCACACTTTTTCACTTAATCACAATACTTATTCTATCCTTATAACAGGTATGAATAGTTATCCAATATTTTTACAGTAATCTGTGATTCATTTACATATTTGCAAAATATATGAACTGGGGTATATGGAGCTGGTAGAGTCAATAGTCTTGAATTACACTTATCATCTTGGAACTGTCGAATACTAAAATCACTCACTGAAGTTTCAATGAAACTAATACTCATAACATGTCAGACGTCTCCTCTTGTAGAGATGTAGAGCTTTATCTATAAGCTGCTTCCTCTCACAGCTGTTTTTCACATTTAACTGTTCACACTTTTTATCACTGCTCATTACTTCATCACAATATTCGAGAGTTAAAGTTTATTACTTCATCATTCAACCAATTCAAACCTGCTAGTGTCTGCATGTCTCTTTCCCTCACTGTCATTCCAAATCCTTCAGCAAAAACTTTATCAGCAGAACCTCTATTCGATAATGCTGCCCTGACTTGTTTTATCACATTGTCATCCAATTCTGGAAGTTCAACTTCTTCTACCTCTGTTTAATCAAGAACTGCTTCACACAGGCGCATGAACTTACTCAAGTAATTTTCATCATATGCTGCTTGTCGTTCAATTTGATTGTGTCTTGATAAACCATGAGCTATCCTCATCAACTCTTTTTCTGTTCGTAAGGTTTGTCATATTTTTAGATAATCTAAGAAATGCAGTTTTGATCTAGAACTTTTTTAGCTGACAGTTCATCCTTAAGAGAATCTGTGGTGATTTTTGTTACGCTGCAGCTTGAATTTAATTTTGAACGATCATCAATTTCTTTGCTGCTTTTTTTCTAAAGTGCTGTTCATCTGACACGTTTTGATGAGCGTCATCTTGGAATAATGCTAAGGCTTATTAAGTTTATTTCCATCTGAAACAAATAATAAAATTCATCATTTTTTAACAATAGTGATTTTGTCATGGATCATTTCATCGCAGAATACACATCCGTATTCATTGATTTCTTATACAGAATTCGTCCTACCTGGGATTCTACTGGAGTCAGTGTATTTTGGCAAGGAAGAGGAAAGACTGAACAGCGATGCCTTTCTGACAAGTTCCTTAGCAAAGAATCTTTGTGCGTCTGTTGAAATAAATTTCCCCCATTCACTTTTCTCTGATTTTTGATGCTGGTTAGAAATACTACTGCGACTTTCACTGAACAATTTTCTTGTCTGTTTGTAAGGTACGCTAGTGATGCAATTTCTAGAAAACATTATTCGGTCTGGTGAGGTTGTGGCGACAAGGCGATGCGGATACGCCTTTGCGACGACGCCACTAGATGGCGAGGCGGTTGAAAGAGCGCTCGAGGCTCGGAGCTCGCGGCTCGGCGCTCGACACGGCAGTGTAGCTCTGGCAGCAGAGCAGAGCAGTCGGCTCTCAAAGGAGAGCGAGAGTTGTACCGACATTTACTTATAGAATAAATTGTATTCCAGAGTAAACGGCATTTGGCAAATTCCTTCCTCCTTGAACACTGGAGCTTGTGGGGGCTCCTTCATCCTGACGCACATTCCCCACATTGGTGACCCCGACGGAGAGGCGACTTCAGTCGCCCGAAGGACGAGCGACGTTTTGGCATTGTCACCCACATTGGTGATCCCGACGTTCGTCGCTCAACAAGACGCTTTGCCGCTCACCGCGGCACAAAGGACACCACGCCAGTTTGCATGCCGCAACGCCTGTTGCTGCGCAATTCGACAACTCTCTTCCGCTTGGACGATCTTGCTGCTGCGGCCTGTTTCGCCCTGCTCAGCCCGCTGAGACGCATCCTTGGAGCTGCGGCTGGACATCATCATCAGCACAACTTCAGAGGTATTAACGGTAATTGTCTCTCGAGACACGTGGCGTCAGCCTAATTGCCGCATTCCGGCGGGCCGGGCATTGGCGGGAACTCGCCACTCTTTCCTGGAATTTCGCTGCCACGCGGTTGCTGTCGAGGCACGAGTCGCTGTAAATCCCGACTTTGTGTTTCGACCTTTCTGCGAATAACGGTCGTATCCGCACGACTCAAAAGTAAAAGTATCAGAATTTCAACCAATTTCTTCGAACACCGGGTTTGGCGAGTAGCTGCACTTCGTAGTTTTAAGTAAAGATATCTCCAGTAATTCATGTGCTGAAAATTTTTAACTTATTTTGCACTTGGTTTTTCTAAGTGTACGGAGTCTTAGTACTCGTTTCACACATGTTGACCAAGATTGCAATTTCTATCGTTTTTGTACAGCCATGAATTTTCTTAAGTAATTCATTTGCTACATTTTTTTAACTTATTCTGCACTTGGTTTTCTTAGTGTACGGAGTCTCAGTACTCATTTTACACATGTTGGCCAAGATTGCAATTTTCATTATCTTTGCACAGCAATGAATTTTCTTTTATGTAATTGTAACTAATAGAAATTGAGTACAATTTTACCAATTTTTATCTGACATTTTTCAATTGAAAAATTACTTATAGTAACGTATAAGACTGACAATTATTTTATAGAATATTTTAACTGAACTATTTATTCTGGGAATTCTTTGTCTGCTATTGAGCAGAATTTTTAAGTGAAAAATTTCTAAGTAAGTTCCTTTTTCATAATTTTCTGTATGCGTAGATCATTATCGCATACGGAGTTTTAAACTCGTTTTATGTGAGAAGATCATTCGCATTTTCATTTTCATTTTATATTTGAATTGTATAAACTTTAACGTTCAGTTTGCCATTGGGCATTGTGTATTCACACTTGAAGGTGACATCCTTGTACTGTTTGTACCTGTTCAAATTTGTTGTCGCGTGAGTTGATTTGACTTTAAAGCTCTTGTTTACATAATCGGATTTGTGAGAATTCGTTGGGCTGGTGCTCTCAGCAGCATTATTATGGGTAAAGTCCAGCACTCACCAGTGGTGAGTTACACACAACAGAGCAACAATAACATTGACTCTCAAACAGTTTCGTCGGCTCAAATCTCTGACAATAACGTTACAGTGACGACAACGTCAACAGTTATGACACCTTTGGAAAGACCATCTAATCTTCGCTTGGACATGCACAATCCCTTTGATCAAATTACTCCTACTAACGCAAATATTGCAAATTGTTGGGGACGTTTTAATCAAGATATTAACAAAAGATCCTTGTTCAAAAGTAATAGACCTTCTATTCCACATTTAAATCCAAAGAATTTAGATGAGGAATCCTCACTTTCGCCCACGAGTCCAGATATTCGGGAAAATTCGGAAAGTGTTTTGGTCGCTCAATCTTCAATCTCTATAAATAAAAATACCGTTGTACCTAGTAATTTACATAATGATGAAGTCATGAACAACAATTTTGAACTTGCTCAGCGCTCTGATTTAGAGAATGCTGTTAATATCACAGAATCTGATCCAATGGTACTTCTTAATCATAGATTAGAATTAATGCAACGGCAACATTCTGAATCAACAAATAGATTTATGGAAGCTAATAGAGAATTACGAAGAAAGATTGAAGAAAGAGATGAGACCATTGCAGTTCTCCTGAATAAATTAACTTTAAAGGAACCACAACCTGCTGGCTCTGTTGCTAATAAGACTCGGGCAAATGAGGCTTCTTCTACCTTGCCTTTTGATTTGATGAATTCATGCTTCAATTCTCAGCCTAATCATTTTGCAAATAAGTTACGGAACCCTCCTAATTCCCAGAATAATTCAAATTTTACTTTAAATTCACGTCCATTGTTACCGGAATTTCATTCTCAACCTCCTTTTTCCAGCAACTTTGATTCTGTACGTACTCCATTTACTACACAGCCCAAGAGCATTAAGTTCCAATCTTTCTGGATCAATGAACCTCAACTTTGGTTTGACCTATTAGAGTCACAATTTGTTTATTATAAAATCACTGATGATAATGCAAAGTTTTTCAATTTAATGAACAATCTTGGTATTGATGCAACTCATGAGATTTCAGACTCATTAAATGCTTTATTGCCCTATGGCAGGTATGACCAAGTAAGAGCTTTGCTTTTAAACAGATTTACTAAAACGGAGGACCAGAAGTTGGAGGAGCTTTCTGCTTCTTGTGAGTTGGGTGGTAGGAGACCTTCAATATTTTTGAATGAACTATTACACAAGGCTGGTAACTTAATTCCTAGACCTACGATAATCAAAGCTTGGAAAAGTAGATTGCCGGGAAATATCAGATTATTTATTGATGATATTGATGTGAATGATGAACTTGCGTTGGTAACAAAAGCCGATAAATGTTTCAGTATAACCTATAATAGTCCCAGAGTTGATGCAATGCACTTGGATAATAATAATTTAATTTCCACCATGAATAAATTAATTTCTACATTAACTGATAGATCGCGTGCCAGGTCTAAAGAAAGGAAAAGTAAAGATAATAATTCAAACCCCAATACTAAAACAGATCCGAAGCCGAGATCCAAGAGCATGGGCAGTAATTCTAAATCAAATGATGTGAATGTTAATAATGAAACTCAAACAGCAGAGAAAGACATTTTGTGCTGGCATCACCGCTCATGAGGTGAGAAAGCTCGTAAATGCAAACAGCCTTGCTCTTGGGTCGCGCGTGGAGGTAAACCTGTGCAAAATAGTAAGACAGCTTGTCCCCATGAAACTAAAGTGCAATCTGATCTTGAATCTATAAACAATCAAAAAAACTAATTGACTGCTCCTGGAGATTGGAGACACTTCAGGAGAAGGTGAATAAATCACTGCGTCTCCAGATTCGAGACATGATTTCAAATCAACCCTTTTTCATTGATTCTGGTGCCGAGATTTCTGTTTTACCAAAATTAAGTAACATTTCAAGTAAACCCCTTCCGTTTAAATTAGTAGCTGCTAATAATTCAGTGATTGAAGTGTATGATATTGTAACTAAGGAAATTGATTTAGGTTTTACAGAAAATTTAAAATGGACTTTTCTGGTTGCTGACGTTCCTTATCCCATTTTAGGGGGGGACGCTTTGAAACATTTTCATTTGTTACCAGACTTGAAATTGAACAGACTTGTAAATGCTGACACGTCTGAATTTGTACAAGGTATTAAGCATAATTCTCAATTTTTTGATATCGCAATCCTTGAACTTAAAGATCATGTTTATGAAAAGTTACTTAGAGACTTTCCTACTGTTATAGGCCTTAAGCCAACTCCTCCACTAATCAATCGCGGAATTTATCACTACATTGAAACATCCGGACCCCCTAGAGCCCAAAGATTCAGAAGACTTTCTAAAGATAAACTTGAGTATGCGAAAAATGAATTTCAGCGTTTGCAAAATTTAGGATTATGTAAACCCTCAAGAAGTCCTTGGGCCTCTCCCATTCACATGGCAAAGGAACCAGATGGGGAGTGGAGAATTTGTGGTGATTATAGGCGATTGAATTGTGCTACTTTACCGGATTGATATCCTATTCCACGTTTACATGACTTTGCTGGCCTTCTGCATGGCAAGTCAATTTTTTCAGCTCTTGATTTAGAAAAAGCTTTTCATCAAATACCCATCGCTCCTGAAGATGTTCCAAAATCGGCTTTGATCACTTCCTTCGGTCTTTTTGAATTTGAAGTGATGACGTTTGGGTTTAAAAATGCATCTCAAACCTTTCAGAGATACATCAATTTAGCGTTACAAGGTCTAGATTTTGTTTTTGCTTATGTTGATGACATTTTGATTGCATCTTCTTCTCCTGAAGAACATGAGCGTCATCTTCGAGTTGTTTTTGAAAGATTAGAGGAATTCCATTTGAAATTAAATTTAAACGAATGTGTTTTTGGTCAGAAAGAGTTGATATTTTTGGGACATCATATCAGTGCCGATGGTTTTAAACCTAACCCTTCAGCTGTAGATTCAATAGTAAATTTTCCTAAACCTGAAACACTTCATGATCTTCGTAGATTCCTGGGAATGCTTAATTTTTACAGAACGTTTTTGCCAAAGGCTGCGGCCTCGCAAATTTCACTCAATAACCTACTTGGTAATGCCAAGAAAAAAGACAAAAGACCTGTTCCTTGGAATGATCAGGCTGCTAAGGATTTTGAAGATTGCAAAACTCAACTCGCCGCGGCAACACTTATGGCTTTTCCATCTAGTGATGCTGAACTGAGACTGATTACTGATGCCTCAGATTTTGCAATGGCGGGTGCGGTAGAGCAACTGGTGGGTAATGCATGGCAGCCCTTGGCCTTCTTTTCTAAAAAATTTAATAATGCTCAAAGAAAATACAGTACTTTTGACAGAGAACTCTTAGCTATTCATGAGTCCCTCAGACACTTTCGTTATCTCTTGGAAGGACGTGATTTTATTATTTACACAGATCATGCTCCTTTAACGTATGCTTTAGATTCTAATCTAGAGAAATGTTCATCTATCAGAGCATGTAGACTTTCAGAGATTGCAGAATTTAATTGTAAAATTCGCTCGATAAAGGGTGTCGACAATGTTGTTGCTGATGCTCTGTCAAGAATTGATTCTGTAGCGTTGTTGAGTGAGAATACAGCCAGGGTTGACGCTTTTGCCTTACCAGTTTATTTCAATGTCATTCAGCTTGCCAAGGAACAAGAACAGGACGAACAATTGCGAGACATACTGGCAACTGACAATCATCCTTTGAACTTGTTAAAGTTAACTATTGGTCCGGAAAGAACCCCTATTTATTGTAATGTCCTAGAAGACAAAATTAGACCATATGTCCCAAAATCACTGAGGAAAACGGTCTTTGATATCTTTCATGACACTGGACATCCCGGGCCAAAAGTAACCGATCGTTTAATTTATCAGCACTATGTTTGGCCGAATATGCATGTTAACATAAAGAATTGGGCCAAGGCATGTTTGAACTGTCAAAGAGCAAAAGTTTCACGTTCGAATAAATTTCTGCCGGATCATTTTGTGATTCCGGAGGGCCGTTTTGCTCACGTACATGTTGATATTGTTGGTCCCTTGCTAATTAGTGCTGGCTTTAAGTATATTATTACAATGACGGATCGTTTTTCTCGGTGGCCGGAAGCTATACCAATTCCGGACTTATCCTCAGCGAGAGTGGCAAGAGTAATCTATGAGACTTGGATTGCTCGCTTTGGCACTCCGGTGAGACTTACGACAGATCAAGGTTCTCAATTTGAAGCGAAATTGTTTCGAGAACTTTGCAAATTCTTGGGCAATGAGCGTATTCACTCTGCCCCTTATCATCCTCAAGGCAATGGGATTATAGAGAGGTGGCACAGGTCACTCAAGGCTGCCATAATGTGCTGCTCTGAAGCGGTGCACTGGCATCGTGTGCTCCCCTCTGTACTCCTTGCCCTTCGGACTTGTATTCGTTTGGACACTGGAGCTTGTCCTGCTGAATTTCTCTATGGCACAACCTTACGGTTACCAGGAGATCTTTTAGATTTTGACGGCTTCAGACCAGATGAACATTCTTTTCTAACTGAATTCAAATCCTATATGAATCAGATAAAATCAGTACCGGTACAACATCATATTAAACATAAACCCTTTGTATTCAAAGATTTATCGGAGTGCTCTCATGTGTTTGAGAGAGTTAAAGAAGTAATGCCTCCCCTCACTGCACCCTTCAGTGGCCCGTTCATAGTAATAAGAAGATCAGATAACCTGAAGAATTTTGTAATTGATAAGGCTGGTCGTCAAGTAACGGTCTCTGGAGATGGCTTGAAACCTGCTTATTTTTTGAGGGGGGATGATGGTATAACTACTAACAGAGAAAACTCTCCTTTTACCATTGAACCTTCTTTGAATCCTCCGATAAGACATTCTAAAAAACGAGCTCACAGTAGCCCTAACACTGTTGAAACTGGGTTGTCTTCACCGGCTGCGCCAATCCGTGAGGAACAGCGGCCGCTGGAGACAACCACTAACACTCAACCTAACTATGACTCTACTGACGCAACAGGTGACGATCTGTTTGCCCCAGCTCCTTTGACGGATGAAAATCCTACTCATGACTCGACTATTGTCGAAATCCCTGACACAGCTTCGGACCTGACTAACGACACTTGTGAGGTGACTCCGGTAGTGTCGGATGAAGAGCTGTATGAAATTCATAGACTTATTACTACTGCATTAGTTCACGCTACGCAAAATGCTGCTGGCAGTACTAGCCCGGTGCGGACGAATGCATTTTCGCAGACTACTGATCATAGTTATGCGCGTACTAGTAAATTGACAGGTTCTACTGAACCGAAATCTTTTGCGAAATGTAGAAATAAAGTTACTTTTAAGGATCCTTCATAAATAAGTTAGTAACTGGAGATATCTCAACTAGTCATTAAGCAAACGTTTGTATTAATCTTGACGAATCTAGTCCGATTACTAGAAATTAATTTTTTTTTTCTCTTTATTTTTCTTTGACAGACTTGTGGCTTAGTCCGCACGAAGGTTTTACCTTGTTTTGCAGACACAGCTGAGAACATGCAAGCCCTACAGGAAGAATTCGCGCAGTTGAATGAGAGAATTGTACAAGTGCGTAAAGAGATAACTGAGAACAGAGATCCTAGATCTTATTCGGCAGTAAAAATAGCTGCAAAGAATTTGCTCTTACAGCTAGAACTTGGCCTAGAGCAACTTGCGGAATTTGAAAAAGATTCAGTAAATGAGTTGAATGATTCGAGAAAATTTGCCTCCTACTCTGACAGATCTGGTGTCATAAACTACAATTTGATGCCTAAATTATTGCATCAAAATGCCTTAGTTTTGGATTTATTTATACATAATATTCCGATTAGAGTTACGAAGAATAAACTGCTTCAGTTTCTAAAATCCAAAGGCGATCTGGATCTGGTGGTGAAGGAGGTGCATCAGGCACGTATTCCAATGTCGGCCGCGATTAAATGCAACAATCTGAGTACATCATGTAAGTTACAGGCACTTTCTTGTCTCAACAGACTAAATTTGAATTTAAACGAAAATTTGAAAGTTAAACCGGATCAATCCGTGTATTTTGCCACGAACAAGGAGAGTGTTTATGATGTGCCAATTTCGAGTAACATTGTGAGTCTTGCAGCCAACGCCCCGGCTTGGTTTACTCTTATTTCTTTTTTGGATCAGGAGTCTCAAGTAAATTTTCAAGAAGCTCTGCCTGAGTTCAGAGCGATGTTTAGGAGTGATGCTATGGATCTAAGAACTGATTTTGCTCGTTATGCCAGTGCCAAGGATTATTTACACTTGTACTCGGATGTTCGAAATCACAAATTGAATAGCTTCACGGTTGTAAAGAAAAAGATTCCGATGAGTGTCTCTGTCCTCAGAAATTCTCTTGAGCTCTATATTGGAGCAAATCAAATCGTGCGGCGGAAACAAAAACTTTATGTAGCGTCGATGGATCTCAGGGGTGCATCATTGTCTGCTCCAGTTTTCCAATTAATCAGTGACAATTTTATAATTTCACGTTTGGTGCTAGGAAGCACAAACACATTCTTTGATAAACAGCTTAAACTAGAAGAGCTGCTAGAGCTGGAAATTGAGAGTAACGCCCTTGCGCGCTTGAGATTCCTCGACAATGATTGTTTCCATTCGATTGTAAGTTTGCGTCTGATTGATTGTAAAGGTTTGCTGATTCAACAGCTCATGAATTTTGTAAAGCAGAGTAAATCTCTTCTAGATTTAACTCTGACTGACTGCGATTGCGTGGATTTGAATGTATCAATTTATCATGTCATTGAAGCAGTTTTCACTGGTTCTAATTCCCTGGAAATGTTTAGCTTTACTTTTTCAAAGCGCATTGAAAACCCAGCGAGGCGTACCTTTACACCGAAACTTTCTAAATCTCAATCTTTAAAAATTTTGGAACTGACTAACAATCAGTTTTTGGATTCAGTCTTGTCGGAATTGATCTTAAATTCTCCAAATTTAGAGATTTTGAAAGTGCAAGGTATCTTGCCAAAAGGAATCTTTTCAGTGGATGGCTGTACGCGATTAAAGGTGTTCCATTTCACGCACAGTAGCTTCAAGGACAAAATTTTTGAAACGATAAATTCATGGGTTCTGGAAGAAATGGAAATATTGAACGTGATGTCAGCCAAAAACAAGTTAAATAAACCCATACAAGTCATGCAACTGGAAGGATTACTGTTAGAGTCACCGGTTTTTAGACTTAGATTTATAAACTGCAAATATATTTTTAATATATTTTTCCAAAAGCGCTTAACAAATGCAGGAGTATACTTTAAGGAAACTCCAGAACTGTTATTATTAGAGGTGAAAGAAACCCGTCTACCATTAATCTGATGACTTTACTAGTTCAACTATACATATTGATTAACAATAACTCTGTGATTCATGAAATGATTTGTAACGAGTGAGACTGACTACTATTAAGCAAAGATGCCTTAATTATAGTGCGAGTAATTGTTAAACGCAAGAAGTATTTCAATATGTTCTATTTGATTATATAGTTAAACAGAGATGCCATTTCTAGAAAACATTATTCGGTCTGGTGAGGTTGTGGCGACAAGGCGATGCGGATACGCCTTTGCGACGACGCCACTAGATGGCGAGGCGGTTGAAAGAGCGCTCGAGGCTCGGAGCTCGCGGCTCGGCGCTCGACACGGCAGTGTAGCTCTGGCAGCAGAGCAGAGCAGTCGGCTCTCAAAGGAGAGCGAGAGTTGTACCGACATTTACTTATAGAATAAATTATATTCCAGAGTAAACGGCATTTGGCAAATTCCTTCCTCCTTGAACACTGGAGCTTGTGGGGGCTCCTTCATCCTGACGCACATTCCCCACAAGGTGCTGAAACACATTGAGCTTTTTACGACCCAAATTGGAGTCACCGTTAGTAACACTGAGATTAGGCTATTTCATCACGTGACCAGCAGACGGCGCGAACCAAAGCTGGGGGTACAACAATCCATAAGAGAGCATGGGAAAATTTCTGTAAATAATTTTCTTGCCGTAAAAAAGCCGTGAATTTTAAAAATACGCCCCAACTCGAGAACCTTGAGGCACCAGGTTTAATGCAAAAATTATTTGTGCGAGTTTAGAAGTCGGATCTTTCTGTAAATCGAAGATAAAATGAGCAGTCCGCACGTTCCTCAACGTTCCGTCCAGTCGGCTGATAGAAAAATTAGTTTTCTAGATATTTACAATAAATAAAAAAGTTTATAGTGATTGTAAGTTACTTATCATTTATAATAAACGTTTTCAGAGTGATACACATCAATCATCATGTTATTTATTGTTAATAATTTTCCAAATTATTTTGATAATACTTATTTAAAAAAAATATTTTTTACATCTAAAATAATTATTATAATTAATGTGTAACTTACAATCACTCTAAACTTTTTTATTTAAATAACATGATGATTGATGTGTATCACTATGAAAACGTTTATTATAAATGATAAGTAACTTACAATCACTATAAACTTTTTTATTCATTGTTAATATCTAAAAAACAAATGTTTCTATCAGCTGACTGGACGGAACGTTGAGGAACGTGCGGACTGTTCATTTGATCTTCAATTTACAAAGAAATCCAATTTCTAAACTCGCTCAAATAATTTTTACCTGGAACCTGGTGCTTCAACGTTCCCGGATTAGGGCGTACTTTTCAAATTCACGGTTTTTATACGGCAAGAAAATTATTTACAGAAATTTCCCCATGCTCTCTTATGGAGTGTTGTACCCCCAGCTTGGGTTCGCGCCGTCTGCTAGTCACGTGATGAAATAGCCGAATTCGATCCTACTGATTCCCGCCAACTCTCGATGTCATTTCGAGAGTATACCATTCTCGTCGGCCTCACAATCCAAATCACTAGCTTTTCGTTTTGATCCAATTCCACTCGCCTTGTAAAACAGCGTTTTGATTACTTACCTAGAAAAAAATAAGTTTTCACAAAGCAACTTTCTTACGAGACCCGCTAAAAACGTAATAAAACAAAATCAAAATCCAGAAAGTAATATATAACTTATCTGACATTTTTCCTTCACTTTCAGAGGTTCCTTATATATTATATACATAATATATACTGATGATTTTCGATGTTGTTCCGTTGGACTGCGCCAGACCGCGCGAGCTAACCTGCAACTATCACAGCCGAGTTCACTCGAGAGATGAGAGCGTGCAATATAAGTACACGCGCAGTCGACCGACCGCAGTGGTAACCAACCTCACCGACCGTCACCCTCTCACCACTGTGCATCGCTGGCGCTCGCTTGCTCGCTTGCTTGTAGCCGATTCAATCTTCTATTCTCAAATATAACCAGAGCGATTTCGATGAAACTTTTCTGACAAAAGTCATCGTAAGTGACCGTAGTTCTTGCTTATAACTGTTACAAGACTGCGGGACAGCGGTAAAAAAAAATAATTAAAAAAGTTGAACACGACATTGGGCTATATACACGCGCCACCTGATACTGAAATCGCGGTTAAAATTTGGTTCCGAAATATTCAACATTTATTGAGATAATTTAATTTGTTGTTAAAAGTTAGGGTCGTTTTTACAAAAACACCTGAGAGCTTTTTACAATTCTTTTGTAATGAAAGTCAGCTCATTTGACAGATACACATTTCTACTATCAAATCCAATCATGAGTCAATCGAAATTTGATTATTGCAATTGTGTAAAATGGCTCTAAACATGATGTCACTATTTTCTTCGTAAACAAATACAATAACTTGTTGAGTTTTCATCGCAACATATTGTGATACAAATCAAATTAAAGCTGAGACTATGGCCGTGACTTTGCAATGTTCCACAGTTGTCCACGATGATTTGGAGCGGAGATACGTTTTTTTTTAAAAAATCACCGTTCCTCAATTTATTGACACTAAGTTAAACGTTACTCAAAGAAATTGAAATGAAATACTCACGAATCAAACAAGTAATGAACGTGAGACTTCATTTAATATATAGGAACAAGTATGGATATCGAATGTACTCTGAATTCGGCACTCGCGTATACAGAAGACTCGAGCCCGAGCGCGTGGAAACAGCGCGGCGCAACCTCACATGTTCACTACTCAATTCCTCGAGAATAACGAAATAGTCCTATTTTTTTAGAAGCTATATCAATGTGAAAAGAGGTCAGCTTTCGATCTAGACTATTAAAAAAAATCTAAAAAATCTGGGTTCTGAGATATGGCATGTTTCATGTTTTTTTCCTGGGAAAACGTGAACATTTTGAAAAATAAATTCACTATCAGAAAGCTGACTAAAAACTACATTGATACTAATAGAGTCGAAAACAAGCGTCGAAAACGCGAGGTTTTAGCGTCCGCGCGCAGGCTCTGGAGAGTTGACGTGAAACGCCCAATATATTCATGGCATCGGTAGAAAATATTCACGCGCGTCTCTTTCGTGGACGATGTTCGGAGCAGAGATAGAATAGTTTTCTTTCTCATCCACAATAATTGAGACAACGCTCCAAATATTTCTTTTATAATTATCATAACGTATTACTGTGTAGTTGTATATATATTTTTTTTTAACTTATATCGTGTATGATACCAGGTTATTCAGACTAACGTATGAATTATGTTTTGGAGTGAAAATATCTCAACTTATTACGACAAAATTTGTTTATAAACTTATCAGTTCTAACTTTCGTTGGTCAATCGTTTTTAAGGGGGTAGCCTACCTAAATTTTAACATAGTTAAGAGAAAATTGTACGAGGCTGTAAATTTATATTCTAATTCATTTTTTCACGGCGGTTTCAATGACGTATCGACCAACCCGGATAAAAATTTTTTTCACTGTAAAAAAATTATTTCAATTTTTTAGAACGTATTTGGGATTTTTTTTCTCGGCTCCTAGGAGTCCAATCGCAAAACGGATACGTACGTTTGTGGACATTGTATTGTGGAACCCTCAAAAAAATTTTCAGCCCAAACCACTGAAAATAAGTCTTGATTATTTTACCTCCTCCTGCATCACGTTTCCACCTTCATTCTGCAACGTCATAAAAACATCCATTTGATTCAGACTGAGCATTCAGCATATATGCGATGTATAGTGGCAGGATGTGTCTGTCTGTGTGCGTGCGTGTGCGTGCGTGCTTGCGTGCGTGTGTGTGTGTGTGTGTGTGTGTGTGTGTGTGTGTGTGTGTGTGTGTGTGTGTGTGTGTGTGTGTGTGTGTGTGTGTGTGTGTGTGTGTGTGTGTGTGTGTGTGTGTGTGTGTGTGTGTGTGTGTGTGTGCGCATACACACACACATTTACACACATGCACATCGTCCTATCGCATGTATGCTAATTACTTCAAGTGAATCAAATGGATGTTTTTATGACGTTGCAAGAATGAAGGTGGAAACGTAATGCAGGAGGAGGTGAATAATTGAGACTTATTTTCAGTGGTTTGGGCTGAAAATTTTTCTTGTATGTATTGAGGGTTCCTCAATACAATGTCCACAAACGTACGTATCCGTTTTGCGATTGGACTTTTAGAAGCCGAGAAAAAAAATCCCAAGTACGTTCTAAAAAATTGAAATAAATTTTTTACAGTGAAAAAAATTTTTTCGGGGGTGGTCGATACGTCATTGAAATCGCTGTAAAGTAATGAATTAGAATATAAATTTACAGCCTCGTACGATTTTTTTTAACCACGTTAAAATTTAGATAGGCTACCCCCTTAATTTAATTTTGAAAGATAAATGAATAAAATTTCAAATATTCATAAATAAAAGCGAGTGTTAGATTTTTTTTAAATTGACTGTTTTTTATCACTGTTTTTACCTTGCAGGTTTCAAGATGAGTGACGATATATGTTTTCTTTGCGACAAGGAGCTTCTACCTGAACAATCCATGGAAATAGGTGAACAAAAAATCAACACGCTCGTCGAAGCCAGTAAAAAAAAAGGATGGACCGAAAATTCCATGAACTGAAAACAATGACGAAAATGAAAGTACATCAATCATGTGCAAGAACTTACGCTAAGGAATCTGCCATTCGTACAGTTGCTGAAGCGACACGTAAAAGACGAGCGAAAGCTGGTAAGGCTCCGATTTTCGAATTTGATAAGCAATGTTTTTCTGCAAAGAATCTACAAATGCATCTAAGAACGTAGCGGTTTATCATGTAAAATCAGATGATATGAGACGAAGAATTTTAACAATGATAGAAGATCGACTTGACGATCCATTGGACTTTGTATTTTATATGAAGTTGAAAGACCGATTGATGAATGTATCGTGTTTGTTAGAGCTTAACGCTGCTTATCACGATAAATGCATGAGAAAAGTTTATCATTATAAGCGTAATAGAACGATTGGTAGACCTGTAAGTGACTCAACGAACGCTTTTATAAGATTTGTTGTAAATCATATAACTTCACACGTCGATGAGTGCCAGTTCTCTATAGAATCAATTAAGCCTGAATATGATGGTGATGAAATACCAAGCGACAGGAGTATTAAATATATGTTGAAAGAACATTACAGGAATAAAATAATAATATATTCTGTAAGAAATGATTTGATTATCTGTCTGAAGGGCAGTCGAGATAAAATTTCATCTAAACAATGGTATCAAAATATCTCAAAAGATGAAAATGAAGAGAAATTAAGAATAGTTGAGACAGCTGCAAAAATCATTTACCAGGATATAAGGTCACATTATTATGATACAAATAGTTATAAGGCCCCATCTTCATTGTTCGAAGATGTTTTTTTCTGATATCCCTAAAACTTCAACTTTAAGTTTTTCTTGATACTGTTATTCGATCTGGGAAAAAAATACCGAAAGAAAACACTGAAGTTCACCCCAATATATTTGATAGAAAAGTTGCTACGATATCTCACTGTATTATCTCAGGTTTTAGACTTCGCTCCTTTTTGTCGCCTATTCTACTTGAAATTTCAAGCATGATGCATAGAAAGCATTGTGCAAAAAATATCATAGAATCTCTCTCAAAGTTGGGACTATGTTCTCCGTACCAAGATTTGATATTATTTGAGAATTCTCTTATTCATGATCCAGAGAGCCACTGTATTGATTCTGATTCTTATTCTCAAATCGTGTTTGATAACGCCGACCATAACATAGCCACAATAGATGGTCACAATACATTTTATGCCATGAGTGGAATTTAATGCGTAACTCCTTCATCATCTGTTGCTTCATCTAGAGATATTGAAGAATTATCTGCTACTACTTTCAAAGAAACAAAGGGAAAATTCGGATTTTGGCCAGTGCAACAATTCGTTAAAAGTACATCGAAAGGATTGAAAGAACTGAAAATAAAAGATGTGAATGTAGAGTTTCCGAAGATATTTCCCGATTCATATGAAAATGAAATAAAGTCACTTGATATTTTGTGGTTGTATAAAAAAAATAAGCATCCCCTAACAACTGTTGGTTGGAATGGCTTTATGCAAAATTTCTACGAAGGAATGAAATTCTCGACTTCGCGAATAATACCTCTACCATTTGTAAATGCACCTCCCTCCAATTATGACAGTCTCGACTGTTCTAATAAAAGCTGCCCAGATGAGTAAGCAGATTCACACGTTTGTTACTTTTAACCAGCCTTTGTATTTGAAGGCCAGGGAAATCATTGCTTGCGTTGATGATACTAATGATCCATATAATTTAAAGTCAATTATCGTTAGATTAGGTGGATTTCACACCTTAATGTCTTTCCTTGGATCTATAGGTTTTATTATTGAAGGAAGTGGGCTCAAAGAACATTTTACCAAATTTATGCCGAACTACCATCAGATCAGGCTCTCTTAGGTCATGCATTTTCAAGAACAGTACGAGTTCATCTACTTGTGCATGTAGCGTTGTTTAATAAAATTATGTCCGGAGTGGATTTAACTGAAGTTGAAACAATATTCTCAGATAGTTTATCACATGATAATAACGGCTCAGAAGTTGATATAAAGATTTTATTATCAGTGAAGAATTTCTTTTCAGGAACAATAAAATTGGAAGTCGTTTAGAAGTGCTGATAAAAAATGGCCCAACATCTCAGTTATGGGTTCAATATTTCAATATGATGTCTTTCATGGAAAATTTCATCGCAGCTGAGCGTACTGGTAATTGGCAGTTACATTTACAATCAATTAAAGAGATGATTAGTTATTTTCATGCTACAGGATATTCTAATTACGCGAAGTGCAGCCATTTATATTTGCAAGACATGCTGTGTTTGAAGGACAAAATAAACGAGTCTGAATATAATAAATTTGTGGAAGAAGCTTTTTTTACACTTCGACGAAGTAACAAATATTGGTGTGGAGTATGGTTAGATATGACCATTGAGCAAGTTTTAATGAAATCTTTAAAAAGTGATGGGCGCGTTATAAAGAGAGGTATAACCGAATCTGTATTATCGACATGGGTCCTTTCGACAATAGTTATGGTCGACGTCTGTAATGAAGTCGAAAAATTTTGTGATGTCTCTTATGCATCAGCTGAACAGCATGTTGATGCGCGAGATGCTCGAATGAGGAGAGACTTTCAAGATATACTTAAAATTAAAAGTTTTTTCGACTCTCACGACCCATTCGTAATATCTGATGAGATTATGTCAATAAGTAGTGGCATTGTTGGAAGTTATAACATCAATTCATGAAGCGTTAGAAATTAGAACTAATTTGCAAAAGAATGTGAAAGCTGTAGATTATGGTTCTTTGAAATTCAAAAGAAAGGATAAGATCCATTCCCTACGTGCTGTGACTTCAACTGTCACTTTCAATGATGATAAAATTACAATTGATCCCTTACTGTTATTTCAAAGAATTTCGCTCAAAATACAGACAAAAATTTATTTACAGAACATGGCCTACGATAGACTCAGAAGTCATTATACTATAAAAATTTTAATCATGAACTTGCATTACCTGTAGCTGAAAATTCATATGTTGTTGATGGTGGATTTTTATTACATAGAGTCATATGGAACCAGAACATTACAGTTGGACAGATTATTCTAAAGTATATATCGTACATTGAAAGATATTATCCACGGGCTTGCATTGTATTTAATGGTTATCCGGATTCAAGTAATGATACTACTAAGGCTCACGAACGTTTTTGTGGATGAATGAGAACTGAGAGTGCAGGAATTAAATTTGACAGTACAACGAAAATCATTACATCCCAAGAAAAGTTTCTTTCCAATGAGGAAAACAAAAAAAAGATTGATTGATTTCTTGAGTAAAGATATGATCAATGCAGGTTTGACCGTGAAAATAGCAGAAGAAGATGCTGATGTGATGATAGTTCAGACAGCTGTTCAAACAGCCACAAACGTAAATCCTAACGTTGTGATCGTTGGAGAGGATATCGATTTGCTAGTTATTCTCCATGAATCTGCACCGACCCTCTCAAATATTTTCTTATTAAAACCAAGTAAGAATCAGAGTCCACTCAAAGTTTATAATTTGTCGTGTTTTCTCTCTTCGAACTCAAATACTGTGATCGCATTTTTACACGCTTTCACAGGATGTGATAACACATCTTCTTTCTATAATCAAGGAAAAAATAAGTTAGTTAATGGATGCGAAATAGTGGCTCGTCTGTACAGTAGAGAGAAAGAAAAAGGAACTTTGCATGAAATACGTTCCAATCATTATGAGAGATCCACAATGAGATCATTATTTGAATTAGAATTGCTTTCTCTAACAGAAGGAGCCATTATTGAGCACTCATTCCGCACGTACGAACAAGTACAAAAATGGTTAGGGAAGCCTGTCGATCCGACAAAGTGGGGTTGGGAAAGAACCCAATATGACTTGAGACCTGTTACATCCAAATAGCCTCTGATACCGGAAGATGTTTTGAAAATTATCAGCTGCCGGTGCACGACAGGTTGTACGAGGACATGTGGGTGCAGAAAATATGGTCTGCAATGTTCGACTTTGTGCAGCCATTGCGAAGGAAAAAATTGTTCCAATGCGAATATAATGTCCGTGAACAAAATTATTGATCAAGTGGATATGGAAGATGAAATTCCCATTGAATATCTGAATGAAAATGTAGAAAATAATGAAGAAGTAGAGAATGAGAATGATGATGTCGAAGTCGAAGATGATATGAATGTTGAATGTAATGACAGTGAAAATGGGTATCTGACCATGAGGATGGCGGTCAAGAGAAAAAGCGTAGAATAGAGTAGATTTACGTTACAATATATATGTATATTTTAGGAGCGATTTTTATTATATTTTGTAATCGGGTATTCTTGAGAATAAATTACTATTAATTATGGTAGAAGAATGTAATAAATAAAACATGTACATTCTATAATTTATAAGTATTTTGATAATAAATGATTTGTTTTACATATACATTTAATTTTCTGCATTCGTGACGAGATTTTTCTTATTTTCATGTGAAATTTGGTCTTAGCTCATCGAGCTACCCCAAATCAAAGAAAAAATCATCGAAATCGGATGAAAAGAAGCGGAGATATTGATAGCTGATGTCGCGGAAAGCGGTTGGAGCAAATTTTGGCCGAGCGCGCATGCCAAAGCGCGCGACCGCTGCCTACCCCCCCCTCCTCCCGCCTCGCTCCAACCACTTTGATGCAACGCGCACTAACGCTATTTCTTTCATTTATTATTATTCATATTTTTTTCTTGTAGTAACGATGCAAATACTTTCCACTTGAACTGCAAGTAATCTTCTATATACATGCAAGTGCCTCAGCAGTATGCTTTCTCAAAGTATTGCAATCGAACCTTGACTTGCATCAATCACCACTCTTTGAGAAAACAAAATGAACCTCTACCTCATTTCCTCCACTCCATAGTAATGGTTACTAAGGACGTGAACAACGGTTGCTATGGTAAATATCCGAGCTTCGGTGTTCTTACTTCTTAGTCGTCAACAGTTCCGAAAATGGACCTCTAACTGACTTTTTCCACTCCATAGTAACGATTAATAAAGACGTAAACAATGGTTACTATGGTAAATGTCGGAGCTTTGATGTTCTTACTTATTAGTCATCAACAGTTCCAAAAATGGACTTCAAACTGACTTTTCCCACTCCGTAGTAACGTTTACTAAGGACGTAAACAACAGCTGCCATGGTAAATGTCTGAGCTTCGATGTTCTTACTTCTTAGTCATCAACAGTTCCAAAAATGGACCTCCAACTGACTTTCCCCATTCCCTAGTTCCGGTTGCAAGGGATATAAACAACGGTTGCTAGAGACTTCAACAATGGTCTCTACGGGAAATTTCTCTTTGATTCTTATAGATTCTCATAAATATACGAGCCCAAATGAGCATTTATCATGAATTATATGGGAACTTATCAAAAACACGCTAGCAATGGTTTCCATGGATATAAACAACGGATGTTGCTAAACACCGAACTCAGTTCACATCTTCCGGAGACCGACCTGTGTGCAAAATTTCAGGACGATCGGACTATTCCTTCGAAAGTTATCGTACGACAAACAAAAGTCAGTCTGAAGCTGAATTTTGTATCTCCATAGCAACGGTTGCTAGGAGAATAAACAATGGTTGTTCCAAAATGAATGTCTTATCGATTCTCATCGATCGTCGAAAGAATTGGAGACCCAACGTGCATTGATGATGATTTTTGGAGCTCTTATCAAAAACACGTTAGTAACGGTTGCTAGAGAAGTAAACAACGGATTTGGCTGAAAATTGAACTCGGCTGAGATTTTCCGGCGACTAACCTGTGTACAGAATTTCAGGACGATTGGACAATTCCTTCGGAAGTTATCGTACGACAAAGAAAAAGTGCACGTATGTACGTACGTACGTACATACATTCAGACATTTCTGGATTTCCATGTTTTTTGATCCGTAGATTACGAAAATCGAGGTCCCGAAGTCTGATTCGATGGGTCAATTTTTACCCCATTACAAAGCTTTCTCTTTGAGAAAGCAAAAAAAAACGTACCTCCGCTCCAAATCATCGTGGACAACTGTGGAACATTGCAAAGTCACGGCCATAGTCTCAGCTTTAATTTGATTTGTATCACAATATGTTGCGATGAAAACTCAACAAGTTATTGTATTTGTTTACGAAGAAAATAGTGACATCATGTTTAGAGCCATTTTACACAATTGCAATAATCAAATTTCGATTGACTCATGATTGGATTTGATAGTGGAAATGTGTATCTTTTAAATGAGCTGACTTTCATTACAAAAGAATTGTAAAAAGCTTTCTGGTGTTATTGTAGAAACGACCCTAACTTTTAACAACAAATTAAATTATCTCAATAAATATTGAATATTTCGGAACCAAATTTTAACCGCGATTTCAGTATCAGGTGGCGCGTGTATATAGCCCAATGTCGTGTTCAACTTTTTTAATTATTTTTTTTTACCGCTGTCCCGCAGTCTTGTAACAGTTATAAGCAAGAACTACGGTCACTTACGATGACTTTTGTCAGAAAAGTTTCATCGAAATCGCTCTGGTTATATTTGAGAATAGAAGATTGAATCGGCTACAAGCAAGCGAGCAAGCGAGCGCCAGCGATGCACAGTGGTGAGAGGGTGACGGTCGGTGAGGTTGGTTACCACTGCGGTCGGTCGACTGCGCGTGTACTTATATTGCACGCTCTCATCTCTCGAGTGAACTCGGCTGTGATAATTGCAGGTTAGCTCGCGCGGTCTGGCGCAGTCCAACGGAACAACATCGAAAATCATCAGTATATATTATGTATATAATATATAAGGAACCTCTGAAAGTGAAGGAAAAATGTCAGATAAGTTATATATTACTTTCTGGATTTTGATTTTGTTTTATTACGTTTTTAGCGGGTCTCGTAAGAAAGTTGCTTTGTGAAAACTTATTTTTTTCTAGGTAAGTAATCAAAACGCTGTTTTACAAGGCGAGTGGAATTGGATCAAAACGAAAAGCTAGTGATTTGGATTGTGAGGCCGACGAGAATGGTATACTCTCGAAATGACATCGAGAGTTGGCGGGAATCAGTAGGATCGAATTCGGCTATTTCATCACGTGACTAGCAGACGGCGCGAACCCAAGCTGGGGGTACAACACTCCATAAGAGAGCATGGGGAAATTTCTGTAAATAATTTTCTTGCCGTATAAAAACCGTGAATTTGAAAAGTACGCCCTAATCCGGGAACGTTGAAGCACCAGGTTCCAGGTAAAAATTATTTGAGCGAGTTTAGAAATTGGATTTCTTTGTAAATCGAAGATCAAATGAACAGTCCGCACGTTCCTCAACGTTCCGTCCAGTCAGCTGATAGAAACATTTGTTTTTTAGATATTAACAATGAATAAAAAAGTTTATAGTGATTGTAAGTTACTTATCATTTATAATAAACGTTTTCATAGTGATACACATCAATCATCATGTTATTTAAATAAAAAAGTTTAGAGTGATTGTAAGTTACACATTAATTATAATAATTATTTTAGATGTAAAAAATATTTTTTTTAAATAAGTATTATCAAAATAATTTGGAAAATTATTAACAATAAATAACATGATGACTGATGTGTATCACTCTGAAAACGTTTATTATAAATGATAAGTAACTTACAATCACTATAAACTTTTTTATTTATTGTAAATATCTAGAAAACTAATTTTTCTATCAGCCGACTGGACGGAACGTTGAGGAACGTGCGGACTGCTCATTTTATCTTCGATTTACAGAAAGATCCGACTTCTAAACTCGCACAAATAATTTTTGCATTAAACCTGGTGCCTCAAGGTTCTCGAGTTGGGGCGTATTTTTCAAATTCACGGCTTTTTTACGGCAAGAAAATTATTTACAGAAATTTTCCCATGCTCTCTTATGGATTGTTGTACCCCCAGCTTTGGTTCGCGCCGTCTGCTGGTCACGTGATGAAATAGCCTAATCTCAGTGTTACTAACGGTGACTCCAATTTGGGTCGTAAAAAGCTCAATGTGTTTCAGCACCTTGTGGGGAATGTGCGTCAGGATGAAGGAGCCCCCACAAGCTCCAGTGTTCAAGGAGGAAGGAATTTGCCAAATGCCGTTTACTCTGGAATATAATTTATTCTATAAGTAAATGTCGGTACAACTCTCGCTCTCCTTTGAGAGCCGACTAAGTTATTGTATTTGTTTACGAAGAAAATAGTGACATCATGTTTAGAGCCATTTTACACAATTGCAATAATCAAATTTCGATTGACTCATGATTGGATTTGATAGTGGAAATGTGTATCTTTTAAATGAGCTGACTTTCATTACAAAAGAATTGTAAAAAGCTTTCTGGTGTTATTGTAGAAACGACCCTAACTTTTAACAACAAATTAAATTATCTCAATAAATATTGAATATTTCGGAACCAAATTTTAACCGCGGTTCCAGTATATGATACTCTACACTTTCACATTAACCCATTAAAAACCAGGCAAAACCTGGCAGAGATATCGAGAAACGAACTATGCTATCCTTTGCATAACTAAAGAAAAATACCCGTTTTTTTTCTTTTGTCGATTACAATTGTTTATAACAAATTATTTAAACAAATGACCCAAAATGTTGGAATTTTGCCAAACTGTATGCGGATGTCGATTCCACGGGAAAAAACACAACAAAAACCTATGTAACGTTTTTTTGTCAGAGTTCAATTTGTTAGTGTAAAGTGAGGATAAACAATCGTACTCTGGGAAGAGGGCATTGACCACGCCAAATACCATGCAAAATCTGGCAGAGATATCGAGAAACGAACTATGCCATCCTTTGCATAACTAAAAAAAATACCCGTGTTTTTTCTTTCGTCGATTACAATTGTTTATAACAAATTATTTAAACAAATAACCCAAAATGTCGTAATTTTGCAAAACTGAACGCGGATATCGATTTTACGGGCAAAATTAGGACAAAAACCTATGTAACGTTTTTCTGTCAGAGTTAAATTTGTTAGTGCGAAATAAGGATAAACAATCGTGCGCAAAGTAGTGAAAATTTCAATAAGTTTCCCAATTATGGCTCATTGCCGTGATCTTCGTTGTGTTTTCTGCAAATAGGTTTGCAACATTTCGCACAGAACCATTCAGTTCTCGTCGAACACGTACCTATCCCGCATTTTTTCATACTTCCTTGTTCCATGATGTGTTCTGAAGAATTTTCAGGCTTCCTCTTTTCCCTGGGAATACGTACTGATGATAGCTTCTGAATGTAATATTCACAAACTTTTTGAACAATATCTTTGGAACCTTTCTTTTCATCTGGATGAAGTTTATTATAAATCACCGTAGCGTTCGCCAAAGATGCTTGAATAAGTCGCATAAAAAGACACCATGTCCATTTTTTACCTCTTATCGAAGGCATCAGATCAGTAGAGTGTTGATCGTGGAGATCGACACCACCCATGTGTTGATTGTACATGAAGAAAGAATGAGGGAAAAGAATGGAATTTTTCGACGATTCCTGCCATCTTTGCATTGCCACTTTCGGTTCATCCCCATATTTAGTTGAGAGAATCCATACGAGTTTGGAATCCATTACCGTAATGAAATTCAACCCTCAATTTGCTTCATGCTTAGAAATAGTGGTTCCTCTTTCAGCTTTTTTTGGCATTTCGACCTTCTCTTTCACGCGATTCTGCCGGACAGTGCCTGTTGATGATAAACCATTCTTCTTCAAATGTATCATTAGGTCTGGATTAGAGAAAAAGTTGTCAAAGTACACGTGGTACTTACTCAAATCTTCTTTTTTGGTTCCTTCTAACAAAGTAGGAAGTAATTGTATTACTACTCTTGAACCCAATCCAACAGAAGCTAAAACATTTTGTGTGTTATTCCCTGATTTACCTGTGTAAATATCGAGGTCATAGATGTATCCATCAGAAGAAAAAAGTGCCCAAATCTTTATTCCAAATCTGATAGGCTTATTCCTGATACACTGCTTGATACCAAATCTACCGAAATATTTCACCATTACCTCATCTACCGATAGGTTGTAGTCGAAGAAACCGAATTGCATGCAATTCTCACGGAACATGTCATACATCGTTCTTACTTTCCAAACTTTGTCATTTGGATTTTCATCTTGATGTTTGTAAATACGAATATTCTTCTTGATGGTAACAAATTTATTTCTCGTCATAAGTTCGGTAATGATTGGACACTCTAGGATTCGTTTTGTTGACCAATAATCATAAAGACGTTTCCTAGAATTGGAAATAGTAATCATTATGATTACAATAAATCTTTCTAAATCATCTTTAGACAAATCGAAATGATTCTCAGCAGTAGCTCCCACAACATGATTCTTCATCGATTCCGAGAAGAATAACTCGGCTATTCATATAGATTCCATATCTTTTTCCAGTTTTTGAAAAGACCTAAAAATGGGAAAGATATTTGATTTATTTATGAGGTAAAATTTGGCCTGTTTAAAAAAAAACATGAAGATGTGAAAATACGTGAAATGGTAGAAATAACTATGCCAATTGAAAGATCAGCTAAGAAAGTATGTTAAAAAAAATTGGCGACCAATTTCAGGCCGGATTCTGGATGTGACAATGTTGACAATTTTCGCAATAATGTTAGTTAACAAATGGATTGTACGTAAACTAACTATCCGATTCAAATTAAATTTTGCATGGATATTTGTATCATGATGAAGTACCTAAATCTTGAACGGCGAGCATTTCAATCGATTTTATTTGACTATGGGTCGTTTTTCGTCAGCTCTCCGGAGCCGGCGCGCGGACGCTAAAACCTCACGTTTTCGACGCTTGTTTTCGACTCTATATGACCCATATCTAAATAATGTTGGAAATGCTATCAATGTAGTCTTTCCTCAGCTTTCCGATGGTGAATTTAGTTTTCCAAATTTTTCACATTTTTACAGAAAAAAAATATAAAACAGGCTATATCTCAACCTACCCTAACCTATTTTTTTTTAATTTTTTTAAGTAGTCTAGATCGAAAGCTGAGGTTTTTTTACGTTGATATAGACCTTTTGGATACCTACTTTTTTTTGTATTCGAGTAATCGAGTAGCGAACATGAGAAAATGCGCCGCGTCGGGCCGGGCCGCGCCGTGCCGCATCATCCATGCAACTTCCTGATACAACTCAGCTACAAAGTACATATCTTTAATCACGGAACGCGGTAGTGTTCCATGCGTCGAGCAGAAGACACTGCACTATATAATGTTTGATATTGCACGCTCGATTTTTACATTGGCATTAATTCAGCCAAAACGACTTTTTTGGATGCGAAACAGGATTTCATGATCATCTAGCATCCCAATTGAGCGATTGACAAAAAGAAATACCCAAAAACTCGTTTGCAATAATGAGTTTGGAGTACCGTGTCAAGCGATCTGATAATTTTTTCTCCCGATCATTTTTTCTTCAGATCATTTTTTCTTTTGACCATGATGTTAGCCGCAGAGCCTGATGAAGCAGCTATGTTCACGCATAGTAAGAGTTACACATATGGTCCAGAACGTCAACGTAACAACGTTGACATGCTCTTGCTTCCCGCGTAGATTTGAAACCATGGGAAAATTTTTTAAAATAAATTGATAATGTATAGTTAGAAACAATATGGGAAAACTATTGGCCGTGTCCCGTAGATTCCACGAAAAGTCATGCAGATTTTCTCAAACTCACAGAAAATAAGACAAGACATATCAAAATTTATTCCATGTTTTTTTTTCTATAATTGATTTTACATGGGCTAATGGTGGTTTAGGATGCCGATGTCGTTGTGTCGACTGATAATGTCCAGGTGGCTAGGGTCGCCGATGGCAGTGTCTCGAGGGTGCGCTCTTCGTATTTTGACTTGGAAAAGCTGAACCTGGACCCGAACGATGTCCAGGTGGTCAGGGTACTCGATGAGGGTGTTCCAAGGGTGCGCTCCTGGAATTTTTGCTCAGGGAAGCTCACCCAGGACCCGAACGATGTCCAGGTAGTCAGGGTACCCGATGACAGTGTTCCAAGGGTGCACACCTGGAATTTTTGTTTAGGGAAGCTTACCTTGGTCCCAAACGATGTTCAGGTAGTCAAGATAGTTAGCCTCCTTGAAGAAAAACTAGGAGCGCACCCTTGGAACACCGTCGTCGAGTACCCTGACTACCTGGATTTTGTTCGGGTCCAGGGCCGGTTCCCCCAAGCAAAAATACCAGGAGAGCACCCTTGAAACATCGTCATCGATAACCCTGATTTCCTGGACATCGTTCGGGTCCAGGGTCAGCTTCTCCAAGTTAAAATACCAGAATCGCACCCTCATAACACTTCATCGGCGAGCCTAGGTAACTGGACAGCATCGGGGATTAGGATATATCCTTATTCAAATAAAACTTCCAGTCGACACGCCAACATCGACATCCCCAACCACCATTTGCCTATGTGAAATTAATTATAAAAAAACGTGGGATGAATTTTGATATGTCTTGTCTTATATATTAAGATAATCAATCAATCAATTTCTCCCGATTATTTATTTTTTTTGTATGTAACGCTCATGCATATAAATGTTTTGGAAAAATATCTTCTGAATCTTATTTCTGATGCTAATGTGTGAGTCCTTGGTGCATATACATTTCATTAATTATTATTCTTATAATATATAATACTCCGCAAAAAGAATTAAAATCCTCAAAAAAACCTTTTTTAAAAAAAAGTGAAAATATTGCGTCAAGCACGTGGCAGAATTAGTTTATCTCTTATATTGTTAAAAAAAAATGAAATCCATAATAGACACATGAGTCAATTTATTATCATCAGTATTCATGTTGATTAATTCTCATATTGTTAGAGTATCACGTATTCTCATTACAGTTAACATTGTAACGAGTGCTTCGCGAGCACTCGTTATCGCGCGATCACCACGTGGCGAGCCGGAAGCTCGGGCGTGAGCGCGCAAATTGCGCGATCGACGCGGGCACGCGCCGCGGCCCTTCGGGGGGTGCGCGTCGCGTGAGAGAGAGCGAGAGGGAAGATAGAGAGGGGAGGACCTCCCGCTTCGCGCGGCACGCGAGCCCCACGAGGACGGAAGAACTCTCACTCTCGCGCCGACCCGCGTACCAATTAGTACGCATCGCCTAATACACCAGTCCACGCCACGACGCACCGGTTCGTGAACGTGTGTGTGTGTGAGCGTGAGTGTCCCCACACCACCCCGACAACACTCCGAAACATACACCTGCCCGGAGAAAACAACGTTTTCCCTGGGCGCGTGGGGCAACTCAATCCTCGCCCCACGAAAAGTGTAGGCGCGACCGCGCACACCCAAGCCAAGCGCGACCGCGCACACCCAAGCCAAGCGCGAGCGCGTGCGCCAGGAGCAGCGAACGAGCCCGCCAACCATCCTGCGGGCGAGAGCGACGAAGCGAGTGGCGAGTTGTAAGTCGCGCACTTGTGTATTTCCGCGAGTGAGCGAATACTCGGCCCCGTGGCCGAGCGGCCCTCTGCGCGTGCGTGCATTTAAAGTCGTTGGCGGGCACCGGCCCACCAACGCAAGTGTATTTATTTTGCATTGCTCTTGCTTCAGAGAAGGGGTTCATTTCGTTTTAAATTAATACTAGAGTCACGCGTTTTTCTTGAGGAACCTCCCCGCACCTACGACCGAATCCCCCACTCTCCGCGGCCGAAAAACCTTCAGTTTCTCGGCTTACTGAGTAGCCGCGTTCGCGAGTACCCGCTAGTATTAAGTATTACCTGACTAAGGGCTCATTGCACGTGGTGATTACCACGGAGCCCCAACAATCGGCGTGAGCCACATCGAGGGACCGCGAGCGTCGAACGAGACCCTACAACCCCCTTCCCCCCGCTCTTCCCAGTCCCGGGGACACGCCCACTACGTGAGCAGCGACGGCCCGTACCTGTGTACGGGCGACCGGGGGTCACCACGAAGACCCTTGGCACGGCGTCTGCTCGCGGGAGCTGGGTGACCGACCTGGCCGCTGGGCGAGGAGCGGGGCAGTTACGAATAGCGCGGGGTGCAGCTTCTGCACAATGATAGGTGCAGGATTCACCCCGTTGCATGGCGCCCAACCGTGTTTTCGAATGCGAGGAGGTGTAGTATTTTTAAATAAATAAATTCTCGCGAAATTCCGACTCGGCAAGTCGATCGAGAAACAAAAAGCCGCGTCCCGAGAAGCCGAAAAGGCGAGCGCGCGGGAGAAATTCCCGCAATTCTCGGCAGCGCGACTCGAAAAATCGACGGACTCGGAATTTGAAATAATATCCCGAGATTTTCCACTCGGACATAAAACCGACATATTAGTCGGTGCGAGCGAGCGCAGAGGGCCACTGAAAGTAAACAAGGTCGAGGTATTGTTGTGCGCCTTGTTTACTTTCAGCGCATAGAAAGCAGCGAGCAGCTATAATAGCGGCCACTGCGGTAAGTCAACGCGAGTGAGAGAGACGGAGGAAAATATTCTCGAGTATTATAATCGAGCGAGCTGACGAGGGACAGCCCGCGAGGAAGGGGGAGAGAGCCCTCGGCAGCAGCGCGCGCGAACGCGAGCTTGCAGCCAGGCGCGCCAACAGGTAGAGGCGTGCGCGCGGCAAGGGGCAGACAAGCGCGGTGTGGTTGGGGCAGCTGCCTTGCGTGCAGCGGCCGCGCGGGCGCGTATAGAGACCGCACCCGCAGCGCGCAGCAGCGGCGCGTGGGCCGGGACGGCTGACGTACCTTTTCAGGTGCCGCGGCAGCGCGCTTACGTAGGCCGTAGCCACACCGGGTTGAAAATCAAAACGGAACCGAATTTAGGAACCGGAGCGGAACCGGACTAGGAACCGCAGCCGATCCGAATTTGGGGACCGATTCCCATTAATAAAATTTTTTTTTCTCGCTCTTTCATCCTTTTTTTCGCATTTATCGAGATTGTTCCTTCTTTTGTCGTGGCTCTTCTAGCCAGCACGGAAATAGTACCTTTTGTTAATATTAATAGAATTAGATTAAAATTTTTCTTTATAAAATAAATTTTTTCTCTTTCTCATATTTTTTTTTAGTATTTCATATGTGATACGCAGTGACCACGTGAAGTAGAGCCGCGGTACGTTCCGCATCGACGGGTGAAAAATCGTACACTTTTAACTTGTCGACGGCCGTAATCCGAATACCGGGAAAATGATTTTTCTTATTTTTCGCGATATTAGAATTTTCGGGAACCACGGTTAGTAACGGCGCGATCACGAGCGTAATAATTCCTGGCATACCACCACCACCCTAGCGCAATCGCAGCGAGCCTAGTCAGTAGAGAAGGAGCAATTAGGCCGATTTAACTAATTTTTTTTTTATTTTCGGTTTATATTAAAATTTTTCTTTATCGATATCCTGTCTCTCTAGATCTTAATCCTGATAGATAGGTTTTTTTTTTAGATTTGTAGTTTACTGTACGATGGGCGTACACGAGTATGTAGCTGACATCCCGCACAAGCAACAGATCCGTGTTGGATTTGATTGACTTCTGCGGGATTTTCCAATCTTGAAGCCACCAAGAGCGACTTGGTGGTGCGCATAGAGTCTTAGGTTAAGCAGACAGAAGTACACCTGTAGTTTCCCTAACCACTTGTCAATATTGCAAGCGAGCGGAAAGCTACAAGAGCGAAGATACCGGCCAACGTTCAAGACATGACCAGCTCACTAGAAAGCTGGATCACGTACTTGAACCACGAGGATCTGCAAAAGACCCTAGGTTTGTTGGAACTGCGTACGGATGGCAGCAGATTTGCGCAACACCTGCGCTTAGAAAAATGGCTCCTGGGCGACTACTCGGCTTCGGACTTCGCGCCTACCGACGAAGAGGAGCTCGAAAAGCGAGTAAGGCTAGTAAGCCTACAAAACGAAATAGTCGCAAAAATCGTTATGGAGCGGACGGGCAGCACGATAGCGGACCCTAACATACAGCTGAACGAGACACACCCGCTCCAACCGATACTGGACGGTCAGGAGGTGCTGCGCAAACTGCAGGCCGTGCTCGGAGCCCCCGAAACAGAGAACGGGCAGAGCACAGAAAACTCACATTCCAGCAGCCTGAAGCCTCCCGGGAACGAGAACCCGGTCGACACAACACGGGTCGAAGAAACCGCAGTTCTCCCGCCAAATACGACCGGCGGAGACAAAACAGGTGATTAGCGACCAGCCGACGGAGCCAACAACAACGAGCAAGATCGGTCGGCTGGTCAGCTGGCTGGTCAACAAGAAACACTCGCCGATCAGCATCAGGATCAGCGAGTGCAAGAACCATCGACGAATCAGGCGGGGTGGCCGAACCAGCCGCAGCAACAAAGCGACACGTCGGACCTCCAGGGGCGGCACGATTGCACACACTCGACAGAGATACAGGGGGCTTTTGACCCCCTCCGGACGTCGAGCGGAGACGCGTTCAACCTGCCGAACGAATTCGTGCAGTACTTAGCCGGATTTCAAGCTCAGTTGAGGGAAATGATGGCACAGATGAAGGCCATGGAGGTCACTTAGGCGGCACAGCGAGAGCAGCTGAGCGCTCTGGGGCACCAGTGCGCACAGAACACAACGTCCTATGCGACACCGGCACCCCGAGCGTGCTCAACGCATAATCAGCCGCCAGAGGTGAACTTGCAGGACACGTTCACCTGCAACTATTACGAGGCAGACGGGCCCATCTCAACTGGAGCAAGTCCGGGGCAAATATGGCCAGGACACGTCGGCAGACCACGGACGCCGCTCGACGCAACTCAGCGGCAGACAAGCACGGCGAGCGTGCACGAACAACCGGCAAACCAACGCACAGTGGGCTGGAACTGAGAAAAAACGATCAAAATTCTCGCTTCACATGTATTCGTAATCAAAAAAAATTTCTAACCAGATGAAAAGATAGCTAATTGTGCCAGGTATAAGAATCCGACTCCCGGGAGAAATTATAACCACCCTAAGAATGGTTTTTTTGACGCCAAACAGGACCGAATGCTGATTTCCGCACGACTAGTCAACTACATTCCATTATTTCGTTGGGGAAAAAATAAATGAGAATGAAATTCATTGGTTTTCTTTGCTGTTCATCGAAAGCTCGCCAGATCACCATCGAGGTATTGTTTATAACGATAAAAATGCCTCAAATAGCAAAAAAATCATTTTTTTCCATATTTTTCGGTTTTTTTCTCCAACCGATTCGCCTGACCATCCACGGAATTGTTTTTTTCGTGATAGAACTATTCGAAACAAGTCAACTCTGTTTCTATTCATTTTCTTGAAGATAATCTTCGTTCAATTTATCATTGAGTAGGAGAAATTCGGAAAACGTTATTGACCTATTATAACTTAAGTAAAATCTCAAGTAGTAGCGCCAGACTAACTATTATATTCTTAAGCAAATCAAAGAAAAATTCACCCGTGTTTTAACTTATATTAATTGCAATTGTTTATACTAAATTATCAAAACAAATTGTTTCAAAATTGATCATTTAAAAAAAATACAAAAATTACTCGATTCTACGTAAAATATCATGGAAAAAATGTATGAAACACTCTTTTGTCAAAGTCTAATTTGTTATTGTAAAATCACTACAAACAAATTAACCCTGGCAAATTCCAAACTTAATCTAGAAGAGATAGCGCGAAACTAACTATTAGATTTGTTAGAATATCGAAAAAAATTTATATGTGTTTTATCTTTTGTCAATTGCAATTATTTATTTATATGCAATAATGTAATTCCAATATATAATATGCAATAATATAATGCAAATAAATGCAATAATTATTAGAAAATGATTATTGCATATATTTTAAATCTAAGGGATGATATTTTCATGTGAATTTAGTAACCATTCACGTAAAGTACATATTTAATATATATCCGTGATGTCTATATCAGGCATATTTCAATTACATGCAAAAAACAGTATTTACAGTGTGAAAAGAATAGTTAGAGGAAAACTGACATGTCAAATAAAAAATTTAACTATTTCTACATAAGATAGAATATTTGCATGTAGAAAAAAAAAATATATTATACTACTATATTACAATCAAAAGAATTCCGGGTGCGACAAAATTCATACATATATATATAAAGATATATCCAGTGCGGGCATAATCGGAACATGTCGAATAATTATTTGCACTGTTAACTGCCGATTAGAGCACGTATGGATACTTATTCTACTCTTAATAATGAGTGATGAAATTGAGTTAGCTCATTGGAAAGCGTGACTCTTACATTTCTGTCTTCTGCGCACGGAATTGGGACGTTTTGGTGAAATTTGAGCTACCTTATATATTTATATATAAGGTACATAACATATACACCCCATATATTTGAGCTTTTTTACGCCAACGTACAGAGTCACAAATTTATTTTCACTTTTTCGTCAGCGGATCCATTGTAAATTTTCCCTTGCAACTCTCGAATTTTTTCAATTTTTCATGCGCATCCATAGAAAAATTTAATGAGTAATAAATCTTGGTCATTTAAGTTTTCTCATATTTTTCATTAAATTTTGAACCTGATATTCATTCTCATACAATGGATCAGATAATGTGCATATAGTGATACTAATGATACGTACATATGTAAGACATTTACAATATGTAATATTAATATACCTATAGGTAACATGTATACGACATGTACGAATCTATGATATCTACAGTGCTAATCTGCATATAGTATGCGTTTTCATGATTGTAGTATCTTACATTCATATCATCCGTCAATAATAATGAATATATACTAGATAAATGTATATGATGGACGTTTTCCAAAAGTTTCAGTTTCAGCCTTAAGACTCCGTTTTGTCTATCATTCGTTTTTGTTTATACTTTTCTCTTCAAAGTCGCGTACTTCGGCGAAAGCCTTTCCTCACAAGCTGCGTTATAAGTATACAAGTTCACGGAGTCCAGTACCCAGTCAGCTTTCAGTATATAGCAATCTTCTCTGACGAAAACATCTCACGAATAAGTTCTAAACGATGGTCAAAATCGCGATAAAGCATAATGATATTATGAGGTGTAATGAAACTAAATCCCAATTTAAACGATGAACAAAAGAAAGAATCGGTTTTGTGTTGGGTTTTAGAGAAGTTCGCATTGCCAGATAATGAGAAAGTGAGGAGTGTTATCAAAGAAAGATTGAGAAACAGTTTTCATAACAACTTTAACCCATTAAGTCCCAAATTGCAGAAATTTTATTGGTACATTCGAGCTGAAATATTTTGATGAATAAGACGGAAGATTTATTGCAAAATAGTCATTCCTACTATTTTCGGGTATGCTCTACACGATAGAATGGTTAAAAAGACTGAAAAAATTGATTTTCAATAAATAATTAACAAATTAAAATAAAAAATGCAATTTTTTGGGGCACTTTTTTTTTTCAATCCAAAATCAGAGGAAGAAAGAAATTTATTTTTACTGTCAGAAATATGCACAAAAGTGCACAAAATATTTGAACTTTTCAAATTCGTCGAGTTTTTTTGACTATGATTTTTTTTAACAAAATGGCGGCCAAAAAACGGGCATCAATATTTTGGATTTTCATTTTATCAATATTTTAAGGCATACATCTTCATATTCGATATATTCCTTTGGAATTCGATGTACGGGGGTTTTCAATGTCGCTGATAACGCCTCTGACATCAAATTCTCAAAATTCTGGTTCCAAGATGGCGGTTTCAAGATGGCGACTGGCGATTTTCCACATTTTTAGTCAGAGAATCGTGGAAATTTTGAATAATGAGTTTTCGGGGGCGCTGATGATGAATCTGACATCAGATTTTCGAAATTCCGTATCCAAGATGGCGGTTTCAAGATGGCGGCTGACGATTTTCCACATTTTTAGTCGGAGAATCGTGAAAATTTGGACTAATGGGTTTTCGGGGGCGCTGATGATAAATCTGACATCAGATTTTCAAAATTCCGTATCCAAGATGGCGGTTTCAAGATAGCGGCTCATGATTTTGTACATTTTTAGTCGGTGAATCGTGAAAATTTGGACTAATGGGTTCTTGGGGGCGCTGATGATAAATCTGACATCAGATTTTCGAAATTCCGTATCCAAGATGGCGGTTTCAAGATGGCGGCTCATGAATTTGTACATTTTTAGTCGGAGAATCGTGAAAATTTGGACTAATGGGTTAATCTTAAAACCGCCATCTTGGATACAGAATTTCGAAAATCTGATGTCAGATTTATCATCAGCGCCCCCGAAAACCCATTATTTCAAATTTTCACGAATCTCCGACTAAAAATGTGGAAAATCGTTAGCCACCATCTTGAAACCGCCATCTTGTATACGGAATTTCGAAAATCTGATGTCAGATTTATCATCAGCGCCCCCAAGAACCCATTAGTCCAAATTTTCACGATTCACCGACTAAAAATGTACAAAATCATGAGCCGCCATCTTGAAACCGCCATCTTGGATACGGAATTTTGAAAATCTGATGTCAGATTTATCATCAGCGCCCTCGAAAACCCATTAGTCCAAATTTTCACGATTCTCCGACTAAAAATGTGGAAAATCGTCAGCCGCCATCTTGAAACCGCCATCTTGGATACGGAATTTCGAAAATCTGATGTCAGATTCATCATCAGCGCCCCCGAAAACTCATTATTCAAAATTTCCACGATTCTCTGACTAAAAATGTGGAAAATCGCCAGTCGCCATCTTGAAACCGCCATCTTGGAACCAGAATTTTGAGAATTTGATGTCAGAGGCGTTATCAGCGACATTGAAAACCCCCGTACATCGAATTCCAAAGGAATATATCGAATATGAAGATGTATGCCTTAAAATATTGATAAAATGAAAATCCAAAATATTGATGCCCGTTTTTTGGCCGCCATTTTGTTAAAAAAAATCATAGTCAAAAAAACTCGACGAATTTGAAAAGTTCAAATATTTTGTGCACTTTTGTGCATATTTCCGACAGTAAAAATAAAATTCCTTCTTCCTCTGATTTTGGATTGAAAAAAAAAAGTGCCCCAAAAAATTGCATTTTTTATTTTAATTTGTTAATTATTTATTGAAAATCAATTTTTTCAGTCTTTTTAACCATTCTATCGTGTAGAGCATACCCGAAAATAGTAGGAATGACTATTTTGCAATAAATCTTCCGTCTTATTCATCAAAATATTTCAGCTCGAATGTACCAATAAAATTTCTGCAATTTGGGACTTAATGGGTTAAGAGAAGATGGAACAAGTTGCCGAAAAATAGTAGAAGTTATGCTGAATTCGAAGCGAAACATGCGCACTGGTTGCAGCAGAATTCATGCATCAACTTTGATGAAAAGAAAGAATCGCCTGCTAAAGGTAAGTGAATAATTCACATAGCTGATTAAACTTTGTTCTAATTCCTGTTCATTTTCTTATCAATATGAGAGAGCGATTATAATGTATGTATTCAATTATATACTTCTCTCTCTCTCTCTCTCTCTCTCTCTCTCTCTCTCTCTCTCTCTCTCTCTCTCTCTCTCTCTCTCTCTCTCTCTCTCTCTCTCTCTCTCTCTCTCTCTCTCTCTCTCTCTCTCTCTCTCTCTCTCTCTCTCTCTCTCTCTTATTCTTAGTTATAGCAGTTTCTATCTGAACCAAAATGATTGCAAAATTAAATCATTATTGTGAAATATTGGAAATTGTCGATTTTGGAAAATATCTTCTGCCAAACGTCGATTTTTTATTTCTTTCACACTTTTCAGGCTTAGATAGAAACTGTTTTTGCATACATTTTCTTCCCTGATACTTTTCAGATGAAAATTACAGTATATTTGATGGACACTAATGAGTAGTATGTACCAGAATGCTACCACCATTTCGTTCGGAAAAATTTAAAAAAGAAATGTTTGATATAATTGAATAGTGTTTTAACATATATGAAAAATTCCATTGCGAATTCAAGAAAAATTTTAATGAAAAATGTCTTTGAGAAGTGACATTTTTTGGCCCTTCTCATTGTATACACCCCTGTTTACATGTATATAATATAACATTGTTTCTTTAATACTATTAGAATTTTGACACTGGTTAGAAATTCTCATTTCAACTTAATCAGTATTTAAATACTTCCTATTCGCAGAAGCTAATTCGTTATGAGTAAAAAGTTGTTATTATTACGTTTCATAGGCATCAATGGTGTAGGTCGTCCTAAAGTGTCGTTCTCTTCTGCTTCTGCTCCCACAAAAAGACGAATAATGATATCATTACACGAAAATACTACTAATGAAGCGTTATATGGAGTTGCAAAAAAGAAAATGAGATTAAATGGGAATAAAAAGGGAGCAAAACTACTCGATATGATCGCTGATCAGAATACTGTTGACGAGATTTTGCTATCTAGCAAAAAGCCCAAGCAGAACAAAATGACCGCAGATGAAGCTCTTAGTATGATAATAGAAGCTAATTTAACAAAACGTAGCTATAAATTCATCAGATCCAATGCCTTGAAGCATGGTCATGATCTGTATCCTCCATACGAGCAGGTTATTTTAATAAATTATACATTTACTCTAACAATCAACATCTAATGTATTGAATTTAAACTATTTTTATTTTTGTACATTATCATGTAATTACTTTGTACCACAACAAAGGCCAAACGGGGTTATACCCCAAGGTCTAAATAAATCGATTCTATTCATCTATCTATCTATCTATCTATCTATCTAACAATTTCTTTTTTTCGATTCACATACGCAAAATAATTTTCTAGAGAATATATTTTCTTATGGATGTTTGCATAGTAAATGTGTTGAAACTAATAATTCTTCCTCTGAATGTTCACATAGTAAATGTGTTAAACTTCTTATTATTATGAAGTCCTAGTGATTATTGATTAAATCTACTGAATTAGATAATTTATTAACTGTGAAGAATGGATTATGACTTTAGGTGGTTCAAGCAAAGAAAGAAACCATCCCAGCTGGGCTAGTCGTCACCGAGTCTAAATGTGAGGTTCCACTTCAAAATTTATTGGAGCATACAACTAAACGCCTAGTTACCGCCTTAGATCTGAAATTTGAAGAAAGCTTGCACACTCAGTTGGAGTTGATATGCAAATACGGTTTTGATGGGACACATGCCAATCCTTATAAACAAAAGTCGACTGATAAAGAACAAAAATATGACAGCATGTTTGTTACTTCTATGGTCCCATTGCAGTTGATTGACACAGCAACAAACAAAATAGTTTGGGAAAACCCCTGTACATCGTCAGTAAGGTTTTGTCGCCCTATAAAAATAGAGTATACCAAAGAAAACAGTGCAAAGATTCGAGAAGAAAATGCCTATATGCAGCGACAAATCGATGAATTACATCATATTCAATTTGCTGGATTTACAGTGGGTTTTAAGATGTTCGCAACGATGTTAGATGGCAAGGTTAGAATCTAGCTATGTATTTGTATGTTGAACTATCTATCCATTTATTCATATCTCTCTCTCTCTCTCCCTCCCTCCCTAAAAAATTATTGCATATTATGAATGAATCCTGAAATTGTCTGTATCTCCGTGAAACGAATACCTGCAGCATGAAACTCTAGTTCTTCTTTCTTTGTTTATTATCTCTTTATTTATTATATTCCATATTGAATAACTTTCTATGAACTTTCGAATAAATATTCTCAGAATATGTTTCAGAATTGTCATTTTCTTAATTATTCTGAGAAAGATTTCATGTGTTTTGGTAAATACTATGGAAATGAAGAATGGATTCTGACTTTAGGTGGTTCAAGCAAAGAAAGAAACCATCCCAGCTGGGCTAGTCGTCACCGAGTCTAAATGTGAGGTTCCACTTCAAAATTTATTGGAGCATACAACTAAACGCCTAGTTACCGCCTTAGATCTGAAATTTGAAGAAAGCAAAATTTCAAGGTACAATAAAACAGAGTCAATTTTTTTAGATAAAATTTGATTATCTATAAACTTTTTTTTATATTATTTCTAGGGAAGTAACAAATCGAGATATGTTGGAAAGATTATTTCTAAACTCTGACATTGTTGTCTCATTGTCTAGAAATAAGACATTCGAACACTCTCATTTGACGAAGCAGATGAGACAACTTGTTGATATCGAACTTGCTGAAGAGGAAGATGAGATTGAAGATGCAGAAGAACATATAGGATCTAGCATCCTAGATTTTCAACTTTTGTCCATCACGTAGCAATGTAGCCCTTCGATCGTGAGAGGCAAGGGGACTCACGCAAGCACCCCAATCGTGAGAGGCAAGGGGACTCACGATAAACAAGCACCCCGAAGGAAACAGAACTCACTACGTCCGCGTCCTTGTTTCTGGGTAACGCTAAAAGTGAGATTGAGGACGGAAGTAAGGTCTTTCATTTCGAAAGAAGACTGTAAAGGGACAAGCCTTTTGTATGGCATTTTCTTCTAAAAATAATATTGTAGCTAGATTGAAATGGTCCACCATGTATAAATGTATGAAGAATAAAATCTGATTTTACTTTTACGCTTTAACAACTAAAACAGTAATTGAATGAAACTTTATTCGGGATAAACTCTACCAACCAACCTCAAAATCGACTTGTAGTATTGACTCTGGTTAATTAATCGACCTTTCTAGGTCTGACGTCGCAGCACTGATAAGCATATGTGGTAGAAAATCTACATAAGTTTCTGATCTCTATCAATTTTGATAATCCAATAGATTTTGATACTTCAATAAAATATTGAAGATCAAAAATTACGATTGAATATAACTATATTTGAGATGAAACCTGCCAAATGATCACAAAATCATCTTACTGGATTAACTTTGGCCTGTTCATCAGCGTTTTGAGATCTGAAGTTAATGGATTGACAGGCACATGTTGTAGAGAATCTGTTTATGTACACATTTTGATCATTGGTTATATAGATATGATAATCTATTCATACATGGAATAAAAGCATGCAAAACTAGGATATGAATGAAAAATTATTTGTATTTTATTTTCGCTCATGCACAAAAGTTAATCATGTATTATTGGCTTAACTTTCCACGTACAATAGATTGGTATTTTTATTATTTTGGCATGATAAATATTGGAATAATTTGTTTAAATAATTTCGTATAAACAATTGCAATTGACAAAAGATAAAATACATATAAATTTTTTTCGATATTCCAACAAATCTAATGGTTAGTTTGGCGCTATTTCTTCTAGATTCTGTTTGGAATTTGCTGGGGTTGATTTTTTCATAGTGATTTTACAATAACAAACTAGACTCAGACAAAAGAGTGTTTCATACATTTTTTCCATGATATTTTACGTAGAATAGAGTGATATTTGTATTTTTTTAAATGATGAATTTTGAAACAATTTGTAATGATAATTTAGTATAAACAATTGCAATTAATATAAGTTAAAACACAGGTGAATTTTTCTTTGATTTGCTTAAGAATATAATAGTTAGTCTGGCGCTACTGCTTAAGATTTTACTTAGGTTATAATAGGTCAATAACGTTTTCCGAATTTCTCCTACTCAATGATAAATTGAACGAAGATTATCTTCAAGAAAATGAATAGAAACAGAGTTGACTTGTTTCGAATAGTTCTATCACGAAGAAAACAATTCCGTGGATGGTCAGGCGAATCGGTTGGAGAAAAAACCGAAAAATATGGAGAAAAATGATTTTTTTGCTATTTGAGGCATTTTTATCGTTATAAACAATACCTCGATGGTGATCTGGCGAGCTTTCGATGAACAGCAAAGAAAACCAATGAATTTCATTCTCATTTATTTTTTCCCCAACGAAATAATGGAATGTAGTTGACTAGTCGTGCGGAAATTAGCATTCGGTCCTGTTTGGCGTCAAAAAAACCATTCTTAGGGTGGTTATAATTTCTCCCGGGAGTCGGATTCTTATACCTGGCACAATTAGCTATCTTTTCATCTGGTTAGAAATTTTTTTGATTACGAATACATGTGAAGCGAGAATTTTGATCGTTTTTTCTCAGTTCCAGCCCACTGTGCAACGGTCGCCGCAGGCGAACACCCAAGGGCCGTACAGCGCAACAGTACACAGCCGCCCGCTCACGTGGAGCGAGGGGCCCGCTGTAACACAGCAGCGAACATTTGACTCCCTGAGTAACCCGTACGGTACCAGGAGCTTTTCGCAGGGTCACGACATCGGCCATACCGTGCGCCGATGAAACATCAAATTCGACGGCGTGGACAGTAAGAGCATCAAGTACTTCCTGACGAAAGTCGACGATGCGCGACGACTGTCGAACATCGAGGAGGCAGACCTGTTGCCTTCATTGTCGCAGTTGTTCACAGGGTCGGCATATGATTGGTTCCAGAACAACCGTCATAGCTGGACGACATGGCAACAGTTCTGCGATGCGGCAAGAACTTGTTACGGTGGGGATCGGCGCTTCCAGTAGATGCTAGCACTGGAAGCGCAAAACCGAACACAAGCACCAGACGAAAAGGTGCGCGACTACATCACTTGCTTGCAAGCGATAATGCGCAAACAGATCCCCCAACCAAGCTCGCAACAGCAGCTAGACTTGCTGCATCGCAATCTCCACCCCAGCATACAAAAGCTGGTCTGTCGCGACGACTTCGCGACGGTTGAATGACTGCTCATGCGCGCCCTCGAAGCCAAATCGGCGTTGAAATCGGAACAGGTGTACAAGCCACCTCCGGACCCGTCCTGCACGCTACTGCCAGAACTAGCGTTCAAGGGCAGCAAAAACGGAAAGCAGGCAAAGAGTGCTGCGCAGCTTTCCGCGTTTAGCGCAGGACCGGACAACAGCACGAACGAGCTGCTGAAGCAACTGCTGGCCGAGATGAAGGAGATGCACGCGGCATCAGCGAACCAGCCCCCTAGTCAACAAACCGGGGGTAAAACTGGCCATAAGCCCGGGGCAGGCAAAGCCGGCGCAGTCAACAGCGAACAATGCGAGGTCCGGAGCACCCGAGGGCAGCCCGTTTGCGTGTTACGGATGCGGCGCTCCAAATGTAATTCGGAGAAATTGCCTGACGTGTCAAAAGAGAGAGGGAGCCACGGGAGGGAACCCGAACACGGGAAACGAGCAGAGGAACGGGTAAACGAGGCGGCACCCGTTCTATCGTCGATGGAAGCCGCAAAATTAGAACCGACGCACAGTGGGTTGGACAAAAAATGGACAAAAGTCTTAATATACGTGGTTTTTTGATGGAATCAAATGATCCATAGATGAAAAGATAGCAAATACACTCAGGTTTGAATATCCGACTCACGCGGATATGCATCGTTTATCGAAGGCTACGTAATCTTACCGCAATGCTGAAAAATAGTGTATTTTTCGTAAAAATATTTTTTCCACCCTACGGGATATATAGGAACTATCTGAAAAAATTTGAGTATACAGAGTAGTGAATCAGTTGACGATAAAAAATTATATGTCCCCGATCAAGATCATTATTCTAACCTCCAAATGTAATTTAATATCAGTTTCCAATCATGCGATCTACCCTAGCATTCAAGTACTTGTCCAGAGGATCATTGAGGTAAGTGTGTGTGTGTACTGATTCAAGCGATGACGATTGAACCTGTTATAGATTTGTTTTTTTGACATTTTTATTTTATTTTGAACACTATTCATTCCGAAATGTTGAATTTTGATATATTCATTTTAGTTAAAAAAATGTGAATAGAATGTAAATATGTAAATACAACATAAAATATTTGCCTACTATCACAATTTCATGCAGAAAGAACCCAAAGAGAGTATCGCTCGACCAATTCAATTAAAAATTCGCGACTTCGAATGAATATGACAATATAAGAAATATTCGGGATTGCTTTCTAATAAGATTCATTTTAAAATGCCTACAATAATGCGTCTTTTGAATATTGTGACGTCAACAACATAAGAAAGAAATTTAGTTGACGGGATTCTTTATACACATTATCAAATTCCGCTAAACCCGACTTATATGAAGAATCTGACGAAAATTTCAGGAATATGAATACTATTAATATGTAAATGTACAGAATTCTTTCTGATTCAGGAACACCTTTTTTTGAGGTTTTATAAAAGGAAAGAAAGTCCAATCAATTATAAATTACATATTAACGCTAGGGTAGATCACATGATTGGAAATTGATATTTCACGATGAGTATTCACACAAGCTAATACATATACACACACACACACACACACACACACACACACACACACACACACACACACACACACACACACACACTTACCTCAATGATCCTCTGGACAAGTACTTGAATGCTAGGGTAGATTGCATGATTGGAAACTGATATTAAATTACATTTGGAGGTTAGAATAATGATCTTGATCGGGGACATATAATTTTTTATCGTCAACTGGTTTACTACTCCATTTTTTCACGATTTTTGGCCACTGTGCGACGTGTGAAGCCGACAGTGATTCCATAAACTCGGAGGAATCGTCGCAGTCCGAACCGGAAGCTGAAACGACAGACCCCGAAGGCAGATAGGGACACTGGTGGATGCAAGTCTGTGTGGCAGACTTCAGATTGAGAGGGCTGTACGACACAGCAGGCTCCAGAACAACAATGGGCCAGCTAGGTCTACAGTTGGCGAGCGCGGGCAAGCGAAAAATAATGCCAGCGAAGGGCAGACGCACGCGCTGCGCAAATGGATCATACTCGAAAATAGTAGGCCACACAGACCTACTGTTCACAGTTGCAGGCGTAACGAAAAATATCCTTGTAGATATAATGCCCGACTGCTGGACGAACTGCATCCTGGGAGCGAATTTCATCGACGCCTTTAATGCGGTACACGAACCCAAGGAGGAATCGTGCTGGGTTGGTACCGCCAACGAGAGAGTAGAGCTTGAACTCACAGAATTGAGCGAAGGCGTCAGCTCACTATCGGCTATGGGTATCGCTGAATTATTGGAGAGCGAGAGATTGTAAGTAGATTCGATGCTTGATGAAATGCTCGCACCCCCAAGCAAAACACTTGGAGCAACAAACTTGATCGAGCACGATATAAACATCGAGTCCGCTCGGCCGATAAAGCAGCGTTATTACCCCGTCTCAAAACTAATTGAGGAAGAGATGCACCGGCAGATCGCGGAAATGCTCGAGGCAGGCTGAATCGAGCCTTCGACCAGCGGATGGTCGAGCCCGATCGTCATGGCGGAGAAGTCAAGCGGAGCATATCGCATGTGTATCGACTTTCGCCGGGTGAACGCAGTGTCGAAGCCCGATGCTTATCGATTGCCGTATATGGACAGCATATTGCGAAAGCTTCGAAGCGCAAGGTACATCTCGACCATAGACCTGAGAAGCGCGTACTGGCAGATCAGACTGACCGAAAGATCGAGACCCCTAAACGCATTCACAGTTCCCGGTACGGGACTGTACCAATTCAAAAGAATGCCGTTTGGGCTATCGTTCGCTGGCGCGACTTTCCAGCATTTTATAGATGAAATAATCGGTCCAGATCTTGAGCCGTACGAGTTCTCATTCCTAGACGACATCGCAATCGCAACAAAGATGTTCGAGGAACACATTACAATCCTGAGGATAGTCCTCGAACGTATACGAGCCGCCAATTTGACAGTCAACCGGGAGAAAAGCGTATTCTGCCGATCTGAAGTCAAATACCTCGGCGTTCTCGTGAACAAAGACGGAATAAGGCCCGATCCCAAGAAGATAGCGCCGATAATAGACCATCTGGTCCCCAGGAACCTGAAACAGTTGCGCAGATTCCTGGGAATGTCCTCGTGATATCGGAAGTTCCTGAAAAATTTCGCCAGCTTGGCGGAGCCACTAACCAAGCTGACAAGTCCGGAGTTCGGATTTCACTAGGGTGAAGATCAGGAGCGAGCATTTGAAGCACTCAAGAACCTAGTAGCATCAGTACCGCTCCTGCATAGACCGAACTTCGAAGAGCAGTTCGTGGTGCAAACGGATGCGAGCGACACTGGACTCGGAGCCGTCCTAACCCAAAACATCAACGGAGATGAAAGGGTTTTGGAATTTGGTAGCCGTGTATTGACACCGGCGGAACGCAACTACACGGTTACCGAACGGGAGTGCCTCGCAGTAGTGTGGGCCATAAAGAAATTCCGGCCATACGTGGAGGGCTTCGCGATAAAAGTGATTACGGATCACAGTAGCCTCCGATGGCTGTGCAATCTAAGGAACCCCACGAGCAGACTGGCTCGGTGGGCGTTAGAATTGCAAGGCCAGATGTACACGATCGAGCACAGGAAGGGTTCACTGAATCACGTGCCCGATGCGCTTTCGAGAATGTACGAAGGTGAGGAAAGCGAGACGTCCGCTTTCTCACACACAGCACAGACCACGGACAGCTGGTACGCCGAAATGTGTCAGAAAGTAGCCGAAGATCCACGAAACTACCCAGAGTGGAAAATCGAAGGGGCAAAACTGTATAAGTATCACCCGAACGTCGAACTGAAATACGTGCTAGGGCATGACGACCTAGCGTGAAAGCTCGTCGTTCCACAAGAGGAGCAGAGACGCGTGCTCGACGAATGTCACGACCAATCCACAGCAGGTCACCAGGGCCGCGATAAGACATTCGAGCGAGTAAGCGCGAGATACTACTGGCCCCGCCTTTACACGGCCGTGGCAGACTACGTGAGGAGATGCCTAGTCTGTCCGCAATGTAAGGTGGAGCAGAGGAAACCAGCCAGCCTGATGGGACGCCGACTGGTAACCAGACCGTGGCAGATAGTAGCTGCCGATTTCGCTGGGCCCTTTCCACGCAGCCCACACGGAAATAAGTACCTGCTCATTTTCGAGGACTTGCTCACCCGTTGGGTGGAATGCATACCAACCCATAAAGCAGACGGGAAAACAGCGTGGCAACACCTCAACGAGCAAGTCCTGATGCGCTTCGGAGCGCCTGAGGTACTCCACACCGATAACGGTACGGAGTATAAGAACGACTACCTCGAGAAGCGCCTAGACGAAGCAGGCGTGGAACACTCTTTCAACTCACCGTACCACGCACAACCTAACCCAGTCGGAAGAGTTAATAAGACGTGGAAGAAGATGATGAAGTCCTGTCTAGAGGACAACCACAAGAGGTGGGACGAGAAGTTACCTCAGCTGACATTCGCATATAACACGGCGAAGCACGAGTCTACGGGCTGGAGTCTGGCGATGCTCTTATACGGGCGGCAACCACTACAGCCAGGCTCCTTGCGCAGGGAAAAAGAGAGAACTGCGCAAGAGGAAAGCCAGGCGGCGGCACTGGAGAACTGGCAAGAGATATTCAGCAATCTCCCAGAGCTGCAGGACCGTGCCGTCGAGAACTCAGCGCGAGCACAGGAACGCCAGGCCCACTACTACAATAAAGGGAGACGAGAGTGCGATTTTGAAGTAGGCGACTTGGTTTGGAAGACCAACCGTATACTATCGAATGCAGCTGAGGGAATCTCGGCCAAATTAGCACCCGACTTCGCCGGTCCGTTCAAGATCAGCGAAAAGTTAGGAACGAATACGTTCGAGCTAACCGACGAAGCCAAAAACGTATACAGGCCGATAACTTCGGCCCACCTCAAGAAGTACTACGACGAAGAGGACAACAACGTCGCCAATGAACCAGAACGGGATGATGACCAGGACCAGCCCACGGAACAACATCAGACCCCGGCAGCCGATCAACGAGCAAGCGAGCGAGCAAGCGAGCGACCCTAGCGTCAGCGCCCCGCGTGCACCCGTGCTGGGGGAGGGGCAGTCGCGAGACCGCGCGGCAGACCGCGCCACGCGGTCCGCGTAGTACGAACTAAGAAGCGAGCACAGGGTGACACGCGGGACGAACGGATCGCGCAAGCGGGCACAGCGCCGACGAAACTCCCGAGCGTACCTACGCAGGAGACTCCGAGCGCACCAGGGGCAAGCGAAGCCCCCGCGAAACACGGTCCTGGGCGACCGAAGCGAAACGCGGTTCCGAGCGTACCGACGGTGGAGCTCCCGAGCGTGCCAATGCAGGGAGCTCCGAGTACACCAGGGGCAGGCGAAGCCCTTGCGAAGCGCGGTCACGGACGACCGAAGGGCACGAAAAAGCCACCCAGCGCTATACACGCGGGAGTGATCTCGCCCCGACGAACGAGATCACAACGTCCGTGCTAACTAGTCGCGTCCCAAAGAGCTTAAGCGAAAGCTAATCCCCCTTTCCTTCTTCTTCCTCCACAGAGGGCAAAACCTGAGAAGAAAGAAGAAGAGGGAGGATGAGGAAGAAGGCGACGAAGGCGGCGAAGTTGGAGAAGGCGACACCAACCCTTCCACCACCTCCGACCCCCGAGGAGCTCCGGATCAGGGAGGTGGAGTTCATTGGCGCCCAGGTGTTAGACTGGGTGCAGGACCAGTCCCCGGGGACTAAACCGCACGTGGTGGCCAGCCGTCTCTACGAGTGGCTGGTCCAACGGCTTGACCCCAGGGACTGGCTTGGCGAGGTCTCCCCGGAAAAGCTGGGGGAGTTCCTCGACAAGTTCCGCTTCTCCCTGACCCGGTAGGCCCTGGTCCGGGAGCACAACAAGCAGAACACTCGGCCTCTCCAGGTGGCTCATTGGCTCCTCGAGGGGGCCCTGAGGGCGGTACAGCCCACGTGCAGGGAGGACTGCGACGACGACGAGATCACCGAGGTCGCCACCATCATCGAGGAGGGCAGCAGGCCCTCGCCACAGGAGCGACTGAGGCGAGCACGGGGAACTCCCGGCTCAACCACGCCGTCGGACAGCCCCCCTACACCGCCAAGCAGCTGACCCCCGACTCCCAAGGAGGAGACGTCGCCGCCACCCAAGGATCAGCCCCCGACACCACCACCCACGGACCAGCCATCGACGCCGCCGCCCAAGGACGAGCCCACACCTCCACCACCAGCAGGCCACTCCGCGTCGAGCAACCGGCCCACGCCACCCCGCAGCCCTCGATCCCTCAAGAAGGGCCAACCCACTCGGCCCGCGGGCCCGGAAGCCCCGACGCCCGAGAGCGAGTGGGCGTCCATCAAGGGGTAGTTCGACGCCTTGTGGGACGAGAACAACAACCTGGAGGAACGGCAATACCGGGCCTTCCAGCGGTGGCAAGGTTCCGCCGAGCCTATCCCCACAAGGCCCCGGGACTCATCGAGCTACGCGAGCGAGACCTCCTGGACTGGCCTGAAGAGCTGAACCGCCGAGGAGAGTTCCGCTGCCTCCGGGCCAGTCAGCGAGCCAAGCAAGAGGCCGCGGAGGCTAAGGCCCAGAGGGACAAGGAGGAGGCGGAGCGCCTCATGAAGGCGGCCAGGGAGCGCCAGCGGGAGGCCGAGGAGCAAGCGGCCCGACTGTCAAGCGAGGCCCGGGAGCAGGCTAAGAGGGCGAAGGCGGAGGTCCAGCGACAGGCCAGGCTCCGCTTTGAAGCCGAGGAGCGGGCGCGTGCTCTGGAAGGGGCCGCCCCCGTGAGCAAGAAGACCTGCCTCAATTGTGGTTGGCTGGGAGTTCGGGAGCCCAAGAAGTGCCCGAACCGGCTCAGCCACAAGCGGGGGCGAACTCACTCCTCGCACCGCCCCTCCGCCAGGCGCTGAATGTACGCCACCCAGCATCCAACGCCAGGGCTGGGGCCCGAAGGAGACGAGAGGGGAGAGGAGCGACGCCGGCCGTCGGAAGACTGAAATGGAGGCCCCCCCCCCAACCATGCACATCCTGGCGATAAACAAGGTTTCTCGGCTTACTGAGTAGCCGCGTTCGCGATTACCCGCTAGTATTAAGTATTACCTGACTAAGGGCTCATTGCACGTGGTGATTACCACGGAGCACCAACAATCGGCGTGAGACGCATCGAGGGACCGCGAGCGCCAAACGAGACCCTACAACCCCCTTCCCCCCCGCTCTTCCCAGTCCCGGGGACGCGCCCACTACGTGAGCAGCGACGGCCCGTACCTGTGTACGGGCGGCCGGGGGTCACCACCAAGACCCTTGGCACGGCGTCTGCTCGCGGGAGCTGGGTGACCGACCTGGCCGCTGGGCGAGGAGCGGGGCAGTTACGAATAGCGCGGGGTGCAGCTTCTGCACAATGATAGGTCCAGAATTCACCCCGTTGCAACATATACTATAAGAGACGTTGTCAACTCTAACTAACCAATTATGAAAAAACTTACCGAAATGCTTCTTAGGTACCTCATCAATTATTTGTAGAACTGATGACGAACTAATTTGACGCCACTTGGTAGGCATTTTCGACGTCTTAAGAATCACAATATTTCAATTCCAAAATTAACTTTACAATTCCTTAATCTTACTGATTTGAGAACGTGAAATTTGTCCATAAGGCCAACAAAATATACACATAAATTATCTTTATGATGAAACCTTAGTTTTGCAACTAATAATAGAAGAATATATAAAGTCTATCTGAATCAGAGGATTAACTGAACCTGCAATTCCAATACAAAAATATCTTTGGAATAAATCAAACTATCGAGGAGAGGTTGTGAAACCATGTGAAATAGAAATAATTAGGTGATGAAGAATATTATATCTCAGTTTATAAACGTATTCGAAGATATTCGATCCTACCAAGTGGCGTCAATTTGGTTCGTCGTTAGTTCTTCAAATAATTGATGAGGTACCTAACAAGCATTTCAGTAAGTTTTTTCGTAATTGGTTAGTTAGAGTTGACAACGTCTCTAATAGTATGTAAACTGTAATAAGAATACGTGATACTCCAACAAAATGAGAATTAATCAGCATGAATACTGATGATAATAAATTGACTCATGTGTCTATTATGGATTTCATTTTTTTTAAGCAATATAAGAGATAAAATAATTCTGCCACATGCTTGACGCAATATTTTTACTTTTTTTTTAAAAAGGTGTTTCTGAGGATCCTATATTTTTCTATCAATAATACTAAATCGCATATAGTTAAAATATTGGATATTCTTTGCTCGATTCCGTAGCAACAGTCACACGGTGTAAATTCTCTACATACTCTGCACCATTGAGAAAATATATTTTGATACTCAAGTATATTCATATCTAATTCAACGTAAAATCTAAGTTCTTCGCCTCCAACCATACAGTCTTTCAATCTATTAACGTAATCTAAACATGAGTTAAATTTTTCTATTTCTAAATTACTCTTGAAGTAAACCATTTCCTCGAAAATGAGTTTCCATGTCAGACCCTGGATTGATTCATCGGAGTTGGATGGCTTTATAATGTGATTTGAAATATCATTCGAAACAAAACGACGTTTCAATAATATGGCTGAGGTATTCTTTGTACCATATCTGATTATAACCTCATGGTCTTTTCTACGCCGAATTGAAATTCGTTCGTTTCTATACTATTTCGTATCGGGTCATTTTGATTCCTAAGTAACTCTACAACCAATTTGAAATTAATTTCCAAAAAGTTTTCATAATTAAGCCTCATACCTTTCACTTTCGCAGTTTCGTGTTCTATCCCTAAAGGGGTACGGATACGGTACGCGTAAAACTTGGAACCTCCTGATACAATAATACTGTATCAAGAGGCCCTAAGGCTCCTGATACAACTCTGTAATATAAGTCCCTACAACTGATGATTCAAGTTCATCTGTCATTTCACCACCACCTGAAGAAAGGCCTTACTTCGAAGGTATAGGTATCGTTCGCTGTTTTGACATAGATTACCGAGTCAGTATCATAATAAAAAACTCTTTCACCTAGTTGACGTAAATAAGATAATAATTTAAACCGTGCCTGAGCAGTAGTGTAGCACGCAATAGCTACGTTTTGCATAGTCAGGCAGTTAATTGATCTTCTTCGTCTCTATATGTTCACAAGACATGCGCAGTAGCTTTGATAGACAGATGAATATCTCCAATTAAGGTACCTGTACCCAATATGCGCCACCTAAGCGAGAAAGGTCACTACACCGCGTCAAATAGAAATTTTTTAGGGCGATTGGTGTCAAATGAAAAGTCTACTCAATACCTTCAAATTGAGCTAGGTTTCATTTGATTTGAACAGTTCAACGTCGATGAACAGCGTTTTGAAAAAAAAAAAATTTCCGGGAAAAAATTTTGAGTTTACCCAATATGGCGCCACCCTGAAAATACTTCTTTTCATCCAGTTTGACGCATGTAGCATGTCTGAAATGAATAGAATACAAACAAAAAAGTATATTTCTGATATTATTTTATTGAAAAATACATTTCGTCTTTGATTCAACCATATTACATAGACTATATAACTTCTGACAACCTAAATCAAATCAAGTTTTCAGTTAAAATTCATGAAAAAACGATGTTTTTGAATCAACAAAATTAACTTATGCAACATTTAATTACAATATTAATCTCTCAAATTAGTGAACATTATTTTTAGTGTAATTTCAAATATAATTGAGATGTTCTCACTGAAATAGAAGAGATAAATTTTAAAAATGTCCGAGCCCATTTGGGACTAGCTGATGTCTTGATAGTAGAAAAATTCTGTCTGATGTTTTTTCCTAGACAGTACTTATAAACGCATAACCTCAAAATGTTTCTCGTCATATAGGATAGCCAATATCTGCTAAGCGTTTAATTCGACTACATAATTCTTCGTTCTGTACTGTCGTTAACGCATATGGTCGACTCATTTTCCTTTCTTCGGATATGTTTTGTTTAACATATCGTTGAAATGTTCGACGAGGCATCTTATATATAGTCGAAGCCATCCTCTGCGATATCTCACCTTTCTTGACCTCCTCCAGAGCTTGAACCAAATTTCCTTTCGACCATGTTGGGCGGATATTTACTATCAATGGGTTGATTGTAGCAGCTAGAACGAGAAAATAGGGGTCACGCATATTGGGTACATTTGATAAAAATAACGAAGAGCTATTGAAACGGTTGATAAAAAGGGCGGAAGATGGAAAAAAAATTGGATCATGTAGATGGGATGTCAAGGAATCGAATGATATGTCGTTCGAGTTTTTTGGCCCAGTTTAAGGGTATTAAAAAAATTCGCACTCACCTGAGCAAAATTAGATCGAGAATCAAAATTGGTGAAAAAATGGAGAAAACGAGCTCTAACAAGTTGGTGTAAGGTTTTCCGATCGAGGACAATGTTTTCTCTCTTCATTATTTGGTATTGCTGACAAGATCCTATGCCGGGGCGATGCTCTAGACGCGCGTATATATGAAATACGAAGGGTGGCGCATATTGGGTTGTGGCGCATATTGGGTACACCTACCTTACTTTTTCAGGATCACTGATTAATTCGTAATTCCTGATGATCGTGTACGATTGAAGATTGAGATTTTCAAAATAGGCTGCAAAATATTACTTTTTTTCATCTTCCGATTTAATATCGCTCAGCCACCCACTGGCGTCTTGTTTTATATTCAAAAACATATTTATATACCCCGCAAAAAGTCCACCCGATTTTGTATTAGTGTTGTATCTTTCTACTTCATATTACCAAACCTCATCCAACATCTATTATTCGGCAACCTTGTTTCAACGCTTCTATTATTTCACACGATACCCATGTCCCTTTCAACACCCTATCTTCTACCGAAGTATGTGTACATTCTGCATCTTACTTTAGTAATTTACAGCAGCTACGACATAACGAGAAAAGTAATTTGTTATGCATTTCCACTGGGAGAACGGGGTGATCAGGTAGTAAAATTTCGCATTTCACGATGCCTCCAACATTTTTCTTGAATAATTCAAAATTTCCACCGGTTATTCCTCGACATTCAAATCCTGTGGGAATTTTAGGGTGTTTAATTGGGAATGATCCAGTTTTACAAACATAGGGTAAAGCGAACACACATCGATGTATGAATTTTTTCCCCCTCTTTAGCCTTATAATAGCCGTATCACCTGTCCCCCCTCCGTAAAAACTGTCTCGAGTATCAAGTTTATGATGTTTTTCGCAACGGAATGTGTTATGATATAGGCAAGGAAATTTTTATCTTTTGCAATAGTCTTATCAAAGTCGCATTCCCATATTTCAACTAATTTGTAACCCCACGATTTCATCAGTCCAAACCGTCTTCGTGTATTTTCATATTTCGAAGCGGCGCTTGATCGATTACTCTGAAGTTCTATCCTGTTTATCAGAAAACAAGTTTCACACTTATGATAAAAACACCCGTGGAGCTGATAGATCGTTCCTTTTACTGATTTTGAATCACTTGGTGAGTATCCGTCAACTGAACCACCTCATTGTAAAATATACTCGCAAGTTCGACCAGCATGAACCAAAACGCGGCTACCTATACTATTTTCTAGTTGTTTCTCTATCCAGAGCAGCCATTCGATAGCTTTTTGCGAATGATCTCCTGTCCTCGTGTATCCACTCGCAGGGATCAAGCCTATTTCACCTTTCTTCAGAAACTCCCTTCTTAACACCTTGTTACAGACGCTGGCTATTGTTGCGCATTCGGTAAATGGATCTAACTCTCCGATTTTCAAATAATTTCGCAAAACATTATGCATACTTCTTTAAGTAAAGTTACATCCATTATGCAATATTCTACTAATTCAGACTGTGAATTGAAAATTAATTTTCTTTGTACAACTCCATTATGCCAAATTCCAAATTCTTCACGTCAGATGAACTTATCTGATCTGGATAATGATATTCAGAGTAAGGGTAAGGGCCTATGTAATTGCAGTTTTCTTCAGTATGGAATTCATGGGAGAAGTATGTTTCTTTTATCGACTCTTTCAAGCCGAATGTTTTGCGCATAGCAGACAGTTTACCTTGGATATAACTTGAGCTATCCAGAAAAGTGGTACATCCAACTTTCAATTGTATTATACTCCGACCTCAAAGAATTGGTTCTGGATTGGAAACTTTTTCATGTTGCGAAAAGTAGCGATGAATGGATTGACCGTCGAATCCCTTTGCATTATGTGCTATACAAATATATGAACCGGAATTTTCATTTTCTTGCATTTGAACAGAAAAGTTTACGAAATCCTCAACACATTTCTCTCCTTTGAAAATTTCTAGCCGCTCTACGCAGAAAGTACATGTATTTGATAATTTATCCAAACAACACTTGTCACAACAAATTTTAGCTACGCATAATACCGGGACATGTCGAAATTCCTTTTCCGATATTTGATAATCCTGTTGCGTCATTCTTTACTTTTGCTGTGAGAGGTCTGATCGTGCAGAGAGTGTTAGGGTCATGAATCTCTGAACATAAGTCACACTTTGTTTCTCCGCAAATATGTTCTTTTATCGAGATATATACAGTTTTGCTTCATTATTTACAATACTTATAGCTAGAGCAAATTGATTTAGCCAGGGCATTATTTTTCTTTTTCACGTCTTCAACTTTGGATAGAACTGATTTATGATCTTCAAAACATAAAACAAAACTCGCGACAGCAATCAGTACAATTTCTCTCTTCTTTACTAGCATATTTTACGTAATTAAAATTTCCATTGCACGCATCGCAAATATTGTCGCATTTAGGCCTCGTAGGTATATAAAACTTATTACAATTATGACAATATGAACTTGTCTTTACCGAAAAGATATTGGTGATTGAATTGAATTGTTTTATGAGGGGATAATACATTATGTTTATGATTTTGATGTTATTTGTTTTTTTAAAAAGAACTGTTCTGTCAAAAACAAGCTTAACACCTGTACCGAACGTTGCATAATCGTATACTTTAATTGCTATATTTTTATTTAAGTGACATTTTTAGAATTTTTCGAATCCGGTGATGCCACACCCTATTTTCACCTTTGCAGACTTCAATAGCTCATTAGATTTACGATACTGGTTTGGATCACGTCTAATATTTCGCCACCTATTATTCCACTCAGTCGGTGTTGGATTTTTCTAAATGTACCTCCCCGCAAACTAAAACAAGGGGTAGACATTCATTATCTTTATAAACTATTCTCAAAACACCGCTGTTATCGAGATTTTTTTAAATTTTGGTATCTGGGTTGCCGCGACCATTGCTATAATTTAAATATTTAACATAAATTTTGAATGTGTGTGATAGAAACTCCTTTCCACTCTGCGAAATAATAGCAAATAATTTTGAAAAGTCGTCGTAAGTAACCGTGGAGAGAGATCTAAAAGATAAACCCCCATCATATTCTAAATGCTCTGATTCGAACGTTACTCTTACTATAATATGTTGTGAAACATTTTCTTTTACTATTCCTAAAAACTCGCCGATACTATTCTCTACCGATAATAAAGGGTTATGCGAAACCGCGTTGCCAGATGTTCTCGGAACATCTAATCTAAAACTAATAGTACGCTAATTTATTCTGAAATGATTATCATTATTTAAAGTATCACTTAAAACTATCACTCTACCTTGATTTGGGTCAGCGAGCTGATTAACGAGTTCAACACTCAGCGCATAATTATTCACAACACGAAGCACTAGTAGAAAGATGATGTTCTCCGTCGTGTTGTTCATCGGCAAAAGATGATGGCTCCTTCTGTATAGGTGATGAAGATGCGTTGTCTGGAAAATTGAAAAATATTTAACTTTAGTTTCCATTTGGAAACAAAGAAGCCTTATAAGAAGAAGAAATTATTTTTACCATTCTTTGACCACTTCTGTAGCTCCGACGGACCAGGATAAGCCTCGGCAGTTCTCTTGCGTCGCATGCCTTCACCTCGCTGATTTGGGAAAGCTCCGTCAGCTTCATCGGCAGCAATTATATTGTCAACTAAAAAAAAAAATATACAATATTTTATTGAAATGAAAATGAATATCAGATAACAACTTTTTTTTCAAAACTCACTCAATTCGTCGTACAGGTTAAAAAGGGGTGACAATTCTTCACTACCCCTTTCGTTGGATCCTGAGTGGCTCAGCAATGATCACCACTAAATCTTCATACTCCTTGAAAACGTCAAATAACTTCGTAATACTCCGATTGGAAATATATTGGGTTATATCTCCGATTTCGGTTAAAATTTGCGGTAAACGCATGTTAACTGCGTCCCGGTACTAGGACGCATCATATTTTTGCGTCACTTGAGCTTGGACACACGCAAATGAACGCACGAGTACTATGAACACTGTATCTAGCGAAACCATTTTTCTAAAAGCGGAATCTAGACAGCGACTGTACTCGAAGAAATTCCAAGACAGCGTGATTTTTAGTGGGGGAGAAAAATTTAAGGGAAACGTCTCCCTCCACTTCTCCATCACCAAGTTTCACTCAGTTTTACACGAGTAGAGTGGAACTTCGTCGAAAAACTCCGAGCACGATGCATTTCCTGTAATGTATACTCATCTAGTATGTTACCGCAGTTAACGAAAATTTCGCATCCTTGAAAAACATAGAAAAACTCTTCCCCGACACTTCACGATCGTTTCAACAAGCAGCCCGCAAAACGCTACTGTAGTCACCAGCCCCCCCCCCCAACAGCTTTTCCCGGCCACAGTGGGGGTCTCTCCGCTCACTGGTGAGATGCAACACTCCGCTACCTGCAGTCCTTCTGGCTCAGTCCGATCTCAGTTGTCCGAAAACGAGCACCTTGGACTGATTTTTTGCTGTGAAAATTGTTCTTTGTGGTATACAGCTACATTTGATAGTTATTTTCGACAGTTACAGCTACATTTGACAGCTACATTAAATAGTTTGAGCGATGATTTAATTATTGGAAGTTCACCAAAATTACATCAGAAAATGGCTCAGCTGCTGTTGAAATATTTGAAGCCTAATCCTAAAATTATTCCATGTAATGAGAAAGGAACAGTGTATCTAGAGAGTATATCGAAAATCCTGATTCACTAAATGTTACATCTTCGAGTGAAAAACGAGAAAAAAATTACGAATCGGACGACGTTGAGGAAAATTTTCTCTCTCTCTCTCTCTCTCTCTCTCTCAAAGATTCTCGATAAGATTTCAGTGGAACTGCAAACAATATTTTTGTATCACTGGTAGATGAAACTTTACTTGAAAATTATTCAAATCCTAAAATTTCTAGAAGTCGGAGGGAAAAAACACCTAGAAAATCACCTCAAAATAATCAGCCTGGCTAGGTCTAAACGATCAACAAAATAATTTCATCAGAAATTATTGAAAGTCAGTATTTCGATTCGGAGCATAAGGCAGGGTTCTCTGGTGCGAGAAACTTGATTCGAATGAATTAAAAAAGGTCTTAGCTGCTCATGGAAATTGAAAATTGGTTAACCTGGACATGATGCTTACACTTTGCACAAACCTGTCCGAAGGAAATTTCCAAGATTATTTCACAACGTCGATAAAGTTGACCATATGTGGGAACTCGATCTTATTCAGTTGACATCTTCCAAAAATTATAATGATGGTTATGCGTACATACTCGTAGTGATCAATGTTCTCAGTCAATTTGTTTGGGTCGAACCTTTCCACGACAAGACTTCTCAATCAGTTGCAGTTGCATTTGAAAAAATATTGGGTGAAGGACGATGTCCTTTCATGGCACAGTCAGATTCTGGTTTAGAGTTCCTTGGAAAAGTTACACAAAAAGTTTTTCAAGGATGAAGAATCATTTTCCGCGTCGTCTGTAATCCGGATGTAATAGCAGCAGTTGTCGAGCGTTTCAATAGAACATTAAAAGAACGCATGTATAGATATTTCACACATAATAATACTTGACGTTACATCGATGTGCTTCAAAAATTTGTGACCGCTTACAATAAAACTCCACACTCTACGATAAAAATGCCGCCGGCTTCGATTACTATACATAACGCGTATATTGCTCAAAAAAATTAATATCGCATGCGCAGCAAAGATAAAAAAATCCAAAAGTACCCAAATTCAAAGTTGATGATTACATTTGAATAAGCAGAGAAAAAAAACGTGTTTAAAAAGGTGCAGAAGAAAAATGGAGTGACGGAATTTTCTAAGTCGTACGAGTTTCGAAGAGACAGAAATTGTTCACGTACAAGTTGACGGACTCGCAAGGCGAAGATATTTCAGGATTTTTCTACCTTGAAGAACTTAGTTTAGTTCACAAAGAACGCGTGGATCGAGAAGAATATAGAATCAATAAAGTTTTGAAAATTAAGGGTAAAGGCAAGAAAAAAGAATATTTTGTTAGTTGACAAGGTTACAGCGACAAATTCAACTCGTGGAGAGAAAGAAATCGAATTAAATTAGAAATGGAGGGTTGAAATTTCCGAAATCCATATACCGTGTACAACTATACATATTTCGCGTGGAGATTCTAAAATTTGACCACCGGGCGAACCAGTCGTTCATTTTCCTCATGATAATTATAAAAGTCTCGTTCAAGCTGTAAAACAGGCTCATTCATCATACATAAGCATAAAATATAACGATCACTTATCCTACGATGAAAAAGGCGGTCTTGTCTACCATTAAAATACGAAGGAATTTTCAAAAAGTCTCAGTCGGCGCTAATATGCCTGGAACATATCTACGAATTTTGGGTTTTGAGAATAGCTCTCAAAAGTTAGATATACCTATCGAAGATCGAAATGAGTTCATACCCATTTCCTACAGTGGAAAGATACCGACGTGTGTGGAACGAGCGATACCCGATCAACTTTTTGTATATTCAAGCATCTGTGAACCCTGTATTGTAGGGGATACTTTTGCCCAAAAGTTTAATTTTGGACCGACTATCGCAAAGAAATACAATAGCCGGTCCGCAACGTGCCGTTACTTACCAACCGTTTTCCAAACGATTCAAATAGATATAAGAAATTAGTTTGGCAAACCGATACCATTTGGATGCGGGACAGTGACAGTAACACTTCATTTCAAGAGAGAGTTTCAAAAATGAGTTTCCAAGACAATACGCGTTTACGCAGGGCGCATCGGATGCGTGCTCGGCTCATGGTTTTCTGAGATTTTCCGAGCAGCTCTCCCGTACCTCTCGAAAAGGGTTCGTGCTGCTGGTAAAGAGGCTCTCAGGGCTGGCGTCGGTATATTTGACGATATTGGTGGAAGTAATATCCCCTTCAATGAGTCATTCCACAACCGCATACATGAATCATCTCAAAATCTAAAGCGTCGTGCGAGAGAAAAAATATCCAATTTGATGCAAGGATCGGGATATAAGCCTATTTTGTTTAAACGTATTCAGTCTGCTTGCAGCGTTTCAGGAAAGCGCGCTGTTAAAAAGGCTACTAAAAGACGTTGAGTTGTGAATAAACAGAAAGTCAAGGAATGAAAAGTTCAGAAGCGATCTATTAAGAACAAAACTGTGAAGAAGAAGATGAAACGTCAAAAGAAAAAATTGAAAGATATTTTCAATTAGTACATTCTTTAATAATGTCTTTTTTACACAGTCATACAGAGCCGTGCCTGAAGAGTGAACTTGATGTATTCTCTCTCCCTCCTACCCGAACAGCTATAGAATCGAGTCGATGGGTGCAGTACAAGCCCATTCCGTCTCTATCGGACAATGGTTTACTCGAGATTTGCGTAAAAGTACAAAACGAACATTATTTAAATTTCGCACATACTATGATCAAAGTGAGTGAGCAATTAAAAGGTACAGACAACACTGCACCCAAAAAATTTGCACCTGCAAACAATTTTCTACAATCGCTATTCAACCAAGTCGATGTGTATCTAAACCAAAAGCTCATCTCACCTCCGAACAATGCTTATCCGTACCGAGCATACATTGAAAATTTGTTACACTACGGACCAGCGGACAAAAATTCTCATTCATCTTCAGGATCATGAGAGGCTGATATACCTTGTAATATGGATCGATTACCTGGATCCGGTACCAATAAAGGACTTGAAAATAATAAAAACTTCACAGAATCTGAAAAAACAGTCGATTTGATAGGTCATCTACATTGTGATATTTTCAACTAGGATGAGTTGTTACTGCATAGTTGCGAAGTGCATGCTAGGTTAGTACGCTTGAAAGATATTTTCTGTTTGATGGACGATTCGGGGAAAAATTATTCCGTACATATGAAAGAAAATACTCTGATCATTCGTCGCGTGACTGTTGCTGCACACGTTTTGATTGCTCATGCAGAGACTCTTTCTACAACTACTGCGAAATATCCACTCACGCGTGTGGAAGTAAAATCTTTCGTTATACATCAAGATGAACCTGGAAAATGTTTAGAGAATTATGTTATATTCGGACAGTTACCGAAAAGTATTGTAATTGGCTTTGTGGATAACAAAGCCTTTAACGGAGACAGAAAACTGAATCCGTTCAATTTTCAAAATTTTGGAATCAATTTTCTATCACTGTACGTTGACGGCGTAAAAATACCAAGTGGACCTCTACAACCATTATTTGCCGGATCATCTCGTCAGTATATTGAGGCGTACCATACACTACTTTCAGGCACTGGTATACATTTTATAAATGAAGGCAATGATATAGACCGACTCGTTTTCGTGGAAGGATATTATATTCTCTACACAGAATTTGACAATGTATTAGAAATAGACTCGACCCAACAGGTAATGGTTGATCTCAATTCATACAAGAAAAAAATTCTTCTAGGAGAGGGGCAGGAAAAAGTAGCAAAGACATTTTTCTGTTCCTCACTTAGTACTGTTTTGACCCTTGAGTAGTCAGGTAGCCAGTTTTGTACAAAGCCATGGAGGATCTCAGTTCCATCGTAGATATTCAAGGCTTTTATGGCGAATACAGAGATTTTTTTCCGAAAGAAGTTGCGGTATTGGGACTCGACAACAATGTAATAGCTCATTGGATCATCAAAGTACCATATCCATTTTCCGAGCTGGAAGCAGGTTTTTCGAAGGCAAACACCTATTTATCGTGTTACGAACATGGGTTGGAATGGTTTGACGGAACAGCCGATCTCGAGGATGTGTATATATCTCTACACGATGTCGCTAGAAGTTCATTACAAGTTCACGTTTGGGGCTCAACGAATCAAAAGTTACTCGAAAAAGTTCTTTCAAGATCCATTACAAACCTACAAGAATTGATCTATCCCTCGTTCAAAAATCTGCCGTATACTAATATCCACTCCTGCTTTCATCACACGTCCATCAAAGAAGCTATATTGTGTGCATTATCTTTTGCATATAAATTGCGAAACTGGTTGAAAAATAAAAATGAGCCTGTTCGAAGAATAAAAGTAAACAACTCTCAGGATTCAGTGGATTTAGTAGCTTTTCGGAGCAGGCAGCTCTTTGGAGCTTGCGGAAATCAAAGCAGAGTGTGCGCGAAGACGCACCGATACAGCAAAAGCCGGTGACGCCAGATAGATAGAAACAATTTATTCAAACTTTACATTGTAACCCCCTTTGATCTTAATTGTAATCACACGAGATATATGACAGTTCGAGAAGATACACTGAGAAAAATTCCATCATCGGAATCTATTTTATGATATAACAAACGGAATTATAGTACAATCTACTACAAATATCGTTAAATTGACCTTATCCATGTGAAAATCTCATGTTTCATATTTGTTTCAACAATTGTCAATTACTATTCGATTATCGTTCAACCAACAATAATTTTTGTTTCATAAAACATAATTATAGTTAACTGTATTATATCTACTGTGAACATCGTGGATATTGCAATGAATACTGTGTTCTCTAAAGCCTAAACATCATAAAATTACTCATTATCTGAGATTGATGAGAATAATTGTTCAAGAACCGAGAAAAGTATGTTGTCACGAATGCCTATTGTCTCATTAATCATACGTAAAAATAGTGTAAGTAATAAATCTTCGTTTCGTTACTAAGCATTCTTATTTCCTGTGCTTCCTCAACGAGAAAGATTTATTACAGGGTAGAAATACAGCTTTCGATCAGACCATAATTCCTCAACCTTGATATTCATGATCTACGGGTCACAAAATATTGGATGCTGAAAATTTCTGAATCTATATGCTGTGTATGTATGCGTGTATATGTGATTCTAAGTGAGTGTAAATGAGTGTGTGTGAATGTGTGTGTGTGTGTGTGTGTGTGTGTGTGTGTGTGTGTGTGTGTGTGTGTGTGTGTGTGTGTGTGTGTGTGTGTGTGTGTGTGTGTGTGTGTGTGTGTGTGTGCGTATGTGCGTGTGTTCCTGAAATGGTGTCACAATAACTCTCGAACGAATAATCCAATTTCAGTATGAAATAGATATTTCAAAAACATACTATAACAATGAACGATTTAACTTCATTCAGATGTAATGTCTACTTCAAATATAGTATAACCAACAAATTTTTTACACATCCGTGAAATATTTGTAGTTTAATTTACAATATCTCATAGCTGGGTCAGAATAAAACTATTTTCACAATAGATTCTTAGTTGACCCAAAATTAAACTTCTCTTAGTGTACCATGTCGGAAAGCATTATATTTTTCCAAATTTTCAGTTAGAAAGTTTGGTTTTTGTTAAAATATCAATCAATTACATACATTTAATATATTCTAACTTCAAGATGAAAGATGCACCGATTTGGAGATTTGAATATAATGAAATCCTCAAAAAAACCTTTTTTAGAAAAAGTAAAAATGTTGCGTCAAGCATGTGGCAGAACTAGTTTATCTTTTATATTGCTTAAAAAAAAATGAAATCCATAATAGACACATGAGTCAATTTATTATTTCATCAGTATTCATTCTGACTAATTCTCATATAGTTGGAGTATTACGTATTCTTATTACATTTTACATACTATAGGGGACGTTGTCAACTTTAACTAACCAATTACGAAAAAACTTACCAGAATGCTCTTAGGTACCTCATCAATTATTTGAAGAACTAATGACGAACCAAATTGACGCCACTTAGTAGGCATTTTTAACGTCTTAAGAATAATAATATTGCACTAAATCACTAAAAATTATCATAGAAATATTATAGAAAAATTTATAATTTACTGAGACATATGATCAATAGTTTGAATTATTAATATTTGTCTCTTTGAAAGACAATGAAAGTATTGATAATAGAAGAATATATGAAGTCTATCTGAATTAAGGATTAACTGCATTGCAATTACGATACAAAAATATATTTGAAATAAATCAAACGATTGAGGAGAGGTTGTGGAACCGTTTAACTAGAAATAAATAGGTAATGAAATAAATAGGTAATGAAGAATATTATATGTCAGTTTAATAAGGCATTCAAAAATATTCGATCCTACCGAGTGGCGTCAATTTGGTTCGTCATTAGTTCTTCAAATAATTGATGAGGTACCTAAGAGAATTCTGGTGAGTTTTTTCGTAATTGGTTAGTTAAAGTTGTCAACGTCTCCTATAGTATGTAAACTGTAATGAGAATACGTAATACTCCAACAATATGAGAATTAATCAGAATGAATACTGATGAAATAATAATTTGACTCATGTGTCTATTATGGATTTCATTTTTTTTAAGCAATATAAAAGATAAACTAGTTCTGCCACATGCTTGACGCAACATTTTTACTTTTTCTAAAAAAGGCTTTTTTGACGACTTCAATTCTTTTTGCGGAGTATAATATATTATAAAAATAATAATCAATAAAATGTATATGCATTAGCGTCAGTCATAAAATTAAATAGATATTTTTCCATGATGCAAATATTTATATGGATGAGCGATACACAAAAGAAAATATGTAATCAGTAGAAAATAATTGATCTATTACCTGAAATTAAGACAATAAATCAAAATTCATCACATGTTTTTTATAACTATTTTTACATAGGCAAATGAGGGTTTAAGATGACGATGTCGGCGTGTCGACAGAATATTTGAATAAGGATATAACCTGATACCCGATAATGTCCAGGTAGCTAGGGTCGCTGATGACAGTGTCCTGAGGATGCGCTTCTGGTATTTTTGTTTGAGGAAGCTGACTACATTGACTACCTGGACATCGGTCGGGTCCAGGGTCAGTTACTCCAACCAAAAATACCAGGAGCGCACCCTTAGAACACCGTCATCGGGAACCCTGACTACCTGGACACCGTTCGGGTCCAGGGTCAGGTACTCCGACCAAAAATACCAGGAGCGCACCCTTGAAACACCGTCATCGGGTACCCTGGCTACCTGGACATCGTTCGGGTCTAGGGTCAGGCACTCTAACCAAAAACACCAGGAGCGCAGTCTTGGAACACCGTCATCGGGTACCCTGGCTACCTGGACATCGTTCGGTCCAGGGTCAGCTGCTTCAAGCGGAAATTCCAGGAGCGCACCCTTGGAACACCGTCATCGGGAACCCTGACTATCTGGACTTCGTTCGGGTCCAGGGTCAGACACTCTAACCAAAAACACGAGGAGCGCACCCTTGAAACACCGTCATCGGGTACCCTGGCTACCTGGACATCGTTCGGGTCTAGGGTCAGATCCTCCAACGAGAAATACCAGGAGCCCATAATTGGAACACGGTCATCGGGTACCCTGGCTACCTGGACATCGTTCGGGTCCAGGGTCAGCTGCTTCAAGCGAAAATTCCAGGAGCGCACCCGTGGAACACCGTCATCGGGAACCCTAACTATCTGGACTTCGTTCGGGTCCAGGGTCAGGCACTCTAACCAAAAACACGAGGAGCGCACTCTTGGAACACCGTCATCGGGTATCCTGGCTACCTGGACATCGTTCGGGTCCAGGGTCAGGCACTCCAACCAAAAAAACACCAGGAGCGCACCCTTGGAACACCGTCATCAGGTATCCTGGATACTTGCACATCGTTCGGGTCCAGGGTCAGGCACTCCAACCAAAAATACCAGGAGCGCACCCTTAGAACACCGTCATCGGGAACCCTGACTACCTGGACACCGTTCGGGTCCAGGGTCAGGTACTCCGACCAAAAATACCAGGAGCGCACCCTTGAAACACCGTCATCGGGTACCCTGGCTACCTGGACATCGTTCGGGTCTAGGGTCAGGCACTCTAACCAAAAACACCAGGAGCGCACTCTTGGAACACCGTCATCGGGTACCCTGGCTACCTGGACATCGTTCGGTCCAGGGTCAGCTGCTTCAAGCGGAAATTCCAGGAGCGCACCCTTGGAACACCGTCATCGGGAACCCTGACTATCTGGACTTCGTTCGGGTCCAGGGTCAGACACTCTAACCAAAAACACGAGGAGCGCACCCTTGGAACACCGTCATCGGGTACCCTGACTACCTGGACATCGGTCGGGTCCAGGGTCAGGTACTCCAACCAAAAATACCAGGAGCGCTCCCTTGGAACACCATCATCGGGAACCCTGACTACCTGGACACCGTTCGGGTCCAGGGTCAGGTACTCCAACCAAAAATACCAGGAGCGCACCCTTGAAACACCGTCATCGGGTACCCTGGCTACCTGGACATCGTTCGGGTCTAGGGTCAGGCACTCTAACCAAAAACACCAGGAGCGCACTCTTGGAACACCGTCATCGGGTACCCTGGCTACCTGGACATCGTTCGGTCCAGGGTCAGCTGCTTCAAGCGGAAATTCCAGGAGCGCACCCTTGGAACACCGTCATCGGGAACCCTGACTATCTGGACTTCGTTCGGGTCCAGGGTCAGACACTCTAACCAAAAACACGAGGAGCGCACCCTTGGAACACCGTCATCGGGTACCCTGACTACCTGGACATCGGTCGGGTCCAGGGTCAGGTACTCCAACCAAAAATACCAGGAGCGCTCCCTTGGAACACCATCATCGGGTACCCTGGCTACCTGGACATCGTTCGGGTCCAGGGTCAGCTGCTTCAAGCGAAAATTCCAGGAGCGCACCCGTGGAACACCGTCATCGGGAACCCTAACTATCTGGACTTCGTTCGGGTCCAGGGTCAGGCACTCTAACCAAAAACACCAGGAGCGCACCCTTGGAACACCGTCATCAGGTATCCTGGATACTTGCACATCGTTCGGGTCCAGGGTCAGGCACTCTAACCAAAAACACGAGGAGCGCACCCTTAGAACACCGTCATCGGGAACCCTGACTACCTGGACACCGTTCGGGTCCAGGGTCAGGTACTCCGACCAAAAATACCAGGAGCGCACCCTTGAAACACCGTCATCGGGTACCCTTGCTACCTGGACATCGTTCGGGTCCAGGGTCAGGCACTCTAACCAAAAACACCAGGAGCGCACCCTTGGAACACCGTCATCGGGTACCCTGACTACCTGGTCATCGGTCGGGTCCAGGGTCAGGTACTCCAACCAAAAATACCAGGAGCGCTCCCTTGGAACACCGTCATCGGGTACCCTGGCTACCTGGACATCGTTCGGGTCCAGGGTCAGGCACTCCAACCAAAAATACCAGGAGCCCATAATTGGAACACTGTCATCGGGAACCCTGACTATCTGGCAACCGTTCGGGTCCAGGGTCAGGTACTCCGACCAAAAATACCAGGAGCGCACCCTTGAAACACCGTCATCGGGTACCCTGGCTACCTGGACATCGTTCGGGTCTAGGGTCAGATCCTCCAACGAGAAATACCAGGAGCCCATAATTGGAACACGGTCATCGGGTACCCTGGCTACCTGGACATCGTTCGGGTCCAGGGTCAGCTTCTTCAAGCGAAAATTCCAGGAGCTCACCCTTGGAACACCGTCATCGGGAACCCTGACTATCTGGACATCGTTCGGGTCCAGGGTCAGGCACTCTAACCAAAAACACCAGGAGCGCACCCTTGGAACACCGTCATCGGGTACCCTGACTACCTGGTCATCGGTCGGGTCCAGGGTCAGGCACTCCAACCAAAAATTCCAGGTGTGCACCCTTGGAACACCGTCATCGGGAACCCTGACTATCTGGACTTCGTTCGGGTCCAGGGTCAGGCACTCTAACCAAAAACACGAGGAGCGCACTCTTGGAACACCGTCATCGGGTATCCTGGCTACCTGGACATCGTTCGGGTCCAGGGTCAGGCACTCCAACCAAAAATACCAGGAGCCCATAATTGGAACACTGTCATCGGGAACCCTGACTATCTGGCAACCGTTCGGGTCCAGGGTCAGGTACTCCGACCAAAAATACCAGGAGCGCACCCTTGAAACACCGTCATCGGGTACCCTGGCTACCTGGACATCGTTCGGGTCCAGGGTCAGCTGCTTCAAGCGAAAATTCCAGGAGCGCACCCTGGAACACCGTCATCGGGTAACCCTGGCTATCTGGACATCGTTCGGGTCCAGGGTCAGGCACTCTAACCAAAAACACCAGGAGCGCACCCTTGGAACACCGTCATCAGGTATCCTGGATACTTGCACATCGTTCGGGTCCAGGGTCAGGCACTCTAACCAAAAACACGAGGAGCGCACCCTTAGAACACCGTCATCGGGAACCCTGACTACCTGGACACCGTTCGGGTCCAGGGTCAGGTACTCCGACCAAAAATACCAGGAGCGCACCCTTGAAACACCGTCATCGGGTACCCTTGCTACCTGGACATCGTTCGGGTCCAGGGTCAGGCACTCTAACCAAAAACACCAGGAGCGCACCCTTGGAACACCGTCATCGGGTACCCTGACTACCTGGTCATCGGTCGGGTCCAGGGTCAGGTACTCCAACCAAAAATACCAGGAGCGCTCCCTTGGAACACCGTCATCGGGTACCCTGGCTACCTGGACATCGTTCGGGTCCAGGGTCAGGCACTCCAACCAAAAATACCAGGAGCCCATAATTGGAACACTGTCATCGGAACCCTGACTATCTGGCAACCGTTCGGGTCCAGGGTCAGGTACTCCGACCAAAAATACCAGGAGCGCACCCTTGAAACACCGTCATCGGGTACCCTGGCTACCTGGACATCGTTCGGGTCTAGGGTCAGATCCTCCAACGAGAAATACCAGGAGCCCATAATTGGAACACGGTCATCGGGTACCCTGGCTACCTGGACATCGTTCGGGTCCAGGGTCAGCTTCTTCAAGCGAAAATTCCAGGAGCTCACCCTTGGAACACCGTCATCGGGAACCCTGACTATCTGGACATCGTTCGGGTCCAGGGTCAGGCACTCTAACCAAAAACACCAGGAGCGCACCCTTGGAACACCGTCATCGGGTACCCTGACTACCTGGTCATCGGTCGGGTCCAGGGTCAGGTACTCCAACCAAAAATTCCAGGTGTGCACCCTTGGAACACCGTCATCGGGAACCCTGACTATCTGGACTTCGTTCGGGTCCAGGGTCAGGCACTCTAACCAAAAACACGAGGAGCGCACTCTTGGAACACCGTCATCGGGTATCCTGGCTACCTGGACATCGTTCGGGTCCAGGGTCAGGCACTCCAACCAAAAATACCAGGAGCCCATAATTGGAACACTGTCATCGGGAACCCTGACTATCTGGCAACCGTTCGGGTCCAGGGTCAGGTACTCCGACCAAAAATACCAGGAGCGCACCCTTGAAACACCGTCATCGGGTACCCTGGCTACCTGGACATCGTTCGGGTCTAGGGTCAGATCCTCCAACGAGAAATACCAGGAGCCCATAATTGGAACACGGTCATCGGGTACCCTGGCTACCTGGACATCGTTCGGGTCCAGGGTCAGCTTCTTCAAGCGAAAATTCCAGGAGCTCACCCTTGGAACACCGTCATCGGGAACCCTGACTATCTGGACATCGTTTGGGTCCAGGGTCAGGCACTCTAACCAAAAACACCAGGAGCGCACCCTTGGAACACCGTCATCGGGTACCCTGACTACCTGGTCATCGGTCGGGTCCAGGGTCAGGTACTCCAACCAAAAATTCCAGGTGTGCACCCTTGGAACACCGTCATCGGGTACCCTGACTACCTGGACATCGTTCGGGTCCAGGGTCAGCTGCTCCAAGCGAAAATTCTAGGAGCGCACCCTTGGAACACCGTCATCGGGAACCCTGACTATCTGGACTTCGTTCGGCTCCAGGGTCAGGCACTCCAACCAAAAACACCAGGAGCGCACCCTTGGAACACCGTCATCGGGAACCCTGACTACCTGGACATCGTTCGGGTCCAGGGTCAGGTACTCCGACCAAAAATACCAGGAGCGCACCCTTGAAACACCGTCATCGGGTACCCTGGCTACCTGGACATCGTTCGGGTCTAGGGTCAGATCCTCCAACGAGAAATACCAGGAGCCCATAATTGGAACACGGTCATCGGGTACCCTGGCTACCTGGACATCGTTCGGGTCCAGGGTCAGCTGCTTCAAGCGAAAATTCCAGGAGCGCACCCTTGGAACACCGTCATCGGGAACCCTGACTATCTGGACTTCGTTCGGGTCCAGGGTCAGGCACTCTAACCAAAAACACCAGGAGCGCACCCTTGGAACACCGTCATCGGGTACCCTGACTACCTGGACATCGGTCGGGTCCAGGGTCAGGTACTCCAACCAAAAATACCAGGAGCGCACCCTTGAAACACCGTCATCGGGTACCCTGGCTACCTGGACATCGTTCGGGTCTAGGGTCAGATCCTCCAACGAGAAATACCAGGAGCCCATAATTGGAACACGGTCATCGGGTACCCTGGCTACCTGGACATCGTTCGGGTCCAGGGTCAGCTGCTTCAAGCGAAAATTCCAGGAGCGCACCCTTGGAACACCGTCATCGGGAACCCTGACTATCTGGACTTCGTTCGGGTCCAGGGTCAGGCACTCTAACCAAAAACACCAGGAGCGCACCCTTGGAACACCGTCATCGGGTACCCTGACTACCTGGACATCGGTCGGGTCCAGGGTCAGGTACTCCAACCAAAAATACCAGGAGCGCTCCCTTGGAACACCGTCATCGGGTACCCTGGCTACCTGGACATCGTTCGGGTCCAGGGTCAGCTGCTTCAAGCAAAAATTCCATGAGTGCACCCTTGGAACACCGTCATCGGGTACCCCGACTACCTGGACATCGTTCGGGTCCAGGGTCAGCTGGTTCAAGCGAAAATTCCAGGAGCGCACCCTTGGAACACCGTCATCGGGTACCTTGACTACCTGGACATCGTCCGGGTCCAGGGTCAGCTGCTTTTAGCGAAAATTCCTGGAACGCACCCTTGGAACACCGTCATCGGGTACCCTGACTACCTGGACATTGTTCGGGTCCAGGGTCAGCTTTTCCAAGTCAAAATACGAGGAGCGCACCCTCGGGTCGCTACCATCGGAGACACTAGCTACGTGGACATTATCGGGTATTAGGGCATATGCTTATTCAAATAAAACTTAAGTCGACACTCCGACATCGGCATCCTAATCTACCATTTACCCGTGTAAAATCAATTATAAAAAAAAACATGGAATGAATTTTGATATGTCTTGTCTTATCTTCTGTAAGTTTGAAAAAATCTGCAGTACTTTTCGTTGAATCTATGGGACACGGCCAATAGTTTTGCCATATTCTTTCTAACTATAATACATTAACAATTTACTTTCAATCCCATGGTTTCAAATCTACGCGGGAAGCAAGAGCATGTAAACGTGTTATGTACTATGTGTGAACATAGCTGCTTTATCAGGCTATCGCGGCTAACTTCATGGTGCTACAAAAAAAAGTTCCTAACAAAAATCTGGTCGGGAGAAAAAATGAGTAGATCGCTTGACACGGTACTCCAAACTCATTATTGCGAACGAGTTTTTGGGTATTTTTTCATGTCAATCGCTCAATTGGGATGCTAGATGATCATGAAATCCTGTTTCGCATCCAAAAAAAGGCGTTTTGGCTAAATTAATGCCAATGTAAAAATCGAGCGTGCGATCTCAAACATTATATAGTTGCGGTGTCTTCTGCTTGACGCATGGAACACTACCGCGTTCCGTGATCATTCGAAATCAATCTTAATTATGGTATTGAGTGAATGTGTATAGAAGCATCGTTAAAGCAGTTGCTACTGATTTAACAATATCTGAATAGTTTAAACAAATGAATTGTTGCATGAGAATTTTGATTCCTAATACTCTCGTTATCATCTCGTCGAAGGCCAAATCTTCTCTTTGTGGCTTTGGAGTCGATTCAGTTTTAGATTCTAGAAATTATGAGAGATCCAAAATTGATCAGCAATTAGCCGAACAGGGTTTTAGTATAATTTGACTTTCTGTCTTAGTGAGCCATGTCATATTCATTAGAAAATGAGATTTCAAAAGAAAAAGTTCAATGCTCTCTAGAATCGATTAAATCCACCTAACTTCAGAATGCCGGTAAATTGATAACTGTGATTCGCGCCACCTAAAAGACACAGACACATCCCGAAGCGTAAATTCATCTCTCTCACAGTATCACCCGGTCTGCACATGGGTTCAATCGTTTCCATTCACAGATCATTACTTCGCTCACATATGTCAACCCACCTCTTTGGCTAATATATCGATTCAACTGATGTAAGAATTCTGCTTCAGTAGAAGTTTTTATTGAGATATAATACATATTATACTGCTGTCACAAGATGCATTTTATCATGAATTCCCACCATCGTCAGGTATAAATTCAGATAGTTTTTCGGTCAGAACCGGCAGAAAAATAGCGATGAATACAATTTCTCTTATGTTTTGAGGTAGTCCGTGACATATAAAGTTCTGGAAGAATTGAAGAATATGTTTTCCGTCATGAACAACAAATCATCTGACAATTTTGAGTCACTCAGAATTTCCGTGGACATAGTCTCGTTTTTCCGGAAGATGCTATTAATTGAGTCATTGAAAAGAATTTATTCAAATTATTTTCAGGCTCGAATGAAAATGGATCGTGAATGCAACTCTGTATCAAGAAAGCATAGAATATCAATTCTCCTAGTAGAACTTGGTTTAACTAAATGTTGCACAACAATACTCTCTCAATTATCTTGCGGTGAGCGTAAGAGAGTATCTTTAGCTGTACAGGTAAGACTTATTTCCATAAGTATAAGACTTGAGAAAAAAATATAATCTCACATTCATGCAGTCTCTGAAGTACTGTTTCACCCCGAACTATCCAAATTCGGGGATGGTTTTTAATGTTGAATGACTGAGTCACCCAAGAGACAGCTCGTCTACTAACCGAATCCCTATTCGTCCAGTACCCTATTAATCCCAATCTATTGCTTGGCAGCGTGACATTCGAGAGGTCATTGGTGCATCGACCGATTATACGTTACGAATAGTTCAATTCATAGAAACAGAATATTAACGACCAATTATTTATATTTATTCAAAAAAATTATGCTGCTTTACAAAAAACAAATTGAAGAAATTACCTCCGTGATCAGAATATTTCTACTGGAATCATGTTATTAACTATCTATACTGGGTCTTGATGAAAATTATTATGTGAGGGTTTTTCGGGGGTCAATCAATGGTTAAACCAGTATTTAATACAGTAAAATTTGTATGTTTTTCTGGCTTCGTTATATGGTGTTCAGATGCTGTAATCGTAATCAGCAACCTCAAAAACCTATACGATATGTGATGTAAATAGTTCACTTTCAGAGTATCACGTCTCGACGAAGGATCAAGTTGTCATTTCCAGACGTGCACACACACACACATACACACATGTGCATACAGACACATGATAACACATCATCCCCGAAGTCGGAAAAACTCCGAGGGAAAAAATTTCTCCTGATATGGCACTTTTTATAATTGTCAATCTGAAATGGCACTGTTTATAGAAAGTTTCGGAAATGGAACGTTCTTCCTCCCAAGCGACGATATTTCTTGAACCATGCAGCCCATATTCCTTAATGGCTCTAAAATCTCAAAATCTAGTGAAGAATAGACTCATGTACGAACTCTCATTCGGTCAATTTATCTTCTTCTTATTCCATTTTTGATATTCGTGTGAGGCAGTAGTGAATTATTTCAATGAAGTTCACTGAACAGTCTGAAGCGATGTGAACATACTCTAAACAAGCATCCAAAAGAGGGAGAGATAAGAGGACCTCACGTTTTCGAAGCATCCCAATGAGAATGGGAGTATAGTATGTTCTGATTGTCCCTGGGTCCAGCAAAAAAATGAGGTTATGGGGTTGGAGGTTTACGGGGATTAGGGAGTTTTTTGGTTATAGAAATTTAATGGCCAATGGATAGAATCTAGATATAGGTTAAAATCTATTAGATTTTAACCTATATTTGGAGATTACCAAGAATCATCTCATGACGGGGTTGAATAGACTTCGGATCCAGATTTAGCGACCCCAAAAATATATGGTATTTATAGTCAGACCTGAGTGGTACTTTTTTCAAATTTCTTTGTGAAACTGTGTAGTTTGTGGAGATCTAATACACGGACAGAATCCAGGGTTACGCGCTCAATCAGTAATGTGTAGAAAGAAATCGGCACTACCCATGCATGAAAAGAATAGGTGGGAACTATGGCCAGATAGGAGCAATGACCTGGCGTCGTATTTCTCATAAGATATGTCATCAGTGGAATCTGACGCCCTGTCATTGACCATGCCTGACATAGTAACCCGTCCTTTTTCTCTGGTTAGATACGGATTTGATGACTCTAATGTGTCATATTTTCGATGCGAGGTATGAGTGAATATGGCGTCGGGTCAAATGAATCTGACCCAACCATAGAGCCCTAGTTCTCTAAAACCGCTTATGCAATTCTCCCAAGGTCTTGAAGGTTTTGTTGTTACAGCGATTGTTGTTACACACTTGAGTAAAATCTTGACTCTTTGACTGCTGTAAGTGAAGTGTTGGTGATCAGTTATTGTGCTTTTTGGGTCAACAAATTTTGCTTTTTGCATAATTTGTTGCTAGCAACCGTGTGTCAGTGAGTGTTGATATTTATTTATATTCACTGCAACACGTGGTCTCCAGCCTTCCTTACCAGCTGTTGGGCTCAATCGATAATTTATCGACAGCCTATAGCGGGAGCACTCATCGCGTCATCGGCCGCCTTGGCTCCGCCCCGCTCTGCTGCGCGCGCCCGCCTCGCTCCCCGCTCGGCCCACCGAGCGACTTTAGGCCTACTCTGCATCGCAGTGCGCCCGCAGCTGATTTTTCGCCTTTCGCCTGCAGCCGTTTCTACATCGTAAGGTCGTTTCATCATCAATTTTTTTCTTTCTTCTATTGGTCGACTTAGACCGCTCGCTGCACCGCATATGGCTCCTCCACTGAAATCGACTGCGAAATCAGACGATAAGGCGAATCAATCTGCCAATGGTACTAGGCGCAAGGTGAGACAGGAGGACCTGTTGCTCTGTGCTAAGTGCAGCAAGCCTTCGCGCAGCAACATGCTCGTCAACCCGTGCGCTGCATGGCATTTATTACAGTGAAGTCTGGTGACAAGCCTGTCCGCTGCTGCACTTACTGTGCTCCTGCTTATGCAGTTGCCTCATCCTCAGCTGGTCAAGGCCCTGGTGATGTTCAGCATGGCGCTCATGATTCTGGACACCCCACACCATCCACCACTCCCTCTCCACTTGACGACGCGTCTCTTGCTGGCTCCACTGGCGGTCACTCAAGGTCTAGCTCCTTTTCATCTTGCAGAAATGACCAGCAAGATGACATCCTTCGCCGCATTCTCACCAAGATGGACAAAATGGACAAGCTTGACTCCATGAAGGCTTCAATTGCCAAAATCCAGTGTGATCTTCAATTCCTCCCTGATCTTGTCAGCCGTGTCGAGGCGACTGAGACCAGGGTGGAGTCCCAGGAGTCGCGCTTGCGAGCCATTGAGTCCAAAATGGCTGAACTCCGTGAGGGACAGGAGCGTGTTTGCTCCCTCATCACTTCTGGCGGTGCTTCTCTTGAATCCGGAGAACTTGCTGCAACTCTTGCTTCGGAGACTGCAGGCCTTTGCTGGTGGTCACCCTTACCTCCCCCGCACATGTCACTAACATCATTCGAGCCAAAATCAGGAAAGGTAAGGTGTTGACCTCTAGCATCAGCAATGATCTGCTTGAGGCGGCGGGAGTGCTTCTTCCTATAGAAATTCTTCCACTCAATGTCAATGAGTTTCTTCCTAAAGAAACTCATGCACTTCATCGTGCCGTCCGTGCCACGCTAAGGGAGCACCATGGTCAGGGCGGTGAATGCACTTCCTTTATCCACCAAGGAGCCATCTTTGCCAGAAGGAGGAGAGGAGACACTGCCGCACGCATCACATCGATCTCTGATCTTGAACGTTTTTTATCCTCTCCGGAATAATTCACTCATGCCAATCACTAATTATCTCGATCTCACTTCACCGATCTTTCGCACACATCGCAGCCCATCGCTTCGCCGAAATCACCCTCTAACAGCTCATTCACTAACTCGCATCATCCATCCCTGCTCAACTCCACGACGGCCGTGAGGGAAGGACTCCGCGTCTGGCACTTCAATGCGAACTCTATTAGTGCTCACATTGGAGAGATCAGGCGTTTCGTTACCTCTCGCCCTCATTTCGACGTAATCGCTGTGACTGAAACCAAACTGGCCCCCCACATTGAGGATCACATCATTGCTCTTGATGATTTTACCCTGTTCAGGCGGGATCGCAGAACCACTGGAGGAGGTGTCGCATTGTTCATCCATAATTCGCTTTCCGCTACTATACTCTGCACCTCGACAGAAATCTGGACACCACTCGAAACATTTCCTGAATAGATCCTCTGTGAGATCACTCCCAGGGGAGGCAATCCGATCTTTACTGGTGTGGTATATCGTCCACCTCATGCCCTACTTGTGCAGGGAACTAATCTCTTCCAGGACCTCGCGATGTATATGCACAACTACAGCTCCAAGGTCATACTTGGCGATTTCAATGCACATCAATTATCGTCTAGCGCTGATGCAAATATCATAAAATGGTTCTTGGACGAGAACTCCCTTGCGCTAGTTCCCTACGGTGCCACTCATCATACGCCGGTCTCTGACACCTGGCTAGATCTCTGCATCATCGACAAACTCGACACTGTCCTTGACTTCCACAAATCTGACACCCCGTTCATCGCAGGGCATGATTGCATCAGTGCCACTCTTGATATCTCTCTTGATTCCCAAGGTTATCCTGTCTAAATATACGTATCGTGATTTTGAATCGATTGATCCGATAGCCCTTAATGAATATCTTGCTGGCTGTGATTGGTCAGCCCTCGATGACTCTGACTGCCCACTCTCAAATGGTTTTGACTGTCTCTATACTCACATCCATTCTGCACTTGACACTTTTGCGCCCTTAAAAACAGTCAGACATAGAAAGAAACGCAGACATCCTTGGTTTACCAACGAGCACTCCCAGCTTATTAAGGAACGCAACAGACTCTACAGACGCTACAAACGTACCAAGCTCCACTTAGACTTGCTCCACTACAGACGTGTACGTGACGAGACTCATCGACTTGTAAAAACTGCATGTCTTGACTACTACTATGACCGGATCAGAGGCCTATCTGATCCCAAGGAAGTCTGGAAGGAACTCAGGCATTTGGGAATCTGCCCGGATCAAGAGAGCAACATGTCGCACTTCTCTGTGGATGAACTCAATGCTCACTTTGCCTCGACTTCTTATGACGCTCAAGCACCCTCGCTTGCTCACTACCTGTCTGAGCTCCCTGAGTACTCGGCCGGCTTCAACTTTACTGAAATCACGCTTCAGTCGCTTGAGAGGGCCATCGTCAGAGGTCACAGGCGGTGGGCGTTGATGAGATTCCCCAGAGGTTCGTCCATGCAGCTCTCCCTATCCTCGGACCACATGTTGTCAAAATTTTTGATCTTTTGCTATCCCAGTCTGTTTTTCCCTGCAGCTGGAAACAATCTCTTGTACTCGCTCTTAACAAAGTGCCCTCTCCCACATGCCTGGGCGACTTCCGTCCTATCTCTTTGCTCAGCTTTCTGTCAAGAACACTTGAAAGAATTGCCTCAGATCAAATCACTGCTTACGTTGAAGCAAATAATCCCCTTGATGAGTTCCAGTCTGGCTTTCGAACCGGGCATAATACACAGACAGCCTTACTCAAACTTACTGATGACATCCGCTGCGGCAGGGACAGAAGTTTGTTGACTGCGATGCTCCTGTGACCACTCTAGTTTTCGCGACGTCAATTGTTGCGTCCCTCAAGGCTCAGTTCTTGGCCCCCTGCTGTTTGCCCTTTATATAAGTGATGTGGCTAGACACTTCCCTGCTGATGTCAAGTATACTGTCTATGTTGATAATCTTCAGGTGTATCTCCAGTGCAACCTGTCTGACCTTGACGCGGCGCTTGCTGCTCTGAGCAGAGTTAGTTCTCGCATCGCTGAGTGGGCCGCTCTTAATCATCTCAAACTCAATGTTGAAAAAACCAAAGCAATTGTTTTTGGCACCAGCTACTACGTCGATCATTTCTCTAAATCGGTACAAAACCACTCTATAGTGATAAATGGCACCCCGGTCCCAATTGAATCTTCTGTACGCAGCCTTGGTGTGGTGCTCGACGCCAAACTGGATTGAAGGCTGCATGTTCTCTCCATCTGCGAAAAAGCCAACTCGCTTATGTACCGCCTCCACCATTTCAGGCGCAGCACCACCCTTGCGCTCAGAAAGCACCTTATTTAGGCGCTTTTGTTTCCCGTGGTAGACTACTGCTCTCTAGTACTCTCTGACCTTTCCGATGAACAGGATCTCCTTATTCAGCGTATCCTCAATACGGGAATCAGAGACATCTATGGTGTAAGGAGGAGCGAGCACATCACTCCCTACAGGCGTCAGCTTGGCTGGCTAACTTGCTCTGGTCGCAGGGAGTACTTCTCGGCTTGTACTCTCTATAAAATCCTGTCTAGTGGTAGGCCATCCTACCTTGCGAATCGCTATTAACTAAACACTAGCCAGAGGCCTGTAAGGGGTGAGTGCCGAAGGCCTCTTGTCGTTCCCCCGTTCAGACTGGAGTCGACCAGGAACTCATTCTACATTAGTTCGACCTACATTTGGAACAATCTCCCCACTCATATTCGCACCATCAACTCATTCGCCATATTTAAGCACCACATCTTCAAATTTATTTTCGACCGCGAAGGTATGTCTCTTGCTCTCTCTCTTCCTCTCTCTCTCTCTCTCTCTCTCTCTCTCTCTCTCTCTCTCTCTCTCTCTCTCTCTCTCTCTCTCTCTCTCTCTCTCTCTGTCTCTCTCTCTCTGTCTGTCTCTCTCTCTCTCTCTCTCTCTCTCTCTCTCTCTCTCTCTCTCTCTCTCTCTCTCTCTCTCTCTCTCTCTCTCTCTCTCTCTCTCGTGCTCTCTCGCGTCACAGCACTCTCGCGTATTGGTACTTGGGATCTCGGGTTCGCGGCCACATGTCAATAGCTGCGGGCCTCGGATGATAATGGCCGGCGCGTCGTGGCCCGCGTGCGCGCTGGAGAGTGCTGTTCTCCCGAGCCGATGGCTGCTTGCTGCGGTGCCGTATTAGTCGGATCGGCGAGCAGCCTCTCCGTCTACAGTGATGGGTTTCCCCGTCATAGCATATATAGTTAATTGGAAATTGATTATTTATCCTTAAAACTATTGGTATATGAGTGTAAATATCAGGGACGTCTTATTTTGGATGAGGTTAAGACGTAGCTCTTTTATTACAGCACGTGCTAAGGTATCAAATATCCGCCATCCAGCAATTTACAGTCGAGAAGGATGCTTTTAAGATTTCAACGTGATACGTCGTGCCCATTCCTGCAGTCATAATGCAGGGACATGATGCAAAACTGTCCGCACACCGTCAAAAAATCTCTTTGGAGCAATTGCTGCTTCCAGGTGAAAGCGTGACAGATTCTAGCGATGCGATCGTGATATCCGGGGATCATATGTAGCCGTTCAAAACTGTCAGAATACCAGTCGTGACCTTCTTTTGACACGTATATAGCTAACCAATGCAATCCACTCTTACTGTGTCTTTCTTTCTTTTTGTCGTCATCATCATCATCGTCGTCGTCGTCGTCATCATCATCGTCACCCTCGGATGAAGATTCGGTATCGTAGCCTGGTGTTGAGTCTAATTCTTTGGCAGACGTTGATGCTAGAAGTTCGCCTTGAGCAAGTTGTCCGTTACGTGAGTTTAATGATTGATCGAGTGGAGCCTCGACCATGGCGGTTAATGCATCGCAAGGAGACGCTACGCTATTTATGATGGCGTCAAGATTTAACACATTTACAGGCCCTAAAAAATTTAATTAAATCTCTCAATTATAGAAGAAAAACACTGTGGGGACGGAGTGTTCTTGATGGAACCCCGGAACCGGAGGAAAGAGAGTTCGGTGTTTGGTCGCGTGTGAGTATGTATGTGGAAGCGTGAACGGTAACTTGAGTGAGAGACGAGTGAATGTTTGTAAAAATAGGTGCGTGTATTCGTGTGTTGTGAATACAGGTGGCACAGAAGTGTCGCGGGCGCGAATTATCTCTCTATATTAAAAGCCAGACCGCCGCCGCCGCCGCCGCCGCCGCCGTGGGAAATTCTGTCCCCCAAGTTGCTCCCCCAATTTGCTCCCCAAGTTGCTCCCCCAAGTTGCTCCCCCAATTTGCTCCCCCAAGTTGCTCCCCAAGTTGCTCCCCCAAGATGCTCCCCCAATTTGCTCCCCCAAGTTGCTCCCCCCAAGTTGCTCCCCCAAGTTGCTCCCCCAAGTTGCTCCCCCAATTTGCTCCCCCAAGTTGCTCCCCCAAGTTGCTCCCCCAAGATGCTCCCCAATTTGCTCCCCCAATTTGCTCCCCCAATTTGCTCCCCCAAGTTGCTCCCCCAATTTGCTCCCCCAAGTTGCTCCCCCAAGTTGCTCCCCCAATTTGCTCCCCCAAGTTGCTCCCCCAAGTTGCTCCCCCAATTTGCTCCCCCAAGTTGCTCCCCCAAGTTGCTCCCCCAAGTTGCTCCCCAAGTTGCTCCCCCAAGTTGCTCCCCCAAGTTGCTCCCCTTAGTTGCCCCCCATTTTTCACCCTTTTTTCCACCCTTTTTTCACCCCATTTTTCACCCTCTTTTTCCACCCATTTTTTCACTTTTTTTTCACCCTTTTTTCCATCTTTTTTTTCACCCCTTTTTCACCTCTTTTTTCACCCTTTTCTCCACCTCTTTTTTCCATTCTCTTTTTCCACCCGCGTCTTCGAATAAACTATTTATTTCCAATAAATATGCAATGGTCCGATCTCCTGGAAATTTTGCACATAGGTTAGTCGCGGCAAAATCTAGGCCGAGTTCAATTTTCAATAAAATCCGTTGTTTATTTGCCTAGCAACCGTCCCTAACGTGTTATCTCACGAATCTTCATTCGTGCTCATTGGGACTATGAGAGTTGAATCAATGAGAATCGAAGAGAATCGATGAGATATTTCCCATAGCAACCACTGTTGATATTCTTAGCAACCGTTGCTTCGAAAGTTTGAAAATCAATTTTAAGTTACACTCAATGACCAAGAAAATCGAATTGTTATATTTGCTCCATAGCAACCGTTGTTTATCTCCTTAGCAACCATTGCGAAGGTTGGAAATGATCAATCTATGACCCATGTCCATAATTTTCGATTGCAAATGACACAAACTCTTCCCACTTAGCTCCTCAGTAACCGTTGTTAAACGCCCTAGAATCAATGAGAATCGAAGAGAATCGATAATATATTTCCCATAGCAACCACTGTTGATATCCTTAGCAACCGTTGCTTCGAAAGTTTGAAAATCAATTTTAAGTTACACTCAATGACCAAAAAAATTGAATTGTTATATTTGCTCCATAGCAACCGTTGTTTATCTCCCTATCAACCATTGCGAAGGTTGGAAATGATCAATCTATGACCCATGTCCATAATTTTCGATTGCAAAGGACACAAAATCTTCCCACTTAGCTCCTCAGTAACCGTTGTTAAACGCCCTAGCAACCGTTGCCAAGGGAAAGAAAAAGTAAGTTTCGTTTCCAGTATTTTCAACTGCACAGGATACAAAATCTCCGTTGCTGTAACTGTTAATATCTCTCTATATTCAAAGCCAGACCGCCCCCGCCGCCGCCGTCAAATTTCTTCACCCCTTTTTTGCACCCTTTTCTTGCACCCCTTTTCTGCACCCCTTTCTTGCACCCCTTTTCTGCACCCCTTTCTTGCACCCCTTTCTTGCACCCCTTTCTTGCACCCCTTTTTTGCACCCCTTTTTTGCACTCCTTTCGTGCACCCCTTTCTTGCACCCCTTTTTTCCACCCCCTTTTGCCACCCCCAACTCTCGAAGGATTGGTCCGATTTTCTTGAAATTTTGCACACAGGTTAGTCGCGTCAAAATCTAGGCCGAGTTCAATTTTTAGCGAAATTTCTTGGTTATTTCCCTAGCAACCGTTACTAACGTGTTTTCTTACGAATCCTCATTTAACCGCTCATTGGGACCATTAAAGTCAATGAAAATCGATAAGACATCTCCCATAGCAACCACTGTTGATATCGTTGGCAACCGTTTGTCTACATCCCTAGCAACCGTTGCTTCGGAAGCCGGGAAATCAGTTTTAAGTCACACTCGATGGCCAAGGACACTGAATTGTTGTATTTGCTCCATAGCAACCGATGTTTACCTCCTTAGCAACCGTTGGTAGGGGGGAAGAAAAATTCACGTAGTTTCGTTTCCAGTATTTTCAACTGCACAGGATAGAAAATCTCCGTTTTACCCATAGCAACCATGGTTCACTTCCCTAGCAACCGTTGCTTCGGAAGCCGGAATATCGATTTTAAGTACATTCTATGGCCAAGGACACTGAATTGTTGTATTTGCTCCATGGCAACCGTTGTTTACCTCCTTAGCAACCGTTACGAAATTTGTAAATGATCAATTTATGACCCGTTTCCATCATTTTCGATGGCAAAGGTAGCTCCTCAGCAACCTTTTTTACCGCCCTAGCAACCGTTGCTAAGGGGAAGATAAATCCACGTAGTTTCGTTTCCAGTATTTTCAATTGCACAAGATAGAAAATCTCCGTTTTACTCATAGCAACCATTGTTTACGTGTCTAGCAACCGTTGCTGCAGAAGATGAAAAGGGCTAAATATCACTTTGCATGAGTCTTTTTAATCTACTTATTCATCGAAACAACCGTTTGTTTACATCCCGAGCAACCGTTGCTTTGGAAGCCGGAAAATCAGTTTTAAGTCACACTCGATGGCTAAGGACACTGAATTGTTGTATTGACTCCATGGCAACCGTTGTTTACCTTCTGAGCAACCGTTACGAAATTTGGAAATGATCCATTTATGTCCCGTTTCCATTATTTTCGATGGCAAAGGTAGCTCCTCAGCAACCTTTTTTTACCCTTAGCAACCGTTACTAAAGGGAAGATAAATCCACGTAGCTGGAAAATCTGTTTTAAATCACACTCGATGGCCAAGGACACTGAATTGTTATATTTGCTCCATAACAACCGTTACGAAGGTTGGAAATGAACAATTTATGACCCGTTTTCATCATTTTTGATGGCAAAGGACACAAAATACAAATCCTCTCTATTAGCTCCTCAGAAACCGTTGTTTAACAACCTAGCAACCGTTGCTAAGGGCAAAAATAATTCACGTGAGTTTTGTTTCCAGTATTTTTAACTGCACAGGATACAAAATTTCCATTTCACACATAGAAACCATTGTTTACGTGTCTAGCAACCGTTGCAAAATTTCTCGAAAAAATATGATCTGACACATGACACTTTTAACCTGAAACTGAATAAACAAACTTTAACATGAACATAGATGAAATTAAGCTTTTATTTTGATTCGAATCGTTCGTTTAGTATTCTTTTCAATTGATCAAAATCGAAATTTCAAGTTTCAAGTTTTATTGATTTCAATGTAATTTTTATTTAATTATTACTACACTTATCATTGAAATTATTGACTTTCAAAGAACACACGGGGCGGGGGGTTGGCGAGCGAAGCGAGCAGGGGGGTACCCCCCTAGTAAATAATTAAAGTGAGAAAAGAGTTGAATGGGGGACACGGCGCGAATCGGACACGAGGAGCGGCCGGTTGTTGTGGCTCGCTCGCGGACTGGCGATAACTGCCGACGCGGCACCGCGCAGTCTATTGTCCGACGGCGGTTGAGTCCACTATTCAAAATTTTGAGCCAATTAGAGGGCGACGCGTGATTGATCACGCCATTGAGTGGACTCGGCTACCGGCGGACAGCATGTGTGCGTGAGCACACGACTACACCCCGACAAATACTATTGATATGACTTTATTAATGAATTTAACCATGAATGATGCATCGACCATTAAAAGCATTCCATCACCGGCCGCGTCGGGCATCATCTCGTTCACTACCTGTTGGATTACAATATACATGATTAGTTTTTTCAAGAAAAAAGAAATTACTATAATTCAAATGCCAAATAACTCACCATTGACTGCAGGTTGCGATGGTGATGGTGGTGGTGGTGACGGGTGTGACAATAGTGGCGGCGATGCCAAGTCTACCTCAAGGTTCATAATTATTCCTATAATTTCGGTGAATATTTCTTGCTCTCTTTTAAAAGCTTTGCGTGCTTCTGCTTTGATCATAGCTAGAATTTTGATTATTTACCGGACCCTTCATCATCTGATCATCTCATTAACCGCATCAGAATCTGTAGAAATTTTAATACATTTCAAGTTAAAATACCTAAAGTTTTGAGAGTGAAAAAATTCAAATTTGATACGAGATGATGTGAATTATTTCGTATACAATAATAGCGGAAATAAAATAAAATGCGCTATAAGCAATTTTCTTTCTCATAGTAAAACATTTACCTTCGAGAAAGGTATACATTAACGACAAGTATGTTCCGTATCCTGGAGTTCGTTGATGAATAAATTCTCATGCGACTAAAATTTTTCATATGATAAGAAATTTGAAAATGTCTGTTTAATCTCAGTCCAATAAATGCATGTAAGATAATAATATGCTTCAAATCTAATGTACTTTTTGGGAATGTAGATTTATCACTTCTATAGACATTTCCGTTATATCGTTAATTTACGCTTTATCGTTATATATTCCAGTTCATTTTGTCAATTATGACCCAAGAAAGTGATAAAACCTAGATTCAAATGCCAATTATCGAATCAGTGAGATTATCCTACTACTAAACAAATATTTTGTCTACCTCATGTTACTCTGTTACCAAGTTTGAACTAATTAATTCCATTCTTCACATGGATACAATATTATTTGGATTCAAGATGCTTTCTTGTGGATATAGATGTAACACTTTTATGTTCTTCTTTATATACATTATCAAAATAATCAGAATATAATCCAGTTTATTTTTTTAATGATGACATGTGAAAGTAGCGAAATCTAGCATCAACTGACAAGTATCCAACTAGCATAATTATTATAGCCCGATACAAAACTAATATTTTTTCACAGTACACCTAAAAGCAATTGTTGCACGATCAAATGTTATCAATCTGTTATCAAATGTCAACATCCTCCAGATCAACTCATCCATGTTACGATAGAATGTACTGAAATAAAAAATCTATGTCGAGTAGTTACATACATTTCAAATACATCTGCCAATGTTGAGATAGAAAGTACTAAAATCACGATTCTATATCAAGTAGTTAAAAAACTAGTACCACTTTGGAAGAGTTCAGGATTAAATTCATAATAATTGGAAATCAAATAAAATATATCATAATCGAAATTGTCTTTCTCATAGTATAACTAACGTTAATTTACTACAATCTCACATTCCAATGATAACTACATGAATGAAACTTTCACATTACAATTGTTAAAGTTTGAATGTTACAATTCTACATCATGATATTATTTTCAGGAAATAGAATTGATGAATGAATCCACGATATGATTCTTATATACGGATTCAATTCATAAAATAAAACTAGCTACTCTGCTTGTAATATACAAAATGCTGATTAAAGACGTAAGGACAAGCATAAAAATTTTTTATAATATTTAATCTCTCTTGAATCTACATTTCTGCAAGTAATATAAGAAAATAAAAGAGTTTCTATCTTTCAAGCATGCCTTAAACGTCCTTTGAAAAAATCTTTAGTTTTGTGTTCATCGTTTACATCGACTATTTTTACTACTATGGAAGAACGTCTAGAATCCATTCGAGAAGTCAAAGGAAATAAATACATTTCAGTTGAAGAATGAAAATAATATCACGATGTAAAATTGTAACATTCAAACGTTAGAAATTGTGATGTAGAAGTTTCATTCATGTGAATAATTATTTTTAACGTCCACCAATTTCAAACGATGGATAAAGAATTCTATCTGGCTTGGTGAACTATCCAAAAGTGATATTGCTAGAAAAAAATTCAACGCTCCCCGGGATGGATTCGAACCAGCGTCCTCCTGATCTCCGGTCAGTTGCGTTACCATCTGCGCTACCGGAAAGACAGCAGCTCGTCACATCCCTGGATGTCGTCACATGCTCCAGTTAAAATTTCGTTTGATGAAATAATCGACATTACCAATTTTCTTTTTACAATACTTTTTTACTTTCAATAAGATACTTTATAAACAAATTTCTGGTACACCGATGGGATCACCGGTTTCACCACTTTTTGCGGATATAGTAATGGAAGACTTGGAAGTAGAATGCATTAAAAAACTGAAAATGGAATATGTTTGTGAACTCTTATTTTACAAAAGGTATGTAGATGATAACATCATGTGTGTTAAAAAAGATCAGGTCGGAACAGTATTAGGAGTTTTTAATGAATATAATGAAAACATGAACTTTACGCATGAACTTGATGACAATTATAACTCAATAAAGTTTTTGGACTTATTAATCATCAAAAGTGGAAATAGTTTGATCATGAATTAGTATCAGAAGCCAGCATATACAGGTAGAATATTAAATTTTGACTCGAACCACACAACCCAGCAAAAATGTAACATTATTTCAAACTTAGTAGACAGATCCATACGACTTTCAGAAAAACGTTTCCATACTCAAATCATAAATAAAATGAAATACATATTATTAGAGAATAACTACCCTGTTATGGCCCAGCCTCGCCCCGCCCAAGATTTTAATTTCTTTTCATCAATTCCCCCCCCTTTGACCACAATGAAGATCTACGTTATGCCCTCCGCCCCACACGTGAGTCCAACAACGTCGCGAACAGCTCAGCTGTTCGATAGTGTAGAAAGAATGAGTGAGAGAGATACGGCGCACGGTTATCAAGACGCGTTGCGTTATCATCCGCTGGCGATGATTGCATTACCCTCCGTCGTGCATCTCGTAAGTAAAGAATGGCCAGGGCGTGGCATATTATATAATGAGTTTCAATTCATGTTTTATTATAGTTCTTTTTTTCACAATGAGCAGGCTAGCCTAGCTGATAAGAAATATAACAATAAATTAGCCACTGGCATAGGTAGCTGCACGAACATTTTGCACGGGTCTTTATCAAATCTTTCAAGCAATCAAGTCAATGCAATACATACGCGAGTAAAGCATTTTCAAATTCCAATCTGAACATAATTCCGAACTTAACGTATAACCATGACCAATGCAGCATGTTCACGTGGCTTTTTCCTTTCGATATCAATTTTCTTTTAGTATATAGAATTTAGAAATAACCAATTCATCCATATTACACGTCGCGTATTATTGTATTACCAATGAAACCGGCCTGTACCCTGTTGAAAAGAATCGACTGGATTTCCAGCTGGATTTGCACTGGATTCCAGCTGGATTTACGCTGGATTCTAGCTGGATTTTGACTGGATTCCAGCTGGATTCCAGCTGGATTTGGGCTGGATTCCAGCTGGAAACGAAAAATCCAGGTGAAGTGATGCAGGGAAAATCCAGTGAGTTTCCCGAATAATCCAGCTGGATCCTGAGATAATCCAGCTGGATCCTGAGATAATCAAGCTGGATTTTACTAGAATTAGGGTTATATCGTTATTATAGATCCAGCAGATTTTCCGGATAATCCAGCTGGATTTTTCGATAATCCAGCTGAATTTTTTCGGTTCTAGAACAGCGGGCTACGGCGGCGAATCCAGTTGGAAAAATCCGGCAAGATTCGTTCATAATCCAGCTGGATTCGACGCCGTAGCCCGCTGCTCCCAAACCGAAAAATCCAGCTGGACTATCGAAAAATCCAGCAGGATTCGTTCATAATCCAGCTGGATTCGACGCCGTAGCCCACTGCTCCCAAACCGAAAAATCCAGCTGGATTCGTTCATAATCCAGCTGGATTCGCCGCCGTAGCCCACTGCTCCCAAACCGAAAAATCCAGCTGGATTCGTTCATAATCCAGCTGGATTCGCCGCCGTAGCCCGCTGTTCTAGAACCGAAAAAATCCAGCTGGATTATCGAAAAATCCAGCAGGATTCGTTCATAATCCAGCTGGATTCGACGCCGTAGCCCACTGCTCCCAAACCGAAAAATCCAGCTGGATTCGTTCATAATCCAGCTGGATTCGCCGCCGTAGCCCGCTGTTCTAGAACCGAAAAAATCCAGCTGGACTATCGAAAAATCCAGCAGGATTCGTTCATAATCCAGCTGGATTCGACGCCGTAGCCCACTGCTCCCAAACCGAAAAATCCAGCTGGATTCGTTCATAATCCAGCTGGATTCGCCGCCGTAGCCCGCTGTTCTAGAACCGAAAAAATCCAGCTGGATTATCGAAGAATCCAGCAGGATTCGTTCATAATCCAGCTGGATTCGACGCCGTAGCCCACTGCTCCCAAACCGAAAAATCCAGCTGGATTCGTTCATAATTCAGCTGGATTCGCCGCCGTAGCCCGCTGTTCTAGAACCGAAAAAATCCAGCTGGATTATCGAAGAATCCAGCAGGATTCGTTCATAATCCAGCTGGATTCGACGCCGTAGCCCACTGCTCCCAAACCGAAAAATCCAGCTGGATTCGTTCATAATCCAGCTGGATTCGCCGCCGTAGCCCGCTGTTCTAGAACCGAAAAAATCCAGCTGGATTATCGAAAAATCCAGCAGGATTCGTTCATAATCCAGCTGGATTCGTAAACATAAATATATATGGAGTTTTAATTTGAGCTTCATATCACGGAGTGGCCCTCGATGATCGGAACTAAAACGAATTTTGAATAATGGAAGGTGAAAAAACAAACATAGAAAAAATAAACTGGAGTACATCATGATAGTGTATATGAATAAAAACCATGAAAGGAATACACATTTGTAATCACGAAAAATCGCATATAACATTCAGAAAAATCGTATCCATAAAATCTGGGATCTATTAGTTTGAAATACGTAACAGAGAAACATGAGGCAAAAAAAAAGAATCATATTCTTATTACTTTCTCCAATACATTTGGTAGATCTTTACTTAACATACAAAAGATTGTGAGTGTAATTTGCAAAAATAATTGTTTAGTAGTAGGATAATCACATTAATTGGATACTTGGCATTTGATTCTAGCATTCATTACTTTTTTGGGTGATAATTGAAAAAATAAACTTGAATATATAACGATAGTGTGTTGGTAAAAATGTCTATTGAAGTGATACATCTGTATTCCCAAAAAATATATTAGATTTGAATCATAGTATTATCGTACATGAATTTGGATGGACTGAGATTAAACAGACATTTTCAAATTTCTTTTCACTTGAAAAAGTTTAGTCGCGTGAGAATTTATCCAATAACGAACCACAAAGTACGGAACATACTTGTCGTCAAATTAGACCTTTTTCAAAGGTGAATTTTTCATCATGAAAAAGGAATCTGTTTATAGTGTATTTCGACTTATTTAACCCTTGGCCGACACTCTGGGGTCGCTCGTGAAAGGGCCTTATACTTTCAAAATTCCCCCCCCCCTTAATGTTCGGAAACCGGACCCATGGTGCCATCTAGTTGTAGCTGGAGAGTAGCTCTTTCACTTAGTATAGGTTCGAGTAAGTCAAGTGCGTCAGTCTGTCTTTGACAACGAAATGAATTAGAGCAGGGTCGCGAACAACCCCAGAGTGTCGGCTAAAGTTTGTGACCTGGTGCCCGTTTGCACCAGGTTGCACGAAGGATTGGCTCTACCGCGGGCACTCCGTATTTATTACGGGCGCCAGGAGCGCCGCGACTAGCTCTATTCGGGAGCACGGGGGGATCTCTCGGGGGGGGGGCCGCGCGCGAAGACTCGAACGGAGTCTACTCGCGCGCTCGCTTGGCCGTGACGTCGGGGGGGACGCGAGGGGAGAGGCCCGGGCCAGGGCCTGAGCCCGTCGTTCTCAAGGGTGTCTTGGCGCGCTCACCAACACACACGTTCACTGGGGGGGGGGGGGGTCGGCGCGCTCGCCGACACGCACGTTCACTGGGGGGGGGGGGACACCGGGGCCGCGACGCGAACACCGCAAACCTGGCTCGACGCTCGTTCTCTCTCGGCTCTGCTACTGGCTTTGCTGCTGGCTGCTGGTGGTCGCGTCCTCGTTGGCCTCGGCGTCCACGGTACACACGTGCACACACGCTCACGGTCACGTCACGCACACTCGGGCTCGGCAACTCGGGACTCGTCGCGCGTCGCGTGTTGAGGGCTGCGGGCACCGGACGAGAATGGTCGTTCGCCTCGTGCTCACTCCTGGCCTCGCACCGCCGGAACTCTCGCGCGCCGTGGCTTGCGTACGCGCTGGAGAGTGCTGCCCTCCCGAGCCGGCGGCTGCCTGCTAAGGTGCCGTACCGGCCGGATCGGCGAGCAGCCTCTCCGTCCATAATGACGGGTTTCCCCGTCACATCCCCAACTCAGGCCCATGCGGCCCCGCGTAGAGGAAGGTGTTTTCAGGGAAACCAGGTTCCTCAGAGCTCGTTCTCTACTTTTTTCTTTTTCTCTTTGCGCCCGGTCGCACGCCTCTGTGCCGACCAGGGCCTCCTACGGCGACTCTGCCGGTAGGCTTCTGGCACACCGCGTGTCATCTCCAACGTTTTCTGAGGGCGGTAATCCGCCCTCCTACCCCTCCCCAAACCCTTGGTGGGCGCATCGTACCCCATATGTGGGTCACCGATGCCCGTTCGTTCGGCCGAATCTCCGTCGACTAGGTGAGCGCACATAGCATCGTTGCCGGACGCGAGTTTGTGCTGCCCACCTACATCTCCGGTATCATCAACCACTTTTTCCCCCTAAACCAGTGCTCTAGCAAGGAGTCTTTTGCTCCTCGCGAATCACGCCACTGTTTTTTCCTCACGACTTCACGATCGATCTCGTTTTGCTGCGTCTCTTAGACGCTTTCCGATCAGCAACTTCTCATATGCTTCCGTGGGTCACGTATGTCCGGAGCAGTCTGCAGTCTGCATCCGTTGAAGTGCTGATCGACACTCACTCGTTCCTGACCCCTCTGGATCAGGTGCTCTCTCGTGATCGTTCGCTCCCCTGGTGTGCCCAGCGCTGGGCGCAGCATTACTGCCGCTGGGGGCGTCGTTCACACTCACGTTACTCGTACTCGTCACACTCTGCGGTATTTCCCGGCCTTCCGTTTGTTTGCCGTTACCAACACACACTGCTGGCTTTTGGCTACGGCTCCGGGGCTCGTTCCCGCTCTCGTTCACGCACTCGTGCAGTATAGCAGGTACCTTCTGACTCGGCTCTGTGCTGTAATCAGCTCGAGGCGCTCTGTTGGTATTTTTCCCGCGATTAATACTGACACATTTGTCGCCTGTCTCAACGACTTTTCTCGTTACGACCTGACTCGACTCGAGCGGATTAATCGGCAGAGCTCGCGAGTCAGATTCGTAAACCTGTTCCCGAGTTTTCGCCGATATTTCATTTGCTCGTTCGTTCGTGTCGTTCTCTCGACTCGTTGAGCTCAACAGCTGGTTTTTCCAGTTATCGAACTCCTCAATTGCCTTCTCCACCGCTTGAGTCTCCGTTCGTTCAAGGTTCCGTTCCGTATTTCCCGTCTGGAGGCTCAAGGTCGGCTGGCTCGTCCCCTCTGTAATGGCGTGAAGCGCGTGGGACTTTAACGCACTCCCGCCTCCCCTTTTCCCTTCAGCGCTTTAAGTCCCTGGCATACAAAACACGAGTCGTATTCGACTCCCGGTGTCTTGCACACCTGACAATAAAGCGCCCCCTGGGCTTTCTTCGGACAATTGCGCGAGTAGTGTCCCTTCTCGTTGCAATTATAGTAGACGTTCGATCTACAGTCCACTGCCCTGTGTCCAGGTTTTTGGCAGGAAAAACACACTCCCACTAACGCGTTCCCAGTGTTGATGTTGGGACTCACTGAATGTTGCGGCGGCCCCGATTGGCCGCTATTCTGCTGCGCTCGCTCGTTCTGTCGGTCCTTCATCAGTTCGATAAGCAGCTGCTTCAGCTCGCTAATCTCTGATGAGGCCGTTCGTTCACTCGTCACTGCTGCGACTTCTGCCTTCTCTCTCGCATTTCTCTTACTCTGTAATTTTCTTCCTTTTTCTTCCTCTGAAGAACTCTCCTCGTTACCGCGCTTGCTCTCAGACTTTCGGATTGCCGATATTGATCCCTCTCTTTTTCCGTACTCGTACGTAGCTGCAGGTATTCGCGACTTCTCTCTAGGCGGCGGTGGTTCGTAACGCGCGTCCAAGTCTCGGAGCTTTTCGTACTCTCTGCCCGCTCGTTCCAACTCTCTATAGGATTTTATCGTCATGTGAAGCATAGCGCTTCTGTATATGGGCAGTAGATTTCGGAAAGCTCTGTCAACTTGTGTCGCTTCTGTTGGCACAACTCTAAAATAACGAACGATAGATTTGAATTTCGACAAGAATGTCGAAATCTTCTCCGATTTATGTTGCTTCCGCGCTAGTAATTCCTCCCACACGTCCTCGTCGTCCATCTCGACCACGAATCTGTGTCTGAACGCTTTTTCGAACTTGCGCCACGTTCCAATTTCGCATTTCATCGTTCGAAACCAATCTGCCGCGCCTTTGTGAAGTATGCTGGGTATCGCCGCCAGCAATGCAGTATCAGGAATATCTACACTCAGTCAGTAGTCATTCATACGTTCTAAAAATTCCAACGCGTCAACCGATCCATCGTCCGCGAATCGCAGTTTCCAGTCATGCATGGTTTTAATGCATCCGTGACTAATTTGAAATGAGCTGCGCTCCAGCGTGCTCGTTCTCGCATTTGCAATCGGTGACAATATCGGTTGCGAGTTGAGTTCGTCCTCGTCCGAATCTGACAACGCTAGCGCGGCACGAAAGTTGTTCACGCTCGTTGCTATCGGCACCGGTACGCGATGCTTCGACTTGCGTACTGTGATTTTCCGTCGCGCTCTCTGTTCGAAACGCGTGCTCGTTCTTGCGTGGGTTTCGCTCTCACTTTCGGACGATATGTTCGAATCGTCCAGTTCGTTCGTATTAGGTTTTGCTACATTCGTCTTCGGCAACGTAACCTTCCCGAGCGCCGACCGATTTTCCATAATAAATTTTTCAAACGCCGATAACATTGCTACCCCTTCTGGTAGCTTGAGGTAATCGAGGATGTTCTCCGAATTCTTACTCGTCTCTTCCGTATTCGCATTCACCGTATTCTCGTTTTCGCTCTCGTCGCTCCCGTTCACCATTGTTCGTTCTACTATGGGCGGCGCTTGGTCCTTTTCATCGTCCGCGAACCACGGCGCCCCCTTAACCTTTGCTTCTTTCATCTCCCATCTCAATAACCATTCTTTTTGTGTACGCAGTTTTCCCGTAACTGCGATTCCCGTTTTCTCAAGTTTTCTTCGAACTACTTCCTTATTCATCTTAACTATCGTTTTGAATCGTTCGTTCCAGTTATCTACCTTTAACAATTCTTCCATGGTCTCTTTGTACAGTTTTACGTCACCGCTTGCCATTTTGAATAGTTAATTTATTATTAAAAATGACTTGAAATAAATACTCTTTAATCACGCGTCGCGACACACTAATTGTTCAAATTGTGACAAAAAAAACTAAAAAAAAAAATCTAAAAGGTAAACACGAAAAATTTATTTGACTCTACTTCCACAGTATATATCAACAAACCAACAATTAAATTGCACCAATTAGTCAGCAGAACAGTGTGACCATATTGTTCACTCGCAAAATCTCTTCACTCGTCGCAACCCACTCGTAAACGCTGTCACCCGTTCCGCTTATTCGCACAAAATCCAATATCGTCTCTCTACACTTCGAACACGTTCTCAATAGGAGTTATTCTCCGTCTTGTATGTACACATGTATATCTCAAATAATAAAATATAGCACTCAAATCGCAATGATGGAGGATCAAGGAGTGTGAACTCCGTCGGGGACAACAATGGTGCGATATTAATAAATATGTGTGAAATAAAATATTAATCAATGTACATGTTCATACAATACCAATACAGTTACGTATTATTATCTGGTTCGTAAAATTACACTGCTTGGATATTATTTGGTTTGATTCAATTTCCAATGATCGTTCGTCCGTTGGTTGTGTGCTAAAAACCCTAACCAACCGAATATGCAATATATTGAAAACGAAATAACTGAAAGCAGAGACAAAAAAAACAAAAACCCAAAAGAAACTATCACTCACGATCGAAAAAGAAAGAAAAAAAAAATTTAATTCGAAAAATAATTAATAACAAAAAAATTATTAACAATTTAATTTATTAACAATTGAAACACGTTAACAACCACGAGCTCGTTCTACTATGCACGATCCAACTATTCTCAAAATTGGCCGGGCCCAACGAGCAAACGACCAAAAATTCTAAATTGTTTATTAATAACAATTTAATTCTTCGAAAATCAAATTATTTGTGACAAAAGGCGCTCACTCGTTGCCCAATCCAATTCTAAAAACAATTCAAAAATCGACAACTTCAGAAAAATTTTTAATTAAATTGATAAATAAACAATTATATTGATAGTTTAGTCATTGTTTGTTCTCTGTTATTGCTCACTAACCGCGTCGTCGTTCTGTAACAATAGTTCAATCATCCGAAAAAAAAAATTTTTAAGTCCCGAAAAATGTACCGACCCGGACCACGTGGCGAAATTAATTTGCCCAACCTCAAAATTAATTTTGTCGTTCCTTTTTATTCCTCTTTGGAATGCACGATATCAATTATTGATATGCCGATGTTGTACTTCCTTCCTTCCTTCTCATTGGACGTTGGAATATTTATATACACATATGTTTCAATGTATAATGGGAGGAATATGGAGCTGAACTCCGTCAGGCAATATAATCAATAATTATAAATAATGATGAAACAAAAATTTTTAGGAGGAATAAGGAGTTGTAAACTCCGTCAGGGGACTGCGCAAAATTAATTGAGCACAGTGATCACTGCTATTATGCTGATCACTGCTCGTTCACGGCTCAGGAATTCGCTCCATGAGCCTGGCCGCTGCATGTATACACGCGCGGCACAGCACCTGCCGGCGCACGTAAACACGCGGGGCAACAAGACTCGCCCCACGCCGCGTTCTCGCGCTCACCGCCAAGGTCGCTTCGCGGTAACTCGCGACACCGAATTCCTTCGTCCGAGTCAATTATATATAATATTTTCACGCTCGTTCTAATTTTGCTCGCTCGAATTTCCACTTTTTCGCGCACGCACTCTCCACCTCACTTTTCTCACCCCCGATCACGACCGCGAACACACTCTAGGGGCGCCAATCTGTGACCTGGTGCCCGTTCGCACCAGGTTGCACGAAGGATTGGCTCTACCGCGACTAGCTCTATTCGGGAGCACGGGGGGATCTCTCGGGGGGGGGGACGGCCGCGCGCGAAGACTCAAACGGAGTCTACTCGCACGCTCGCTTGGCCGTGACGTCGGGGGGGACGCGAGGGGAGAGGCCCGGGCCAGGGCCTGAGCCCGTCGTTCTCAAGGGTGTGTTGGCGCGCTCGCCAACACACACGTTCACTGGGGGGGGGGGGGGGACACCGGGGCCGCGACGCGAACACCGCAAACCTGGCTCGACGCTCGTTCTCTCTCGGCTCTGCTACTGGCTCTGCTGCTGGCTGCTGGTGGTCGCGTCCTCGTTGGCCTCGGCGTCCACGGTACACACGTGCACACACGCTCACGGTCACGTCACGCACACTCGGGCTCGGCAACTCGGGACTCGTCGCGCGTCGCGTGTTGAGGGCTGCGGGCACCGGACGAGAATGGTCGTCCGCCTCGTGCTCACTCCTGGCCTCGCGCCGCCGGAACTCTCGCGCGCCGTGGCTTGCGTACGAGTAGATAAGCTAAGGGGTATCTGGGCCAGTGGTTTACTTTCTAGGCCAGAAATCCTAGACCAGTGGCCCAGACCCCCCACCGGGTATTGTGGTTTACTTTCTAGACCAGAAACCAGTGGCCCAGACCCCCCACCGGGTATTGTGGCTTACTTCCCGAGCCCGGGAGGTAGGCCAAAACCCTAGACCAGTGGCCCAGACCCCCCACCGGGTATTGTGGTTTACTTTCTAGACCAGAAACCAGTGGCCCAGACCCCCCACCGGGTATTGTGGTTTACTTTCTAGACCAGAAACCAGTGGCCCAGACCCCCCACCGGGTATTGTGGTTTACTTTCTAGACCAGAAACCAGTGGCCCAGACCCCCCACCGGGTATTGTGGCTTACTTCCCGAGCCCGGGAGGTAGGCCAAAACCCTAGACCAGTGGCTCAGACCCCCCACCGGGTAATGTGGTTTACTTTCTAGACCAGAAACCAGTGGCCCAGACCCCCCACCGGGTATTGTGGCTTACTTCCCGAGCCCGGGAGGTAGGCCAAAACCCTAGACCAGTGGCCCAGACCCCCACCCGGTATTGTGGCTTACCTCCCGAGCCGGGGAGGTAGGCCAGTCGCTCCGCGCGCCATCTCGGTTTTGAATATTTTTTTTAATTTGGAGTAGTGGAAGCCCCACCCCGCTTCCACTTGTGGGAGACTTCCCATGATTGTGAATTTCATGCAATGACATGAAATTTACAATCATTTTTTCTCCCTCCGTTTACTCCTTTTTAATCTTTATTATATGCAAATAACAGATATTTATGAACAATCCATGGGTTCTACAAACATAGATGTTTCGATGATAAATTTTTTGAACAACCGAACGTTGTGATGAGCACAGCTTCTCTTGTATGCCCCGTTGTGATGTGGGCAAACTGTTGCAAGTTTTATTCTGTCGAGTGGAGGGTAGCCCATTTCCAGGAGATCGTGAACTTTGAATCTGAAGCGTTCCAACCAACTCTTTTGAATTGAACCTGCTACGTATATTCGGACCTTATCAAATTGCCCAGGCACTGTTTTGCCCGCCAATCAAAAACGGGTCACGTGCTTTTTGCCCGCCAATGAGCTGAGACGTATGTAGGGGTAAGATCGATAAGGTCGGTAAGGCAGTTTTAATTGAAATCATCATCGCGTTATGACCGAAGGAGAATATCAAAATGTCCTAAAGAGTTTTGAAAGCTCTCTGCAAAATATTGATTTAATTGAAGTTGCAGAACATGGATTTTTGGGTTATTTGGGTTATTTGGAAAAAATATGAAACTTCTTTATCGATCAAGTTCCAATAGCTGATTGACCTGGTATGCCCTCATTGGCGGGCAAAAAGCACGTGACCCGTTTTTGATTGGCGGGCAAAACAGTGCCTGGGCAATTTGATGGGGACTCATTTTTGTGGCATCGCATAAATTTTCCCTGAGGATGGGTCCAATAGCTGTGTATGGACGATCCCCTGCACCCCACGGTATTCCGTGATGATGCTGTTCGAGCCAAGTGTTTATGCCCTTGTACTTCTCGGTGAGACGTTTCCAGGGGAAAGGGCTCTCGAACAAAAATACGATAGGATCAGCATTTTTGTTGAGTGGAAGAATGGCCAGTTCTTTGAGGATGTAGTCGTTGCCTGGCTGCTTGAAGCCTTGCATGTCTACCACGTACTCCATCTCGAGAGTGAATGAGCTCTAGGATTGATGAATGTGTAATGCTCAAATGACTTTCCTCACATCCCCACTCATTGGATTATACTCGACTATTCGATCGTGTATGATCAGACAATAAGCTGATGTGTTTTGAGGGAAATTATTTACAGCTTCGAATTCCAAACGAACATCCACTGGTGCGTTTTTGAGAGATTCGTTTTGCTTCGAACAATCTAGCACAATCAGTGGTATTTTCGTGATGAACTGCTCTCGACTCAAGATCGGTTCTGAATCCTTACCATAATATGAATTCTGGAAATTGCAGAACATATCATAGAGGATTGTATATTGATTGCGATCAATGTCCACATTGAGATTACCGTATGGGTAGGATTGAGAATTAAGGAATAGCTTCACATTTCTAATTTGACAATGATCGAAGAGACTTGCATCGGCATCCTTACGATTTTTTCGATTCGTTTGAAAACCAAGAATGATGAATCGTGGTTTCTCCAATTGATTTGAAGTTTTCACAGTCCACACGTGATTTCTAGCGGCAGGAAGAACTGGGTACTCGTGAAGCTCCCACGATCGAAAACTCATGGCAATAGATTTACCTCTTTGCAACTGACCAAGCAAGCGAATTTTATACTCGTTCGATAGATGCACGTATGGCATGAGCCACTCAATTTTCGTTAAATAAAATTTCCCCGTTTCCCATAAATCTTCAATTTTACCTGTTTCTCTGTAAGATGTTTGTATGATAGCATTGAGATCTGTATTTGATCTTCGAAGTACCAACTCATGTTTGGTGTTAACTACAATCTTGCGATAATCCTCAGCAAATCCAAGTATCATGCTGAGTGGAATGTATAGATCAAAGTAGCCTTCAGCATTGATGAAACTCTTGTTTCCTTCAACGTCAAGCCAACCAGCATTTTCCATGTTTTGTCTAGGATTGAAGGAAATCCATCCTTTCATGAGAGTGGTTAGACCGACATTTTTGCAACGATCAATCTCTATGGCGTTCATTTCATATCGAATTTCTTCGAAAAAATGACACAACCCATTGTTGACGAATTTTGTATGTTCTAAAGCTGTACCATCTTGCTTGCATATTCTACCAGAAATATGTAGTGAGCTTCTCGATGGTAGGAGGCACAAATCTTGATGCTGGATTGATATACGTATCTCATCGTTGTTGTTGTAGTTTGATCCAGTATATGGTTGATGAGCGTGTACCTCATAGTGTGTGATACTCTCATCAAATGCGATTGGAGCTTGAATGTTTAGAATGTCTTCCATCTTTCTTGAAACAACAAAAGAATATGCAAGTTATTTTCCACCAGGGGCGACCTTGAAGCCGAGACTTCTTAGGAACTGAATGTTTTGACGTGTTAACGCTTCGAGAGCTCGTTGACGACTGATGCTTGGTTGGCATGATGCGCTGCTTTTATACCCTCGTCCGTGATAGACGATCCCCATTATCCAACTGATTTTATATGCAATCTGACTGTGATAATTTCTCCACGGAAATTGACAAGACGTCCGTCTTGGTCGACTATTCGCACTTGAATGTGGTCTATGTAGTTGACGTTGATTGGTAAGTATATGACTGGTGATGGAACTTCGATGATCTTGTATCCCGGTTCTACAGCAGGGAAAAACTCGTGGATAATGTGTGCTCGCTGTCCGTTTATATATGCACCCGCAGTGATGTTACATTCGATTCTCAACGAATTGATATGTAAAATTTTCACTGGCAAATCTGAGTGATGAATCTGATCAGGTTTCAATGTGCGCTGAGTAAATCCCAGCAAGCGTCCGATAGAATCTTTTGGTTTAAAGTTGATTTTCTTATTACACTTGATCTCACTCCGAAGTGTATTATTGTTGGCTTTCAAACTGAAGGATATATCAGTACCAGCAATTTTCTCTTGCAAAAGTCTATCGATATCCTCTATTTCATAACTGCCAGGTGGTATGCTGATTTTTTTCTCATCAACGTGAAGTTTATTGTTATGCTCATCAACGTTTGGAATAGAATTGAATGTTAGGAATTGTATCAAACTGTAGTGTCTTGATTGTGGGTAAGGTTAATCAATGGTCTATCTGAATATAAGTACGTAATTTTTATCTGGTGAGAGTTCGATTGATGGGTAAAACTGTGCTTCAAAAACGGATGAATTGTTCGATAGAGTTATAGTTATTGACTTCATGACTGTCTGGAATATAATGAAACAGTGTTATGATGACTGTTCCTTATATACCTTTTATCTTACCCCCCAAAAATTGCAAGCACAAGTGACCGCAGTTGTACGTCCCAAAGTCTTGATATCTTTGTGGATTATATTTTACTTGGTCAACACCTAGATAAAGCAGCAGATCTAGTGGAGGTTGCAGATCACCAAAACTGTCGAAATAAACGACATCATTCCCTCGCTTTCGATAAGCTACCCAGTGAGTTCCAGGTCCACTAGCATCATCTAAATTCACTATGGCTGATTCTCTGTAGCGCGGACCACTTGATGGTAGAGCATTTCTCATGTATACTCCACGAAAATTCGGAATCTTCATCTTCTGCGCTACTCCAATATATCAAAATTGGATAATGCTCTGTCGGGTAGACTTACGTCGGGCTTTTTTTTTTTAACCCTCCACCTCTGTATGGTCTCAAATGGAGACCGTAGCCCTTTTTATACGGCTTCAAGTAGAGTCCTTTACCCAGCGCAATAGCTTCCATTGTCTTGTTATGCCTCTGACTCTCGTTCAGCTGATGCTTAGCAGCTTTAGCTTCGTTGATTGCTTTCATGATTCCAGTGCTCCACTTGCCAATGCACCAGTCACACTCAAACCTGCAAATATTGGAATAAGGGGTAAAATTCCACGAATTTTTGAAGTAACTGGTAGAATTCGTGGGACTCTGATGTGACTCTTACCTCCTATTTTCTTGATAGCTGCCCGAGCACCTTTGAGAGCTGAACTGATTACTGTTTTTGCACTTCTACCGGGGACTATGGATTTTGAAGCAGCCTTGATAATGCTGTTCAATGTAGTGGTTACTCTCTTCTTTTTCTTAGTAACTGTTTTCTTCTTCTTCCTAGATGGTAACTTTTTCTTCTTCATACCCATTCCAATCAGTTTTTTCAATGTAGAAGTTCGTCTTTTCTTCGTCTTAGTGGTTCTCTTCTTTCTTCTTTTTGCATGAAACTTTCTCTTGATGCCCATTCCAAATCTACTTTTCAATTTCATCGCGTTTGTAACTGCCCAAGCTGCTGCCTTCTCACCAAATCCTGCGTTGTCAGAACGAACTCTTTCCCAAGCTTTGTTTGCAAGGACTCTGTCTGCAAAATTTCTAGCCTCAATATTTTCTCGGTCCTGTGAATAAGCTATATCGTGCTCCTTGCAAGCTGCGTCCAGAGGATTGATTCCAGGATCTCCTTGGGCTAAACGTTTAGCTAGTTTTGTCCCAGGTCCACAATACTGATATCCGGGTATGTGAAGCTCAAATGGGAGTTTATCAATAACTTCATTCAACAGACCTCGACCTTGCTTCTTTTTCTTTCTACTGTAGACGATCATCACTCGGTGACGGTCTGCATGCAACTGAGCTCGAGACTATAAAAGCGCGCTATTTATATCCTCACCGTTAGTCTCATTTGAGATTGCGTGCAGCAAACATGGATTTCGCTCAGCATTCTACGAAACTTCCAGTGATCAATTTCGATGGTATTGTTGAGGAAGAGAAAAAAACTAAGAGACATGGAGATCTGCTTCCGGACAGTATAAGAGCAGTATTTTGTGGACCATCAAATTGTGGTAAAACCAACAGTTTGCTGTCTCTAATAACTGATCCAAATGGTTTGAGATTTGAAAATGTCTATCTGTATTCAAAGTCCCTCAATCAGCCGAAATATAAATTTCTCAAAGAACTATTGGATCCAATAGATGGCATACAATACTTTCCATTCAGCGAACATGAAGAAGTGATTGCACCAAACAATGCACTCCCTAATTCAATAATGATATTTGACGATGTAGCTTGTGAGAAGCAAGACAATGTTCGAGCTTTCTTCTGTATGGGTCGACACAAAAATGTGGATTGTTTCTATCTTTGTCAGTCATATGCCCAAGTACCAAAACATCTCGTTCGAGATAATGTCAATTTACTGGTATTATTTCGTCAAGACGACACCAATTTGAAGCATGTGTATGATGATCATGTAAACACAGATATGCCTTACACAAACTTTAGAGATTTGTGTTCACTGTGTTGGAAAGATAGACATGGTTTCGTGGTTATCGATAAAGACAAACCAATCAACAATGGTCGTTATTGGAAAGGTTTTGACAGTTTTGCTGTAAATATAGCAAGTTAACAATCACAATGATCAGTTTATCTTTGGACGTTGAAGCATCAACATGTCTGATTTAGCAAGAGAGAAAAATACGCTTGAGCAACTCGTCAAAGCACGAGAAGCGGTCAAACGTAAATATAATTTATTGAAGTTCGAGAAAGCTGAAGCTGAGAAGACATTGGGTGATACATTCAAACCCATCATTGAACCACTGGAGAGAATTATTTCCCAGAATGAGCAGAGAACTACACCCCAGTATGAAGAAAAAATTATTACTAAGAAAGAAATTCCACCATATACCTCTTCTGACACCTCCTATGAAGAAAAAGAGAAAGAGAGCTGCGTCACCAATATCTGTACCAGATGAAATATTGGTACCTCGGACAAACAATGAAAAGACACTCTCGAAAAAAGAGCAATCAGATGTAGGAGATAGAGTGTATGGAATACGACAAGAATATTCGGGAGCATACAAGCTTGGTAATTGTCGAATCACCTTTGAAGATGATAAGATAATTTTGAAGGGTGTGAAGTATGCTGCTACACCAGGATTGATTGAGTTAATAACCAAAAGACATCCTAATGAAGATTTGTATAATCGTAAAGACAAATGACAAATGCTCACAGAAAAGGACATGATCCGAATGCATCACTTCGGACTTCTAACAGTATCAAATTTAAAAGAATCATTGGTCCTATGTTCGATGAATTCACCGGATCTGGACTTCTACCAAAATACAAATATGCTCAACCTGGTATGAGGATGAACTATGTTTACTGGGATGATCCCAACGAGTTAGTCGATCGTCTTCGTCTTCTGATTGCAGAACGATCAGCTGGTAATTTGAATCACGAGAACGAGATTCATTCGATTATTGAAGAGCTCCGAGAAGCAGGGTATATATTGAATTGATTGTGAAAAATCACGTCATTATCAAAATGAGTGTCGACGTGTTCGGACGTACTTTGAAGAGGAAGTCAGAGGGAGCTCGCGGTTCTCCCGGTATTGGATATAAATTCACTCTTGACGGTCAGTTCGATGTTGAGCAGAGAAGATTGTGCAATCTTGCAGCACCTGTTGAACCAGATGATGCAGTCAATTTCAGTACCCTCAAACAATTCGTTGAATCGGAGGTTGCAAATAGATTGAAAAGTGAGATTGCTCAATTAGAAACCCGTTTCAGCACACTAGAAGCACAAATCAGCTCTAAATTTGTAAGAGATATCGAAGAATTGATTGATATTGAGGACAGTCACAAAGAAGAGGTTGACAAGCTAATCTTGGATTTTAACACTAAAGTCAAAGAGCTGAGACAAAGATTGGACTACTTACACGGTGCACCCGTGTATGAGTAAAAGAAAATGGAGAAAAAACAGGTGGTAGTTGAAGAACTGCATAAACCCGCTCGTCGTAATTACCCACGAAGAAAGTTCGATGTTCGAGATTTGAATGAAACGTGGCAAGCCGATCTTGTTGAGATGCAACCTTATTCTCGTGAGAATAAAGGTTATCGATATATGCTCACAGTCATAGATGTCTTCTCCAAGTATGCATGGGCCATCCCAGTGAAGTCCAAGAGTGGTGAAGATGTTGCTGCTGCAATGAAGTCTATTCTTCATCAAGGTCGAGTACCTAAAAATCTCCAAGTTGATAGAGGAAAAGAGTTTTACAATAAAAGCTTCCAAGCTCTCATGAAAAAGTATAAAATTAATTTGTACTCAACGTACAGTAATTTGAAAGCATCAATATGTGAGCGATTTAATCGGACTCTGAAAAATAAAATGTGGAAGCAATTCAGTCTTCAAGGAAATTATAAATGGCTTAACATCTTGTCTGATCTGTTAAAAAGCTATAACAATACGAAACATAGAACAATTGATATGAAACCAAGAGATGTTACATCAACCAATGGAGCTCAAGTTCTAAAAAGATTCTCTGCAAGAAATACTACTGTGAAAGATCCCAAATTTAAGGTGAATGATAGAGTTCGAATAAGTAAAGTAAAACAAATTTTTGAAAAAGGATATACTCCGAATTGGTCAACTGAAATTTTTACTATTGAAAAAGTATGTAAAACAAATCCTGTTACTTATCATCTGAAAGATTATCAAGACCAACCGGTTTCTGGTGGTTTTTACGAGCAGGAGCTTCTGAAAGTTAAATATCCGGACGTCTATTTGATTGAGAAAGTTATAAAAAAGCGAGGAAATGAAGTGTATGTAAAATGGTTAGGATTTGATGATAGTCATAATAGTTGGGTGAATAAATCAGAACTGTGAATTAATATTTTCACTCTATTTATTATTCATTAATCCTATTGAATACATATATATCAAGATAGAAAAGCACGAGCTGTCGAAATGATTCGTTCGCGACATACAATACATTTCGAATCTTCATCACTCGTTACTCTATTTGCACATGTCGTACATGTGACAAAATGTCCGCATGGTAGAAATACAATTCCACGCTGTTGATTGCAACAAATTAAACACATACGATCGTCACTAATCTGTTTTTCTCCAATGTTGATATTTATTTCTATTGTTGAAGCGGATTCTGGTTGGAGTGAATTGACATTCACGTTAGTGTGTTGCACATTTGTTGTGTAATTCCGATTAGTAAACTCTTGTAGAAGTAATTTCATCCCGCTTAGTAAGCGATCAGTATCTGATTGGTATGAATCAGGTACAGCATTTGGACGATAATCTAGTCTGTAATCATCTCTAGCTGATGAATTGGGGATGGTGGATGGGTCGACACCAATCGGAACGTTGCCGCATGGCAATTTGCGAATGAAGCGACATTGAGCACCCCAACGTTGATGTTCTACCAGAGGATCATCACCTTCCTCCCAACGACAGATCTCGGTTCCGCATTCGAATCAGCGCACCCTGTCAATCTGTCTAGTGTAGTAAAACCCTGCAGCTGCAAGCTGTGCAGGATTTACATAAGTTGACGGAAAACCAGTGAAACTCTGCAATCTGACTTCTTCAAATCTGTCGATGAAAGATTTAGTTCTTGAATATTGAATGAGATTCTTGCATATACATAAGAGAAAATAAATTATTACCGATAAGTTTCGTGGTTCGAAGACGAGGCCATGGTTGATCCTTGCGAAAAGCGACTTGATATGACGAGAGGCTGATGCAGACTGACCCTCGCAGTATAGGATACGAACTATTATATGCTACGTTAAGTCTAGTTTTAGAGAGAGAAAGGGAAGAGGGCCCCCACCTTCGCCCCCTTCCAGTGAGGAACAACCAATTCTCATCACTTGCAAACCTTATAGGATGAATGAATTCAAAGTATAGGATGCGCGAGTGACTCGTTTTCCCCTCCTTTTTCTTTCTCTCTTTTTTATTTACATTTTTATTTACAACGAAAATGCTTCTATACCATAAATTCAAATTTCTTATCGCCTAAATACAGAAGGGCCAACTCATTCCTTTTGGCACTAGCTGCCATATTGTTGAAAAGAGCATCATCCTCGTAGAACTTAGCCGAGACTCGCGTTGGAGCGAAGAGTTGGAACTCTCCGTTCAGGGTGAATACGATTCTCTTTCCGAATTTCGTATCCACCTTCCTGATCTCTGTGATCATGTATCTTTGATTAACCATCAAGTCGCACATGCGTCGTGTGGGAAGAAAAACGTGGGCAGCAACCTCATTTATAGCAGCAAGATCCATCTTTGAACTGTCACAAAGAAATTATTCGTTAGATACAAGTATTATTTCAAGTATTATTAGATTCTTACTTGTTAATGAATAGAGGAGATCTGAGCGAAGGAGATCTGAACTGCAGCTAGTCTGTCGATCGAATGAAGCTTGCTCTGCGGTCGCTCTCTTTATAAGGATGTTCTCCCCACTCTTGCCCCCACTTAAAAATCAGACAGTAACTCCTGCAGTAGATCTTCGTCTTGGAGTTCGAGAACGTCACCGTCAAATGCGAAGCCCTCGTTAACTAGATTGATCTCTGCTTCCAGTCTAGCTCACTTCTGTGGTGGCTGACTGCTCTGTAGCTCGTCTATCGACTGAATGAGCTCTGATGACTGCACGGGCTCCTTATATACACTTACCCCCTCTTTTTCTACACTCTGCTTGGGGATGTCTTTGTGTCCCCAGGGGAGAGTGTCCGTGGAGAAGGGCAGAAGGTAGCGCTTGTCGTCGTGAGGACTCAGTGCAATTTTGTTCATTCTCTCCGTGCAGACGTTGTGCTTCCTGGAGCGGATCACATTCTGATGACGTCTCAAGATCGTCCCCTCGAACAGACATTGTCGATAATCCTCTGGTGTAATAGTCCTCTTGACGACCATTGTTTTGACACCTTTTGCCTTGGTCACCGGGAAGTCGTTCTTGATGATGATGCTGTACATTTTGCTTCTCAATCCAAAGAATTCTTGCATAATCTTGCCGTTACACTCGTCCTTGAAGAAACCTAGAATCTTCTTGTTCTTCAACTCCAACCCGAATTGATTGTTACTAGGATAATCAGATGTATCAAACCATTCCGAATGTTCCTTCATCACTTGATAGATGTCAACATCCTGAATCTCGTAGATGAGGCTGTCGGTGTCTGTGTACATTAGCTTACACTTGTCACCTTTCCATGCTCTCATCTTCTTGTAGTGGAAGTCAAAAATATGCAGCTTTGATAAATCTAGTACTGTGAGTCCCACGTAGATGGGTTTGCGGATCGTAATCTCAGTTTGAGATAGCTGGATGATGACGAGGTTTTCGGAGATAACAGAACTGCTATGGAAATTTGGCTTTGCAATATACGCAGCAGCTCCATATCGTCCAGGCCAATGATTCACAATTTTGATGTTCAAGTATCTTGGTTCATTCTCCATGGTCTTGCCAAACACACCGTTGTTCATCAACTTATAGAAGTTCTTCTCAAATTCATTTCTAGACATCTTCCTCTTCTCGGTGTTATAGTCAATGTAGGGTTTCAACCAAGGGCTCTGTTTGAATCGCAAAACGCGATGTATTCGCTTGACCTCTAGCCCAAGTTCAACAGCTTGTTTGAAAAGACGATAGTGTAGCACATATCGCTCCTTTTCATCTAATTTATTCAACAGTTTCGGTTGCTTGGATCCAGGAGAAACCTTGTGTTCAGCCAGAAGTGGAATATCCTTATGTAGATCGTGTAATCTCTCTGGATATCTGAATGTCACGTCCAGGATGTAGCCATCTTCACCATCATCAGGGACACTCATAAAATCAATCGGTGATGCATCGTTGTTGTGCCACTGGAAGTCTTTTTCAGGGAGATGTTGAATCATGGCGAGTCCATAGAGGTTATTGGCATCTAGGTATATCAGATACTTCTCCTTTTCATCAGGATTATAATCTGCACCAAGATACTTGTTGTTAGCCTTGGAGTAGCGATTCGCACACATGCTGATGCCGCCTCTGATACCTCTTTGCACGAATAGCACCATGTTGATATCCGTCAAAAGCTGCAATTTGACTCCACAATGGAAGAGCATGGCATCCCACGTCAATCCAGGTGTAGTTAAATAATACGCAGGATCCAACCCATAGGCCTCGATGCAGGTATCTCTGAAATTCTCGTAGACGTCTGCCAGCAAGAGCACGTCGGTTTCGAGATAGAGATCAGAGTAATCTCCTAGAGTTGGAATTCTGAAAGAATCCCAAACTGTCTGGGCTCGCGCATAATCTTCATCACTGCACTGACATTCATTCAGCTTGCTGTCAAAATCTTCTTTTGCTGGAAGGGTTGCATCTTTCAGCTTATCAAATGAACTGACGTAGTCGTAGGGGAATACACCTTTCCTTGTCACCAACTCTATTTGTTCAGCACTATATCCTTTTTCTTGAAAAGCTGTGGTGGTGATGGTGTGCTGGTCCAAGTACGACGCCAGTTTCTCCAACGATGATGGTAAAAATCTGAATGAATCCATGAATCTAAAGTTGATACAACTGCCATCTATATGCTTCGTGAAGGAGATGTATCGATCCTTGTTCTCCGCAATCACAGTGACTCGTCCCTTGAGTTCTTGAGAACTAGCGATCTCTTCAATGATGAAATGGGTGTCGTATCCAGTCAAATTGTGGAAAACGACAGGGATGAATCTTGAGTCCTTGTAGTTGATATTACAAGCTTCATGAGCCGCACCTCTAAATCTGAAAGAGAGAATACATGCAGATTAATAATCAATGATTGAATTTTAATGAAAAAAATATTGATATACTTACTTTCCTGTTAGATGACAGTGGTCTCGCACTTTTTTCTGCCCCTTCTTGAGATTTTCCCCGCAGATGTGACATATGCTTGATTCAACGAATTTCTGTTTCGCATCGTTATCCCAAATCATAGGAACTGGATCTTTGTAGAGCTCCTCCAATTCTCGTGCAATTTCCTTGAGCTCCATAACAAACCATTCAGCTGGTTTTTGGTTATCAATACCTTCTATCTTGTGCTGTCTATAGCTTCGAAATTTTGATTTGGAATCTGCGTAGATGATAAAAGGAACCCTTTCTCTATTCTTGTAATTTTTGAATTTGAGTACACTTTTTTCTTCTGATGGTAAATTAATTCTGCATGTGTTGAGCTGCATGCAGTCTTTCATATGCTGCTTGAGTTTCTCTTCACTTGTGAAGAAATGTAGACATCTGTCGCATATGAAATGCTTGCATTTATGTTTAGTTGATTGTGATCTGATCAGTCCTGCTAAATTTTTAATCCACACATAGTGGAATTTGACTACTGGAGCCTCAAAGTCTTCTTTCTCCTCATCTTCGTCAGCATAATGATCTTGAATCAATAGCAAATTCACGTGCTTATCTTGATACGATGGAGTAAGATGAGCCGTTGAAACCTTGTATGTTTCTCCATATTTCTTGAGAATGAAGACATTTATTGAAATGTTGTTTTGTTTCTCGAATTTGTTAACTTGCATCAAACTCACTGGGAAAGTGATGCCGCCGAAATTGAGGTCATTTTCAAACTTCTTATAGCATGTTAGACGTTCAGCATGACGCTCAGCAGGGTGCAGAGCTGAAAGTACAGCCCACTTGAAACACTCATCATCTTTTGTGTTTTTAACATTAACACAAACATGTTTGTTGACAATGTATTTAGGTAGTGGAATATACGAGCTGCCTTGGATTGGGGAGTACTGATTAATATTAATGATCAAACATGAAATCTGCTGAAGAGTCCACCCAGATCCTCTTTGTTCAAACTCTTCCATCTGCTGCAGAACTGTCTCTTTGACATTCTCATCGAACCACAAATTCAAATCTGTGTTTTGAAAGATTGACTCACTAGCTGTGTTGAAATATTTGATATCAACACACTCAGCATCATTCTTTTCAACTGCGTATTCTGCAACAAGTTCAGCGTTCACTTTCACCGACTCAATGTTCTTCAGAGCTTCATGAATCTTTTCTCCAAACAGCGTTCTGCTCTGATCCATGAAAGATAGGATGTCTCGATGACCGAGGTTTATGATGACACCCGATTGGATTCGTTTCTCGAATGCTGAGGGCATCTCTCCCCAACAAACTCTCGGTGCTGCTTCCTGATGAGCCTCTCCATCGGTGCTCTGGGGTGCTGCCTCCTGACGAAGCTCTCCATCAACGCTTTGCAACGGTGCTCCTCGACGAAGCTCTCCTCCAACTCTTTGCAACGGTGCTCCTCGACGAAGCTCTCCTCCAACTCTTTGTAGATGGTCTTGAAGCTGACTCTTGATAGTTATCACATGCATCATGCATGTTTGGAGTTTCTGCTTCTTGTAGCGATCTAACGTTGATAACTTGAAGAGTTCCTCTAGCCTCTTACCCATTTCAGAAGCTAGCTCCAACCACCTCTGGAGATCTTCTCCGTCGGCATGACTCCGAAGAGCCTGCTGCAGCATCTTTATGTTCAGCTCAAAGTATTCCATCTTGATACCTTGAGCGAGTCAAGTGGAATAATGAGCGTTGATCACAACTCACGCTGCTTAAATAGACTCACGCTCACTCAAAGGTAGCAGCTAGTGAATCTCGTTAGCTGCTCTAGAAGAAGACCATCAAAATCTCTTTGCAGAGCTGCTCGAGAAGATGATCGAACCTCTACTCCAGGAGTTGCTCTAATCTCTGCAGAGGTGCTTGATCCTTTACTCCAGGAGATGCTCTGCAGATCTGCTCCAGGAGTAGAATTGCTACCTGCTCCAGAAGAAGATCTTGCATGATTAATAAGGAAATGTCTATGCAGTGGTGTACAGTACTTACCTCTGACGTCTGCACCAGGAGTTGACGTACTACGAGAGTATAATCTCAGGGATAGGATACTTGGAGAGCTCTTTCTTGATCGCCAGATCATCAAAAACTGATGAAACTTGGCAACTGTACCTCCTTTTATACTATCGGAAAACAGTGGGGGGTTAAAATTCTGAGAATTTTGAGTATTATGGTGGGAGAAAGGTTGCGATGGGTATAAAAGTCGGGTTTGCTGCTGGTTTGAGCATATTCTTCTCTCAGCACTCGAGCAAGGAACAAGTCTCTCTCGAGATCAGATCTTCTAGAAGACATTCTAGAGTTCGTTAACTGACCTCGAAGGAGTGCACTAGGTTCTCTCTCTCTCGACAATCAAGTAAGAATTAAGTTTCCCGATACTCCAGGAGAAGTTCTACCTTCTAGAAGAAGCGCACTAGGTGCAGAAAGTACTATCTTCTAGAAGAAGATCCCTAGCTGGAGAAATGGAATATATTGTGGACGTGCAAGGCTTCAGGAGGTCGTCGAACCTCTTCTCCCCGAAGGAGCTTGCTGTTCTTCCCCTTGACTCTAAATCTATGCCAACTATTTGTCTATTTAAACCTCCTTGCAAATGGAGTCGCCTCCTCGCAGAGGAGCGCGAGACAAATAGTTGGCTAGAGTCGAAATATCACGGCATCCCCTGGTTGTCGGGTATGGTGCCTCATAGTTGTTTAATACGGGTTGTTCAAGACAGCTTGAAAGACGCAACCCGTATATACACAAAAGGGGATGAAAAGAAGAAATTTCTACAAGAAATTTTACCCGGAAAGTAAGTATAAAAGGACTATACATGATTTCTGCAATAATTATTGTTAATATATGAAATGTTAATTACCTGTTTCAGATTCATCATCAATATGGATGAATTACGCTGCCCGTCTCTAAGAAAAATGGATGAATTCAAGGGGATTCATTGTGAAAACCACCCTCTGCTCCGAAATGCTGTGTGTGCAGTTAAGAACGCGTGCGCACTGAAAAACTGGTTGATTGCGCGACGAAGACAACCAAACTACATCAAAGAAGATGTGGAAATCAGTTCCCCACATCAGGAAGCCGTAATTTTAACTCAAGAACCCGCAACAATCAGTGAAAACTTTATGTCCATGTACAGTTAATTATAGTCAAATGAAAGTATATAGTTACATATAAATGTATTTAATAAGGTTAATAAAAAATGTTACTAATTTCGATTGTATTATTCAATAAATAAATAAAAGATCAATTAAAGAAAGAGAGTCATGGAGGGGGAGAATAAATATTGGCTGTTCTCCACTGGTAAAGGCGTTGGGTTTGGAGCCTTTACCACTCTCTTTCTTTATTTTTGAAATGTTCAATAATTTGAGTAGTATAGTTTTTGTATGAATCACTGATGAATGAATATTTTCTAGTTGAATGTGCAACAAGAATATTCAATTGAATGAATGGGAGACTATTTAAAGAATGAATTGCTAGTGAGAATGATTGAGTATTTGATTGAATGAAAGTTTGATAAATGATTGTCTAGGAAGAATGTTGGTAAGTTGAATGCGTGAGTGAAAGAATGGATGTTGGTTAGTTGAATGTGTGAGAAAAAGAATGAATGTCTAGTAAGAATGATAGAATATTTGATTAAATGAATGAAAGTTTGATTATTGATTGCATGAGAGAATGAATATTTGTTAGAATGATTGAGTATTGGAATGAACGTTTGATAAATCAATGTTTAGGAAGAATGAATGTGTGAGAAAAAGAATAAATGTTTGATGAAAGAATGAATGTCTAGTGAAAATGATTGTTTGAACGTTTCTAGTAAGAATGATAGGGTATCTGAATGAATGAAAGTTTGATTATTGATTGCATGAGAGAATGAATATTTGTTAGTATGATTGAGTATTGGAATGAATGATTGATAAATCAATGTTTAGGAAGAATGAATGAGTGAGAAAAAGAATGATAGTTTGATGATTGTCTAGTAAAAATGACAGGGTATTTGATTCAATGAATGAAAATTTGCTTGCTAGATTAAATAAATATTTGTTAATTGAATGCGCGAGAAAATAAACGAATGTATGTTTGATAATTGAATGTCTGCAAGAATGAATATGGCTGTTGAAAAAGAATGTATGGGTATTTAATAATAAATGAATTTAGATTGAATGCTTGCAAAGTAATATATAAATATATGTGAATGTATTGAATGCTTGCATAATTGCTTTATAAACTTTGAACAATAAGAAAAACTAAACAAGGATGAAGAGAGAGAGAGGGTGGAAGCTCCAACCACGCTTCCACCGGTGGAGATCATCCATTTCATAACTTTCTCCCCCCTTATCAACTCTCTCTCTTTGACTATTTATCATCTTTATTGAGTACATTCCATGAATCTTAAATATAGTTATATCAATTCAAACATAAGATAAATTATTTCCAAAAACTTACAACATATATCAAAAGGAACTATCATATAATATCAAAGTCACACACAATATCAAATTGGCTATAATATATATATATATCAAGATGAGATCAACTCATTAATGTTATAAATAGTATCAAAATTATAAATAATATCAAAACTATAAACTAATATCGAAGTTATTTTGCATTATCCTTTCGATTCTGGTTGCTGCATGTCATTATCCTGTAATCAGAAATAATAATAATTAACATCAGTATTATTAATAGCTTCATCAATATTAATATAATACCAACCTTCTTTTTTTGGAATTTTATTGCTGGAAGTTTTGGCAATGTCAAAAATTCACCAAGTTCTTGTTCAGCTGTGTGAGTGGATTTTCCTGGATTTTTCTTAGATGCAAGTTCATGTGCCGCTCGACTTAGAATGTCAGAAGCACCCTTGCGTATTGGTAAGTCTACCCTCTCGTTCGAAATTATTCGTGGTGTGTTATCAACTGGTCCAAGAATTTTTCTGTTACTTTCTTTCTTTCCTTCCAAATTTTTTCCTTCATTATTGTTTGATTTTCTTCCTCCATTTCTAGGGTTACTGTTCTCTTTCAATCTTCTTTTTTCCAAAGGTTTCTTTTGTTCTTTTTTAGTTTCTGTCGGCAAATATTTCCCTCTTCCGGGGATGAAAGGAGCAGCAGGTAAGTCTCGTTTTCCAGAATCACTCAATTTCTTCTTTTTAACTAATTTTTTTCTTTCTTTTTCAGGGTTCAAAGGCGTAGCAGGGATTGATGGTGCAGCAGCTAATTTTCTTTTCTTCTCTTTTTCAGGTACTACTTCTTCTAGGATGGTAACATCAGATTTCTAATCGCTGGAAACAATATCCACTACAGTTTTCTTCATTTCAGCTTCATACATGCTCCAACTGTGCATTTTTCCACTCCCTTGACCGGCAATGAAATTGTTTTCTTCAGTTTTTTCAAGCAATTTTTCATTGTTTTGAGTATTCTCAAATCTGTCTAATGCATCGTTAATAATTTGATCCACATCGATGTCGACAATCTCGTTGGGAACAGTCCAGTTTTCCATGCATTGTTCCAAAGGCTCCTGGAAAATAATGAAAAAAAAAATTAGCATTGAAAATTAAGCATCAAGTCATAAAAAGTAAAACTCACTTCAATGAACATTTTTTGATCAGCTTCATTGAATTTCTCATCCACTTCTAATGGATATTTGACGTCAGATGGAGTAGGTTTTATTTGAATATTCTGAAAATAGAAAATCAATGTTATTATATTAAAGAATTTACATTATGTTTATTTTCAACTTACCAGTGAATTTTCTTCTGCCTGGATTTGAAGAATTCCTTTATGGTAAAGTTTGAAACTTGTTGGGCTGATGGTTATAGTTATTTCCAGTGGTTGATCTTTTGCTATATCTTGAATTATGGATTCCATTTTGAATTCTGAAAAACAAGAAATAATGTAAAATAAATGTGATTGAAATGATTAGGTATTATTAGTTATTCAAACTTACCAAAGTTAAGAAGATTCGCTTGCAGAGCTGCGTGTGTGTAATTTAATTTGTCTTGAAAGTTTACGCTTGGTTGATCGTCTCCTCCTGCTTCTCACTGGGCTATATGATATTGCTGAATTTTCTGGATAATAATTAGGTCCTGTAGAACTCGAAGAGCTACTTCCATGAATATCACTAGTGAGGAACGATTGATATTCACTAAATGTTGGCGGGCAACCAATTCTGCACCTTCGAGTCCACCAGCGAAGCTGCCTTGGTGTAAGTCTGCAGATGGTTGCTGTAAAATATCAATTCATAATCATATTGAAATAAGAAAAGGAAAAGATTAGGAAGAATAGAAGATCTCATTTAAATACTTACATTCACTTGTGGTATCTTCTTCTCTCAGTTGGTTATTCTCCACTATTGGTGCTTCTGCAGCCTCTGCTACGGGTTCTGCTGCAGCCGCTGCTACGGGTTCTGCTACAGGTTTTGAGGGTAGAATCGCATACAAAACGTCATCAGTCAACCACTCTTGAAAAGTCCTGGGCAAGAGGCTGCGTAGTTCTTGGATTGTTAATTTTCTCAACTCGCACAGGACATACGCCATATTATGCTGAAAAAACAAAATTAAATTAACATAAAAATATAAATTGTTCAGAATAAATAATTGAATTTATTTTGAAGAGAGAGAAGTACACAAAGAATATGTTAGAATGTAAGAGTATGTGCGACACAATGTGACATAGTCATCACCTAATATAAGAATAATAGCATAAGAAAAGCATGCGTCTACTGTATGCATAGCTGCAATGAGTATGAGACGCTACCCAGAGAAAAACATCTTCAGGGCAAAGCATGCGTCTACAGAAACACAAAGACGTTACTTGATATGTCATGTGTCAACTACATAGAGAGAGAGAGAGAGAGAGAAGCAGTGAAACACTAGCCCCACATACTATAAGAGAGATGCACCAGGTTAGGATGCGAGCATCAACAGCATCTTCACAGAGAGAGAGAGAGAGAGACACGTCAGCTATACATTTTCAAGTGATGCACCAGCTATTCATCACTCTCACCAGCAAACTCATCCCCATGAAGCGTGAAACACACCAAATATTATAGAGAAGAACCCAAGGATAAAGAGAGAGAGAGAAAAAGAGAGTCGCACCAGCTACAATACACTCTAAGTACACACATAAGCTACTACAGGGAGAAAGGAAGACAGAAAAAGAGAGTCGCACCAGCTATTATACAATTCAGGTGCACACACAAGCTACTACAGGGAGAAAGAAAGACAGAAAAAGAGAGTCGCACCAGCTATTATACAATCCAGGTGCACGCACAAGCTTCTACAAGGATAGTAAGAGTGAATCGCACCAGGTGCTACAGAGAGAGAGTGACGTATAAGCTACTACAAGGACAGAGGTTCACACCAGGTGCTACAGAGAGTAACGCATAAGCTACCACAAGCACAGAGAGGTAGAGAGAGATATGCGCTAACTATCACTGGGTGAAGAATGAATAATCTACTACAGGGAGAAAGAATCACACCAGATATTATAGGAAAAAGTACACACAAGCTACTACAGGGACAGAGAGAGAGAGTCGCATCAAGTATTCCTGTGAGAAGCACATACAAGCTACTACAGGGACAGAGAGAGAGAGAGAGTCGCACTAAGAGTCAGGAACAAACAAAACACCACAGGGACAGAGAGAAACAGCTAGCACCAGGTGAAATAAAGAGAGTGAGAGAGAGAGAGAGAGAAAAATGCACTGGGAGAGAGAGAACTTACTTGATCGGCTGCTCAGCAGAAACTAATCAATCTGCACAGCAGCACCTCTATTTATACTAACAAACCCTATTTACAGGCAACCCGCCTGCAAATAGGGTTGCCTATACACCTAAAGATAAGGAGCGATTTTTCTTCTTACCTTGAAGCATGTGAGCCCCGACGATGCTCCTGACAGCAGCACGAGCCCCCGAGGATGCTGCTGGAGACTGGCAGCGACAGATGCCCCCCCAACGACCCAGGGGGGGTGATGTTGTTTGCGTCGGGTTGACGCACGTGCTGGCTCGCGAGCTGTCAAGCGTGCTGGCTCGCGCTTTGTCCGGCATGCGCAACAATGATGCGCAGCGGTACCACGTGCTCGGTCACACCTGGGGGATTTGACTCCCCCCGACCTGGAGAGGTGTGCGAGCGTGCTTCCCGAGATCTTTGCCGACGATGCGGTTCCGCGGGATCGACGCTGGCTCGACGACGCACGTGCTTGACTTAGCGGTCAAGCGTGCGCGTTTTTTCCAGCGCGCGCAATCTCGTGATGATTGCACGTGCTCGCCCACCTGGAGGTTCCCGAGACCTCCCGACCTGGAGTGGTGCGCGAGCGTGCACGTCGAGCTCGGTGTCGACAGTGTGGTTCCGCGGAACTGCACAACACACACACAAGCGGCACTTCCTCGTCCTCGAAGCACTCGCGCGCGGACGGAAAAATGGCGGCCGGCGCGATCGCGTTGCGACCAGCGCGAACACGTTGCGGCCAACGCGGCCGTCTCCCACCTCGACTCACACACCCGAGGAACTCAATATCTCTTCCTCCCGAGGTGTGTGAGCGTGATCACGGTGTCGACGATGATGGTGGTGGAGATGGAGGCAGCAACAATTCTCCCGCGTCGAAACACAATCGCGGCACCGGGGACACTCGCGCGCGAAAAATGGCGGCCGACGCGATCGCGTTGCATGAGTAAACTCACGGTGGGCTCTCCGATGCCCACGCCAACTTTGAGACTCTGGGGAGCAACGAGCGGTCAGGTTAGTTCACACGACTAGTAGCTCGCTCCCCGAGCTCTTGGAGGTGGTGAAGAATCCGCGACGAGAGCAAGTTGCGTGCACACCAGCTGACACCAGCTTGCTTCGCAACAGTAGAGCTCGTGCGCGCGCGCAGCGCTGCGCGCTGACGCGGTGGAGCGTGTTTCCACCCGTAACGAAGAGATGGCGCGCGGAGCGACTGGCCTACCTCCCCGGCTCGGGAGGTAAGCCACAATACCGGGTGGGGGTCTGGGCCACTGGTCTAGGGTTTTGGCCTACCTCCCGGGCTCGGGAAGTAAGCCACAATACCCGGTGGGGGGTCTGGGCCACTGGTTTCTGGTCTAGAAAGTAAACCACAATACCCGGTGGGCGGTCTGGGCCACTGGTCTAGGATTTCTGGCCTAGAAAGTAAACCACTGGCCCAGAATCCCCTTAGCTTATCTACTCGTATGCGCTGGAGAGTGCTGCCCTCCCGAGCCGGCGGCTGCCTGCTAAGGTGCCGTACCGGCCGGATCGGCGAGCAGCCTTTCCGTCCATAATGACGGGTTTCCCCGTCACAAGTTGAATTCGATTTTTTTATTGAATTTTTGTTTCACGTGCTTTTGTGTTCAAAATCGTCGAAGAAGGTGAGTAAACTATGTGTCGAAAGTTTGTTTTTTTTTTCTTCACAAACTAATATCACTTTGGATATCATAAGATGGCTTACAACCTTCGACGATTCGGCAAAAGCCTAAAATTATATCACTATAATGACATAAAAGGAGGAACCGACACTTTTGATCAGCTGGCTGATGAGAATTTTTTACTGCATGCTTGACCAGGCTGCGGTAAACTCTCGCATTTTCTTGAAGAGCAAACTCGAAGCTGAAAATTCTAATGAAAAGTGTACTGCGATCGGTTGCCTCGAGAAACTTTCTTTGTATCTGATCAGACCGTATCTACACGAAAAAAAAAATGTACATGGACGCACTGCCACTAGAAGCAGTCCATATACATCTCGTTTTGGTTTCAACGAATTCAAACATGCTTATTTAAAATATTCAAACATTGTTGGTAGATTGATGGATAATAAATAGTAGTCTCATTATAATATATATACATATATTAATCAATTATGATATGATATGGTAGAATGATATTGCGACTAATAATAATTAATTATTTTATCGTGTAGGAATATGAGCTCTTTCGTAACAAATGAACTGGGTGAAACTTTTGGTATATCCATGAAATTAGTCATTGTATCTGGATAATCATTATCATGAACATTGTATGCATGGTAATTATCGAACATGATATTTTGGAAAGAAGCTACATACACGTACAAATAATTAGTATTAATTTCAAAAATATTTTTCAATTTATCAAACACAGGCCCTCCATTTGGATCTATTCTGATTAAAAAAACTGTAATGAAGCAGTATTTATGGCCGTTCATTTCCATAAATTTCGAGGATTTTACAGAAATTGGTTGAAATTTCGCTAACCAGTTGCTTGGTGCGATTTTTCTGATTTCGTCGACAACATTATTATTCTGAACGGGCCCTAAGAGAACATCAGTACCTGGCCCAGTGAAAAATTCATTTAAATAACATAGTCTGAGCTGATTTTGGATGCAAATTGTCTTCGGCAAATTTTTTGAAGAGCTAGTTGTGATTGCTACATCTTTGATATCGCAGTTTTTTCGCTCAAAAGGCATACACCAGACATTCACCAGAGGTCCAAGTTCTATCATTAACCTGGGGTAATGGGTCATGAAGTGCACTTTGGGCTTTAAATCTCCGAATAATTTGATGTATAATTGATGGTGTTCCGAAATCAGTTCTTGTAGATAAATAGTATCTCATTGTATAAAGCCAGGCGCTATTACGATTCCTATAATTTAACAAAGTATCCGATATAATTTCCAATGCGGATCATCTCTTGGCACTCGATCACCAATTATCAAACTGGCATATCTACAAAGAGATGCCCATCTCTGAAGCAGATTGTTTGATAGATATTTTAGTTTTAGTTCCGAGTAATTGTTCATCAATTGTATCCGCAGGCTCGAATTTTATAGACTTTGGCTTGTTGGATTTTTCTAATTGTGCGTAATCAAATGTGTCTATTCTATGGTTCAAAGTTTCTAGTGAAAAGTATCCACGAATTTGTATGAATATAGTAAGAACTTTCGATAAAGCATCAGTTGACACTTTCAAAGAGATCATGCATTATATCTCTTGTTTGATTTTCTACCATTGAGAATTTATTAATTCTATCAAAAATGCATGAATTAACAACTCTATCAGTACGATTCATCGAATTTTTTTGATAGTTCTCTCTAGTTCTTAATTTATATTTGTGCTCAACTACATATGATTTGCACTCATCGGCAGTGAATCGACAATTTCTGCAATAATATTTAGCGTTAAAAACGACGAATAAATTTGGGCTTGGTGGACTATCCCAAGATGATATTGCGAGAAAAAAATTCCACGCTCCCCGGGCTGGATTTGAACCAGCGTCCTCCTGATCTCCGGTCAGTTGCGATATCCACTACGCTACCGGGAAGACGGCAGCTCTCCACATCCCTGGAGCATGAATTCATTTTCCCGCAATATCACCTATATACACGATCAAATTCGATCGCTTGAATCTGTACGATCAAGGTCCGATCGTATTGTTACAGATTCCCTTTTTACCAAATTTATTCGTCGTTTGAAACATGTGGACGTTAAAAAATAATTATTTGTAAAATACTACTTCGGGTGAAAAGATGTAGTAGCCCAATGGGTTGGGTTGGGTAAGGGGGGAGGGTGGGGGGGAACAGGTAAAAAGGGAATCTGTAACAATACGATCGGACCTTGATCGTACAGATTCAAGCTATCGAATTTGATCGTGTATATAGGTGATATTGCGGGAAAATGAATTCATGCTCCAGGGATGTGGAGAGCTGCCGTCTTCCCGGTAGCGTAGTGGATATCGCAACTGACCGGAGATCAGGAGGACGCTGGTTCAAATCCAGCCCGGGGAGTGTGGAATTTTTTTCTCGCAATACCATCTTGGGATAGTCCACCAAGCCCAAATTTATTCGTCGTTTGAAACATGTGGACGTTAAAAAATAATTATTTAGCGTTAAATCCCTCGATAAAACCACGACTCTCGTTCGGGCCTTTATTAGCACCTGTGTACAAAACTAGTTCACAGTGAACCAAGATATCTTCCCCCTTAACATGGATCTTCAGACCATTTTTTGATAGATAGTCTTCCTATTAGATAGTCCTGTCTAGTCTCCATTTTTTGATAGATAGTAAATTTTGTATGTCTTTCTGAAACACCGCATTGTTACCACAAAAGCTTTTGTTGATCGAATGAAATATAGTAGATACGAATATGCAATTGAGTTTAGGGTACAGATAAGGAGGAAGACCAGGTAATGCGGAAAATAACGATCCAAAACATTGTTTCCCTATAAGAAAGATCCAAGACTATAACCTGTTTCTGAATCATCATGGAAAGCGATGAGAGGAATCAAATTTTTCTGTGGGTTTTCATACTTTTTCTTCCAAATATTGCCTTGGATAATATTTGAAATGATGGATTTTTCGTCTCAATTTATCCATGTGTTCCATCATACATTTATAAATTCCGGGTAACTCTAAGAGAACTTTCAAAGTGTGAATTAATGGTGAACGTGTTGCTGTGATTGATTTTTTAATTGTATTTGTTACATCGACAAAAATGTATTGTTTTCCTATTACGAATTCTTCAGGAGGCTTGTAAGCACTTTCAGCTTTATACAATTTTAAACGTGAAAATTCTGTTGAATCAAAAATAAGTGGATGTTCATTTTCATTTAAAATTGAATGAGCTCTATCTTTATCCAAGCCATTTGTTGAGCAACGTTCTATTTGAGTTTGAATATACGGTATATCAAGGTATTTGAAATGAATTTATCAAAACTATCCACACTGTCATCATCAACATTGCGAGTGTGCAACGGAATATTGTAGAAATGCGACGTTGGTTTCATAATTTCTTGTTGTAACTCTAGTTTATTAATGTTGAAACCAAAACGAGAGTGATGTAATGAATGCATGATTTTTCAAACTCGTTCAAATTAAAAAAACTCGCTCATTAAAAAAATGAACTTGTGAATTACAGCTTACAATTCACTATAGTTCTTAAAATCTACAGTATTTCTTACAATTCACTCATTCATAACAATAGTTCTTACATTTATTGAGATCGAATTATTGAATGAAATTTAGATCAAATACACTGCGAAAAGAAGTCAGTTGAAACAACAGCCATTCGCCAATAAATGTGCACAATGATTTTTTTCCTTCAATTCAATGGACGTAGCAATTAACTTGACTATCATAAAGAGTTGATACAACCACTGAACCCCTGTGGGATTAAACATGAAAAAATTTGATTTGGCTCAAATTTTTTTTTTAAGTTCTAGGGCATCTTGCCGAATTCCCAGAATTTTTTCAGATTTTTTCGAGCACTTTAACCCTGTTCAATAAATAGGCAAAGTTGCTGATTTTGCTGTTTCTGCATTTTCAGAGGCATTTTCAACCTCAATTTATACTCTGAGAATGACCTCTGAGGCAAAAAATGGATGGAACACTTTTGTCTGCAAATTGCTTGAATTTTATAGAAAAATTATCTCCAAGGTCATTGGAGTACACTAAGTACTCCACATTACCAATCAGAGATCCTCTATTTTTGAACCCTGGGAGTTCGCTCGTCAAGAGCCCCATCCCATGGGTACTAGAAATTGTCCCAACTCATACCACATACAGCCTATATAGTGAAAAAATGGGCCTGGACTCTGGAAGCTCCCAAAAAATTAATATATTAACTAAAATAGGGGTAAGAATAGGCTGAAATGACTATTCAAGGGGAGTCTTGTACCGCCAACACTTCCAAATTTCGCAAACACTTGTCTGTGGTAATATTATAATTGCCCACTGTACAAACTCACATTCTATCATACTAATACATATCCTGAGTTATCAATATCATATTTATATAGATCAAGCATTACTATACTACTTGACGCCACCTAACTTTCAGTAGTTACATGTATTGATGGTCAATATATTGTCTCTATTGTACTAAAATTGACAAGAAAATACTAATAAAGTACATGAATTGTATTCACTCGATAAGGAAGATTAATCCAAAAAGTAAATTATAAGCTGTGCATTACACGTACACCTTATAACACACTAGGCAGTGCATAGATATCATATGATTTTTTTAATATCAACAAGAAAATGTTGAAGTTCACTAAACATGTGTAATATTCATGAATATTGGATTCATGAAATCCACTCATATTGTATAAACTGCATAGCTAAGTTCCAAGCAGCTATTGCCGGGTGGGCTCAAACTACAACTTCAACTTCAACTTCACTCATGAAAATAGATAATATGAATCAATCCACTTGAAAGTATGATTACTAGATGCGCAATTTGATAACGAATTCAAATATATATAGTTTGCCTGTGCTCAAATGACTTTATAAACTACTTTGTGAACGTTATATTTGCCTATACTGGAGAATTGTACAACCCATGTATGGCACAGGTTAGGTTACCGACAATAGATTTTTAAACATTCAAAGCTACTTTGGAAACTCCAAACTCATTTCTGGACTACACTATATAGGCTGTATGTGGTATATCAAATAACAAATACTGCAATTGAAATGAAATAATATTCCGGTAAACGCATTCCAGATTAAAGAGTATCAAACCTTTCTGAAGAAAGGTATCCCTGTCGAAAATAACGAGCCTGGATTCCAGGTGGATTTAGACTAGATTCCAGATAGATTTGAGCTGGATTCCAGGTGGATTCTGCCTGGATTCCAGGTAGATTCAGCCTGGATTCCAGATGGATTTGGGCTGGGTTCCAGGTGGATTTTGAGATTCAACCAGAGAGGTCCTGGGGATAATATCCGGGTGGATTTTGGGAAAATCCAGGTTGATTCTGGAAGAATCCAGGTGGATTTTCGAAATGAACGAGCCAGGTCCTGGAAATAATCCTGATGGCTTCTGAGATAATCCAGGATCATTCCCAGGACCTGGCTCGTTGATCCCGAAAATCCACCTGGTTTCTTCCAAAATCCACCTAGATTCTGCCGGAATCCACCGGGAGTGTCCCAAAATCCAGCCGGATTATTCCCAGGACCTGGCTCGTTGATCCCGAAAATCCACCTGGATTCTTCTGGAATCCACCTGGATTCTTCTGGAATTCACCTGGATTCTTCTGGAATCTACCTGGATTTTCTCAAAATCCACCTGGATCATCCCAAAATCCATCAGGATCATTTCCAGGACCTAACTCGTTCATTCCGAAAATCCACCTGGATTCTCCCAAAATCCACCTGAATTATCTCAAAAGCCATCAGGATTATTTCCAGGACCTGGCTCGTTCATTCCGCAAATCCACCTGAATTCTTCCAAAATCCACCTGGATTCTTCTGGAATCCAGGCTGAATCTACCTCGGATCCAGGCTGAATCCACCTGGAATCCAGTTCAAATCCACCTGGAATCTAGTCCAAATCCACCTGGAATCCAGGCTAGTTATTTTCGACAGGGTACAAATACCTGTCGAGTAAAGAATGGTTCTATAAAGACATTTTTGTTCAGAATCCAAGCTATGAAATTATCGAGATCAATTCATTTTCTGGCAAGTTCACACTGATCCTCTAGAAGAATTTCTTAGACTTCAAGATTCGTTTCAAAGCATCATATTCAATTTTATAACACTGTATTAGATCCTGAAATAGAAATAATGATAGTTACTCTTTACAGCTAATTTTTTCTTCTAAACATCGACCAATCGAAACAACATAGTATAGTTATTGTATAAGTGTTTAAAACACAAATTATTTAAAAATTTAGAATCTAAACTATGAGAGTATAGAGCGTCGCCTGGGGGGAAAAAGCAACGATCTCAGAAACGCGCTAAAGAAAGATCTATTTCGATTTAAGCGAAATAAAATGATCTATTTCGAATTGAGCGAAATAAAAAGATCTATCTCGAATCGAGCGGAATAAAAAGATCTATCTCGAATCAAGCGGAATAAAAAGATCTATTCCGAATCGAGCAGTATAGAGAGATCGTTTTCACATCGACTTTTAAAGAAAGATCTAACTCAGATTTTACATTATAGAAAAATCTATCTCAGGTTTAATTTTATTTTGCGGCGTTTTTTCGAGTTCGGAGTTGATGCGGTACGCGCGCACTTGAGTGCGATTGCTTATGTGCGTGTGTGTGTATGTAAATATGTGTGTATGTGTGTGAGTAAGGACACATCTGAATGTAATATGCCAAGTTAACTATTTACGTTGAACAGTTTTTGCCTCGATGGTTTCTCGTAGAAATTTGTATACATGTGTTTTTGAGGTCGCTGATGACGAATCCCGCCTCAAATTTTGAAAATTAAAATTAGAGCCTCTAAGATCACCTGACAAAATTTTAGAAAAAATTTGAATTTTTTTAAAAATCGGTATTCATAGATTTTTGAGGTCGCTGATTACGAATCCGGCTTCAGATTTTGAAAATTCAAATTAGAGCCTCTAATATCACTTGATATTTGGAAAAATTGAACTGTTGAAAATTGGTATTCATGAGTTTTTGAGGTCGCTGATTACGAATACGGCCTCAGATTTTGAAAATTCAAATTAGAGCCTCTAAGATCACTTGATATTTGGAAAAATTGAACTTTGTTGAAAATTTCTGACAAGTGATCTGAGAGGCTCTTATTTGAATTTTCAAAATCTGAGGCCGGATTTGTAATTAGCGACCTCAAAAACCTATGAATACCGATTTTTAAAAAAATTCAAATTTTTTCCAAAATTTTGTCAGGTGATCTTAGAGGCTCTAATTTTAATTTTCAAAATTTGAGGCGGGATTCGTTATCAGCGACCTCAAAAACACATGTATACAAATTTCTACGAGAAACCATCGAGGCAAAAACTGTTTAATGTAAATAGTTAACTTGGCATATTACATTCAGATGTGTCCTTATTCATACACATACACACATATTTACATACACACACACGCACATAAGCAATCGCACTCAAGTGCGCGCGTACCGCATCAACTCCGAACTCGAAAAAACGCCGCAAAATAAAATTAAACCTGAGATAGATTTTTCTATAATGTAAAATCTGAGTTAGTTCTTTCTTTAAAAGTCGATTTGAAAACGATCTCTCTATACTGCTCGATTCGGAATAGATCTTTTTATTCCGCTTGATTCGAGATAGATCTTTTTATTCCGCTCGATTCGAGATAGATCTTTTTATTTCGCTCAATTCGAAATAGATCATTTTATTTCGCTTAAATCGAAATAGATCTTTCTTTAGCGCGTTTCTGAGATCGTTGCTTTTTCTCCCCAGGTGACGAGAGATCAATTCATATACTGGCAAGGTCACATCAATTCTCTTGTAAAACCTTCGAGAAAATAAAAGATGAGAAAATAGAAAACGCTGGAATTAAATCTTGTATTCAGGTACCTTGAGAAACACATAGAAATTTCGTTTTCATGACAATCGATGACCTAAAGATAAGGATAAAATAGATCACATGTGCATGTTCAAAATAACATATATGATAGATAAATATATTCCATCATCCTAGTATATGTGTGAATAACTAGTACATTTTCCATGATAGTTATTGAAAACAACAAATATTTTTTGAGCACACAGAGAATTTCATGTAAATATTGTTTTAACCTATAAATGTGCCGGTGAAGTTTGCAAAACATTGAAGTTTTATAGATGAGGAATAACTTTCATAATGACTGATGAAAAATCAAAGATTCACAAAGTTGGAAACGACAGCATGGTAAGGTCTTGTTTTACTAATGCCAATTCAAAACATTGAAATATATCTCACCTTTTGGATAATATCATTTCAGAAAAAAGCTTTGGAGTTTTTCAGTAATGCCAAAAACAGTAAAAAAAGAAAAAAGACTGATGGATGATAAATTGCACAAATATTCTCAGTACTGCAATTCAGTCATTAATCATAGTAAAAGAAAATACAATGCATTAGCTTTTCTACCTAGTTTTGCATTGATTGAAATGCGCTTATGCTTAATGAAACATGATTGGATTAATCTTCAAAGGCTATTTCCCATGATATTACAACTTTCTAGTGATAGAGAGTCGATAGTGTGGAGGTATGCATCAACAATTTTGCTTCACAGTCCAATGAGTAATGAGACTTATCTTGCAGGATTCCTCAACTCGTGCATTGGTTGTCATATTGATAACTTTAAGTATGTTTTAGGTCAGTTGTTGACTTTGAAAAAAGATGAAAAAAGAGACAAATAATGTACAATAGAATTATAATTTATTTTTTTATTTGTGACATGGAAAACGTCTCCAAAACTACGGAGCTTCCCGGTTCCGTGTTACAAAAAATTATTTACAGCGCCGCGCGCCAAAAGAGGAGTCCCTGACTCTGTGCTGGGAATGGCACAGTTATTTGGTTGGAGGATGAGGAAATAAATGAATACTCTCCAGTTAAACTTTAAACACACTCGGTTTATTCCCTATCCATGGACAGTCTAAATTACTATAAAACACTCATACCCTCTTCCGCACCCCCAATCATACCGCCCGCTCACTCGCAGTTAGAACTGCCCCGACACACTGCTCCCCACCGCTCTCCGTGTGTATCACGGTCGGCCTTATGCGCGTGTACACCGAGTGACCGGCCGATGCGCCTATTACGGCGCTCTCCACTTACTCTTTCCCGCGGCGGGTCCGTATCCACCGACACTCGGCGGAATCGCGCGCCCCTCTCTCCTCCCCGCGCCGAGTCCCTCCACTCCGTTCTCTCTCACTCAGCCGCCGTCCGCTCTCCGGCCTATGCGCGCCCCTCACTCCTCCCCGCGCCGCAGCCACGGAGCTGGGCTTCTCCCACTCGCCGGCTCGGTCCCCGCTCGCCGATGCGCCAGCCGATGCGCGTCTCTCTCTCCTCCCCGCGCCACGGACTCCGACGCTCTCTCTCTCTCTCTGTCTCTCTCTCTCTCTCTCTTGCACGCTCTCTCTCTCTCTCTCTCGCACGCTCTCTCTCTCTCTCTCGCACGCGCTCTCTCTCTCTCTCTCTCTCTCTCTCTCTCTCTCTCTCTCTCTCTCTCTCTCTCTCACGCTCTCTCTCTCTCTCTCGCACTCTCTCTCCCCCCACGCGCACACTCACTAACAACAATCTCACAACAATCGCACAGCACTCACGCAACAATCACTCAACAATCCCACAACAACCGCACAACAATCTAACAACAACAACAACACAACAATCAAGTTACAATCAACCAACAGTCACACAGCAATCGTACTATAATTAAGCAACAATCACACCACGACCACACAACAACCGAGCAATAGTCGCACAACAATCACACAATGCACAATCTCACTCACGCATTGGCCCCCACACTCCCAATCCACAAAACGACAGAGTGCCGGCCGGCTCTTTCTCCTCTTATCGCTAAGTCGAACAATGGAAGCTCTGTTCCCCAACGGTGACGCACGCCCTCCCCCAATCTAATGGCCGCGGTTTCCCCGAGCTCTCGAGCTTGTCGAGACTCGCTCGCTCTCCCTTTCTTTGTTACGAAATCACCTCCGCGATTTTCCGCCCGCGTCCCCGCAACTTTGCGCACCACGCTCAAACCGTTTGTCCCCGGCCCATGCAATTTTTCCCCACACTCTCCCCGTAACTAATCCGCACCCGAAATCCGCACACCACTCTCGCCCAGCCTCGTTGCGCAAGCTCGAACTTGCACAACCCCTTTCTCTCGCTCTCACGCCCACACATAGGCCCCAAACACACCCCGTCCGCGTCCGCGTGATTTCAAACCACCTACCTGGTTTGAAAGAATACAAACGCTAGTCGCCTTTGTTAGGCGATAAGCGAACCGCTATAGCTGCTCTCTCCACCTAGACGTCCGCAACTTCCTCGCTGAAGGCCGCAGTTGTCCGCTCGCACCCCACTCAGCACTCCACATACAGCCCACGTACACGCTCACACCGCACGAAGTCCCCAGGAGTACGCGCACGAAGGAAATCGACAAGCGATATGGGTTCGCGTAGCTACTCACTGGAGGCTGGCACTCGACTGACTCGCCTATGGCCACCGGCCCACGCACGCCTGTTGCTCGCCGCCTCCAGCCCTGCGTCCAGTACGTGGCGCCCTCCGCCCGACCATAGGGGACTCACGAGCGCGCGGTATTAAAATGCGCTCGAGAGCGCCATCCACCTGGCCGCGCGCCCCTTACGCGCTCGCTCGAAGTCCCGCCTCGCGAATCTTCCTCGCTTCGCTATTCGCGCATTTACACACATACACTCACACACACATTCCCGTATATATACATATAATTCTCTGCTTTCGGCTCCCGTTCTCCGGTTTTCCGCTGCACACTTGTACAGCCCCGCTCGACGAAACTCACATGAAACAAAAGAGAGAGACAAACACAATTATAAATGTTTCTTTCTCTCCCAGTTCCGACAAATCCGGGAGTATCCGATTCGAGTGGCCGCGACGTATTCCCCGTCGCAGCTCCCCTTCCCTAAACTAAACGTCCATCCGGACGTTTCAGTCGAACATCGGACACTCTCGAATCATCGAACCTGGAGAGAACCCAAGATAGGCTGGATTGTACTCACCTGGCCTGAAGGCCGTCGCCACGTAGCCCCCTCTTCTCCATCGGCTCCCTCCTGCTCCATCCTCCCTCCTTTTCCTAGACACGCCCTAAAGGCCCCTTACCTCCTTTTCCTCCTTCCTCACGACCCCCTACAAGTCCCCCTACTTCCATCTCCTCTAAGATCCGTTGATCCGGGCTCTGGGAACAATGCCCGGAGAATCCTCTCCCGAGTAGCCAAGGAGACTGGCTCCTAATGTTAATGAGAGTACCCTCCTTGCAGTTAATGAGAGTACCCTCATTAACTGCAAGAACTCGCCCACAGTCCCCGGCACTCCCTCAGGTACTCCAGGGTGGTCCACTCACCGCTGCAGTACTGGAGACCGGTCCCGCAACAGCGGCTGTCCCACCCTCTCCACTTCGTTTCTCGGGAGCGCCAGCGAGGATGGTGTGACGGGGAAACCCGTCACTGTAGACGGAGAGGCTGCTCCTCTCCGATCCGGCCGGTACGGCAGCCGCCGGCTCGGGAGGGCAGCACTCTCCAGCGCGTACGCGAGCCGCGGCGCGCGAGAGTTCCGGCGGCGCGCGAGGCCGCGAGCAGGCACGAGGCACCATTCTCGTCCGGTGCCCGCAGCCCTCAACACGCGACGCGCGACGAATCCCGAGTACCGAGCCCAGTGTGTGTGACGTGACCGTGAGCGTGTGCGTGAGGACGTACCGAGGACGCCGAGGCCGACGAGGACGCGACCACCAGCAGCCAGCAGCAGAGCCAGCAGAGCCGAGCCGAGCACGAGCGAGAGAGAACGAGCGGCTGAAAGGTTTGGTGTGCGCGGCCCCCAGTGAACGTGCGTGTCGGCGAGCGCGCCGACACCCCCCCCCCAGTGAACGTGTGTGTTGGCGACCGCACCAACACACCCCCAAAGAACGACGGGCTCCGGCCCTGGCCCGGGCCTCTCCCCTCGCCCCCCTCCCCGACGTCACGGCCTAGCGAGCGCGCGGGTAGACTCCGTTCGAGTCTCCGCGCGCGGCCGTCCCCCCCCGAGAGAGTCCCCCGTGCTCCGAGCGAGAGCTAGTCGCGGCACTCCCGGCGCCCGTAACAAATACGGAGGCCCGCGGTAGAGCCAATCCCCACGTGAACCTGGTGCGAACGGGCACCAGGTCACAATAGTGAGTCGAGCTCCCACTCGACTTGGACCCTCCCGAGGAGCACCCCCATCCACGCTGGCTCTCCCCTCTCCTTCCTTGCCTCTCTCGAGCAACCTCCCCGCATCGAGGACACTGTTCCATCTGTGTGAATCGCCTCCCGCAATTCTCACAGAATGGAACACGTCGCTCCTGCGGACACACCCGCTGAATGTGCCCACGCTGCCAGCAATTGAAGCAAGACTTTGGGCGTGGATCGACCCTAGGTTCTGTTGGGATAGCCCTTAACCCCCCGAAATACACCCCCTTGGTGATTGTCGGGGGGCAGCCACGAGCCCTGCCCACAGCCCCTTCCGTATAGCACTCCCACTCCCAATAGCTCCGACAACGGCTGGGAGTGCTCCCCTCTCCGCGTTCCTCTGTTCCTCCTCGGACCTCTCCTTCCTCTCCTTTCCTCTCTGCTTCCTTTTCTCTGCCAACGCAGCTACTCTCTCCGGGGGAACGGGTGGTTCTCCTGGAGAGCTTGGCCTGGATGGAAGGTTTCCAGGGAAGTAATCGTCCACCGTGAGTTGTCGCGGCCCCCCTTGCCCTTCTTACCCTTCTTCCTCTTCTTCGGGATTGCTCCCCTCTGCGCTGCCTGCTCGGTGGCTGTGGGGCGCAATTCATCCCACATCGGAAGAAACACCTCCCGGATCCCGGTCCATCCAGCCTCCCAAGGTCCCTGCCCCCACATATCCCAATCTTCTCCTCCGGCTGCCTCCTCCCTCACTTCTACAACGCCTCCATTGTCTTGCCCGTCCCCCATCTCCCCTCCCCAAGCTCCTGGCTCGACCTCCCAAGCTCCTGCCTCGACTTCCCAAGCTCCTACCCTCGCTGGGTCCAAGCTCACCACCGGAAGGGCAACAGGTAGACGGTTGTCCACCCGGTCAACCCGGCGGCTCGAGGATTCTCGAACCCTGGGGCTCACGGCAGCAACTTGGGGGTCCCCCGCTTTTGGGCCCGAAGACCCTCCCCGGAAGGCCGGTCCGGCCACCAAGTAAGAGAGCAGCTCCTGCTCCACCCGATTACTCTCTGCGGCCGGATCCAATTTAGCAGAGTAGAATAAGGCTAAAAATGGCCGTGGTTAGGATGTTGCGAGCGGGGTGCAGAAAAACAGTTGAACTCGCTTCAGAGTATCAAGAAAGACATGTTTACTCCCGCACGCTGAAAAACTTGTGCGTCGTGAGTTATTAACAATTTAGTGCAAAAATATGCATTTTTTTCATATTATCGCGAATAACTCAAAAACTATGAGTTTTAGGAAGATATTTTATGGAAAAAATTATGTTCCGGACAAAATTTGGCACGAGATAGCATTGGTTTCAAATCAAAAAATATATTTTTACAATGTGTTATAGCTTAAATAACATTAAAAAAGCAACAGAATTTTAACATATTTTTAGAGGTGAATAAAATTGATTGAAATGCTCGCCGATTAAGATTTGGGTACTTCATTATGATACAAAATTATGCAAATTATGCAAAATTTCATTTGAATCGAATAGTTAGTTTTTGTGCAATCCATTTGTTAACTAATATTTTTGCAAAATTTGTCAACATTTTCACATCCAGAATCCGGCCTGAAATCGGTCGCCAATTTTTTTTCAACATTCTTTTGAAGTTGATCTTTCAATTGGCATAGTTATTTCTACAATTTTACAAGATCTTTTTGAAAACTGGGAAAAGATATGAAATTTACATAAATTGCCGCTCATTTTAATTTGTTGAGATCGGCCCGGTAGAACCGGAGTTATATTGTTATAAACATATCGGTTGCTTACGTCGAAATTAATGCAGCTACAGCGATAGAAAAAAATATTGTCGGCTTTTGTAATATGTACCGTATTATGGTACATTCGATGAAATGTGTTTTATGGTGAGAATGTATGCAAGAAATATTCATGAAACAGTCCGAAAATGCTCGGAATCGGCTCTCTCAGCCGACTCGCCGGCCGGGCGGGGAGAGGGGGGAGCGCGCGGCAGCCTCGCGAGTCGGTGAATATCGACTCCAAATTGGACTCGCTCGGAAAAATCTTTGATATCTCTGAATCTATCCATCGATGAAGGATGATTTCTTTTTAATTCGATGTAGAAAATCACGAGAAATGCAATGGTGAAATCAGCACTTCAGAAAAATCACCATATCGATTTACATATTTCATGTTCCTTTTTTTTTACATGCAACATTATATAACTCCAAAGTATATTAAAACAAATAACAGTTTATTGTTTATCATATCATATTTTATTATACAGAATACTTGTTTATTTATCTATACAGCATACATGTTCATTCATCTATTCGCATCTTTTTAGGAGGATTTAATACCTCATAATATTCTATTTCACTTTCATCCTCGATATCGCTCATATCACTTAATTGTAAGTTATCTTCTTCACAAGTTTCCACTCTCTCATCTTCTTTATTATCATTCTTATCTTCATTTATACTATTCAAATCAAGATCGTCAGGGTTCAAATGAACTTCGCAATTTTTACAATTTTTTAAAAAACAATTAGAACAATATTGTGAGCATTTAAAACCATGCTTCACGCAACTACAATTTTTTAAGCAATCTTCGGTGCATTTACAGCTGACATATTTGGATGTTCAACGCGACTTACTGTCAATTTATAAATGAATAGAAAAAATCATGAAAAATGTAGATCGATATGGTGATTTTTCTGAAGTGCTGATTTCACCATTGCATTTCTCGTGATTTTCTATATCAAATTGAAGGAAAATCATCTTTCTACGATGGATAGATTCAGAGATTTCCAAGATTTTTCCGAGCGAGTCCAATTTGGAGTCGATATTCACCGACTCGCGAGGCTGCCGCGCGCTCCCCCCTCTTCCCGCCCGGCCGGCGAGTCGGCTGAGAGAGCCGATTCCGGACATTTTCGGACTGTTTCATGAATATTTCTTGCATACATTCTCACCATAAAACACATTTCATCGAATGTACCATAATACGGTACATATTACAAAAGCCGACAATATTTTTTTCTATCGCTGTAGCTGCATTAATTTCGACGTAAGCAACCGATATGTTTATAACAATATAACTCCGGTTCTACCGGGCCGATCTCAACAAATTAAAATGAGCGGCAATTTATGTAGATTTCATATCTTTTCCCAGTTTTCAAAAAGACTTAAAAATGGGGAAGATATTCGATTTATTTATATGGTAAAATTTGGTCGGTTTTAAAAAAAAATCATAAAGTTGTAAAAATATGTAAAATGGTAGAAATAACTATGCCAATTAAAAGATCAACTTAGAAAGAATGTTGAAAAAAATTGGCGACTGATTTCAGGCCGGATTCTGGATGTGACAACGTTGACAATTTTTGCAAAAATATTAGTTAACAAATCGATTGCACAAAAACTAACTATTCGATTCAAATGAAATTTTGCATGGATATGTGTATCATAATGAAGTACCCAAATTTTAATCGGCGAGCATTTCAATCAATTTTATTCACCTCTAAAAATATGTTAAAATTTTGTTGCTTTTTTAATGTTATTTAAGCTATAACACATTGTAAAAATATATTTTTTGATTTGAAACCAATGCTATCTCGTGCCAAATTTTGTCAGGAACATAATGTTTTCCATAAAATATCTTCCTAAAACTCATAGTTTTTGAGTTATTCGCGATAATATGAAAAAATGCATATTTTTGCACTAAATTGTTAATAACTCACGACGCACAAGTTTTTCAGCGTGCGGGAGTAAACATGTCTTTCTTGATACTCTTCTGGAGCGAGTTCAATTGTTTTTTTGCACCCCGCTCGCAACATCCACGCAACTTCCTAATACTACTCAGCTAATTCCGGGCTCTTCGAGCCCGCAAACTCCTCTTCGTCCACCTCGGACCTCAAATCAATGAGGTCCCCCATTACCTCCACCTCCATAACCTCCTCGGGGCCCCGGAGGAGCGCCTCCTGCGTGATGACCTAATCCACCACCTCGGTAGGAGGTGGGAGCGGTCTCCTCAACGGCCCCCCCCCGCTCTCGGGTACTCCCCACCGTAGTCCCGCTCCCCTGGTGCCCCGGGAGTGAACCAGGCACTCCGGGCATTTTCTTCCAGGTCCTCCTCCAGTTGGTCCAAAAGTACTCCCGGACCCTCTCGTTGTCCCGTGGCTGCCCGCTCCTGTTCCAGCAGTCGGGCTGCCCAGACTTGGCGCGTCCGGTCGGCAGGAGTCAACGTCTCGTGGCGCTCCATGGACCTGTAACTGGAGTAGGGGTTAATCACGGGAAAACATCCGGGGTGGGACATACCGCTTCAGCTCACTCACGTGCACCTTGGCAATCTTTCTATTCGACTCCTCTCCCTCGCTTAACATATAAACCGTAGGAGAAAGAATCCGCGCGATCTGATACGGACCCCCATACTTTTCCGCCAATTTTGCCGAAAAATGCTTTGCCCCATCAGAGAGATGATGCGTCTTCCTCACGACCAAGTCCCCTACCGCATACGTGACCTTCACTGTCCCCTTATTATAATACTTTGCCTGCTTTTCCCACGCTTCATCCAAGAACCTCGCTACCAAATCCCTCAACGCGTGCAACCGCTTCATTCGGTCGATCCACACCGATGGATCTATCCGGACAACAGGTCGGACCCCCTCGATTTCCTGACGCCAGCTCGCCACCGGTTTCGGGTTCCTTCCATAGTTTAGGAAGGCTGGGGAAACCTTCGTAGTGGATTGAATTGCCGTATTGACCGCGTGACGGAACTCATGTAAATGCTGATCCCAATTTTGGTGGTCTGCCTTTACAAAAGTTGCGATCATGGTCTTTAACCCATTAAGTCCCAGATTGCACAAATTTTATTGGTACTTTCGAGCTCAAATATTTTGATGAATAAGACGGAAGGTTTATTGCAAAATAGTCATTCCTACTATTTTCGGGTATGCTCTACACGATGCAATGGTTGAAAAGACTGAAAAAATTGATTTTCAATAAATAATTAACAAATTAAAATAAAAAACGCGATTTTTCAGAGCAATTTTTTTTTTCAATCCAAAATCAGAGGAAGAAGGAATTTTATTTTTACGTCGAAAATATGCACCAGAGTGCACAAAATATTTGAACTTTCCAAATTCGTTGAGATTTTTCGACTATGATTTTTTTCAGCAAAATGGCGGCCAAAAAACGGGAATCAATATTTTGGATTTTCATTTTATCAATATTTTCAAGCATTCATTTTTATATTCGATATATTCCTTTGAAATTCTGTATAAATGGGTTTTCAATGTCGCTGAAAACGATTCTGACATCAAATTCTCAAAATTCTGGATCCAAGATGGCGGTTTCAAGATAGCGGCTGACGATTCTCCACATTTTTAGTCGGAGAATCGGAAAAAATTGGAATAATGATTTTCGGGGGCGCTGATGATAAATCTGACATCAGATTCCCAAAATTCCGTATCCAAGATGGTGGTTTCAAGATGGCGGCTCATGATTTTGTACATTTTTAGTCGGAGGATTGTAAAAATTTGGACTAATAGGTTCTTGGGGGCGCTGATGATAAATCTGACATCAGATTTTCGAAATTCTATTTCCAAAATGGCGGTTTCAAGATGGCGGCTCATGATTTTGTATATTTTTATTTGGAGGTTCGTGAAAATGTGAATAAAAGGGTTTCTGAATCTTTACTGCTGAAATAGATTGTTGTGTTTTTCCATATATGATTTTTTTCTAGCATAATAGTGACTGAAATCGGAAACAAAAAATTTGAATCTTCATTTCATCTATATTTCGTCGACGTCGTTCATGGATGAAAACGACGGCTAAAAGATAAAAATAACGAGATTTTGAAAATATAGAAAATTGTCCATGTACAAAAACATGAGCCGCCATCTTGAAACCGCCATCATGGATACATAATTTCGAAAATCTGATGTCAGATTTATCATCAGCGCCCCCAAGAACCTATTAGTCCAAATTTTCACGATTCTCCGACTAAAAATGTAAAAAATTATGAGCCGCCATTCTGGAAATAGAATTTAAAAAATCTGATGTCAGATTTATCATCAGCGCCCCCAAGAACCTATTAGTCCAAATTTTTACAATCCTCTGACTAAAAATGTACAAAATCATGAGCCGCCATCTTGAAACCACCATCTTGGATACGGAATTTTGGAAATCTGATGTCCGATTTATCATCAGCGCCTCCGAAAACCCATTATTCCAATTTTTTCCGATTCTCAGACTAAAAATGTGGAAAATCGTCAGCCGCCATTTTGAAACCGCCATCTTGGATCCAGAATTTTGAGAATTTGATGTCAGAATCGTTTTCAGCGACATTGAAAACCCCTGTATACAGAATTTCAAAGGAATATATCGAATATGAAAATGAATGCTTGAAAATATTGATAAAATGAAAATCCAAAATATTGATTCCCGTTTTTTGGCCGCCATTTTGCTGAAAAAATCATAGTCGAAAAATCTCAACGAATTTGGAAAGTTCAAATATTTTGTGCACTCTTGTGCATATTCGCGACAGTAAAAATAAAATTCCTTCTTCCTCTGATTTTGTATTGAAAAAAAAAATTGCTCCGAAAAATCGCATTTTTTATTTTAATTTGTTAATTATTTATTGAAAATCAATTTTCTCAGTCTTTTTAACCATTGCATCGTGTGGAGCATACCCGAAAATAGTAGGAATGACTATTTTGCAATAAACCTTCCGTCTTATTCATCAAAATATTTGAGCTCGAAAGTACCAAATTTTTGCAATCTGGGACTTAATGGGTTAAGGTACGGTTACTTCGCTCCACCGGGTTGGCCTGCGGATGGTATGGGGGCGTCGTGATATTTTTCACCCTATATTCCTTCAGCACTCCCTCCAATAACCGGTTATCAAACTCCTTTCCGTTATCGGTCAAAAGATAATCGGGAGTTTCCCAACGGAAGAGAATCAACTCCTCGAAAGCTGCCGCTACCGATTTCCCGTCGGCTTCCCTAATCGGTTTGACCTCTATCCACCTAGTGAAACGGTCTTGAAACACGATTAGGTGCTTGTGCCTTCTCTTGCTCATCGGGAATTCCATAAGGTCTGCCGCCACCACTGCCCAAGGTCGTTCGACTATCCGTCGACCCATGAACCCCTGTCGAGGACCCTGAGGAACCTTGTATTTCTAGCACTCCCCGCACTCCCGCACGAACTTCGTCACGTCCTGATAGACCCCCTTGCAATAATACTCCCTCGCTACTCTATCCTACGTTTTTTCTATCCCCAAATGGCCCGCCGAGGGAGCGCAATGCGCATTCTTCAGAATGCGCTCCCGGTGCTCCTTCGGAACCACTAAACGCCAACCCTCCTCTCGATGTGTGACGGGGTCCAATAAGGGATCCTCCCGGAACCGATACAGACACCCGTTTTCTACCTTCCAGTCCGGAAACTTCTTGGGAGTTCCTAGCACATCCTCCATCTGGCGGATATACCAGTGGTCCTGCACCTCTTCAAACGCCTCCACCGCTTTCTCCTCCTCTTCATGCAACCTCGACAATGCATCCGGCACATGATGCATTGCCCCTTTCCGATGAGTGATCTCGAAATTCCATTGCTGCATCTCTAAGGCCCAACGCGCTAAACGACCTGTTGGTTCCTTCAAATTCCTCAGCCATTTCAAGGCGCTGTGGTCGGTTATAACATCGAACTGATACCCTTCCACATAACCCCGGAATTTCTTGATCGCCCAAAGAACATCCAGGCACTCCTTCTCAGTCGTGGAGTAATTCTTCTCCGCGGCCGTCAGAGTCCGACTAGTGTATACGATCGGGTGCTCCCCATCCTCAAACTCTTGGGTCAGGACCGCCCCCAATGCATAATTGCTAGCATCGCATTGGATGATGAAGGGCCTGCTGAAATCCGGTCTCGCAAGGACGGGAGCGGAAGTCAGAGCTTTCTTCAAATCGTTGAAGGGATGCTCCTGACTTTCATCCCACCGCCAACCTTGCCCCTTGTGCAGAAGTTTTACCAGTGGTAATTTCAACTCCGCGCAATTCGGAATAAATCTAGCATACCACCCCACCATCCCAAGAAACCTACGCATTTGCTTTATCGTCCTAGATTCCGGATACTCGATCCCTGGGGCTATTTTCTCTGGATCCGGTCGTAACCCATCCTGATCCAAAATATAGCCCAGGTATGTCACGCTGGTGCAACAGAACTCACACTTCTCCCTGTTCACCACCAGCCCCGCATCCACTAAGCGTTGGAGCACGAGGTCAAGGAACTTCAGATGTTCTTCGAATGTCTCGGTCACGATGATAATGTCATCCCAGTACACGAAGATATGCGGTTCGAGCTCGGCTCCAAACAACGCATTCACCAGCCTCTGTAGTGTCATCGGCGCGTTCGTCAGCCCAAAGGGCATCCGGGTGAACTGCCATAACCCCGAACCGGGAACCGCGAAGGCTGTGTACTTTCGACTAGCCTTATCTAGAGGTATCTGGTAATAGGCCTGTCGGAGATCCACTTTCGAAATATATTTAGCCTTCCGAAGCTTATCCAGGATGGCATCCATATTTAGCATCGGATAAGCATCCTTCAGGGTTACTCGATTGAGGTCACGATAGTCAATGCCAAATCGGTAGGTTCCGTCAGGTTTCCTAACCATTACCGGTGCACTACTGTACCTACTCGCCGATCTCTCTGAGAAGTTTATAAATGCTAATGCTACCCATTAGTAGTATTAGGAGTATTTCACGATTCAGATGCTTAATCAATTTCACCATTGAGTTGGTATAAAATATTCATCCTTCTGCACAAGGTACCTGTAGAATCCACTTAATAAGTATATAATTGAAATCAATTTGTTTTCAAGAGTGGAAAAATGATTTAGATAAAAGTCGAATCGGATGAGAGCAGTTCCAAGCAAAAATACAAATTGAATCATACGACATGATGAAGGAGCTCACCTTTGCTTCACCAAAAACAATATAAGTATCCGAAGCTGGATTTTTCAGTACATCTAGCTTGTTGATGACGAACAAGATATTTTTTGACTTTCTGATCGTCACTCTGTTACCTCCTAGAACCTGCCATTGGAACAATAACAATTGACCAATGCTTTCAAGAAAGATATGCAGTAATATTCATATCTGAAAATGACTCACAAGCTTCAGACCAAGCTTGCTCATGAGTTTTGTGGCTTTCTTCTCTCCTCGACTCTGTTTAGCCTTAGATACCATATCAATATCCTGAAAATTCGCATTACGAAAATCCACGTGGATTCTTCCAAAAATCCATGCGGATTATCCCGAAATTATGCAATATAAAAATCCATGTGGATTTATTCAAAAATTCCCAATACCAAAATCCACATGGAGTGGTTAAGAAATCCTCGTGGATTCTTCCAAAACTCCACGTGGAATATTCCAAAAATCCATGTGGAATATTCCAAAAATCCATGTGGAATAATCCAAAAATCCATGCGGATTTTTCCAAAAATTCCCAATACGAAAATCCTCGTGGATTCTTCCAAAAATCCTCGTGGATTCTTCCAAAAATCCTCGTGGATTCTTCCAAAAATCCACGTGGAATATTCCATAAATCCATGTGGAATATTCCAAAAATCCACGTGGAATGTCCTGAAAATTTGCGGTACGAAAATCCACGTGGATTCTTCCAAAAATCCATGTGGATTTTTCCAAAGATCCCCAATACGGAAATCCACATGGATTCTCCAAAAATCCATGTGGATTTTTGGGAGAATCTACGTGGACTTCTCAACTGATCCACATGGATTTTTGGAATATTCCACGTGGATTTTCGTATTGGGAATTTTTGAAAAAATCCACATGGATTATTGGGAGATTCCACGTGGATTTTAATATCGCAAAATTTCGGGATAATCCGCATGGATTTTTAGGAGAATCCACGTGAATTTTCGTAATGCGAATTTTCAGGACATTCCACGTAAATTTCTGGAAGAATCCACGTGGATTTCTCAACGAATCCACATGGATTTTCGTATCGGGAATTTTCGAGAAAATCCACATGGAATTTTCGAAGAATTCACATGGATTTTCAGGACATTCCACGTGGATTTTTGGAAGAATCCACGTGGATTGTCATACCGCGAATTTTCAGGACATTACACGTAGATTTTTGGAATATTCCACATGGATTTTTGGAATATTCCACGTGGATTTTTGGAAGTATCCACGAGGATTTTCGTATCGCGGATTTTCAGGACATTCCACGTGGATTTCGGCATTGGGAATTTTTGAAAAAATCCACATGGATTTTTGGAAAATTCCACGTGAATTTTTATATCGCAAAATTTCGGGATAATCTGTATGGATTTTTGGAAGAATCCAGGTGGATTCTCTTGATGCGAATTTTCAGGACATTCTACGTCGATTTTTGGAATATTTCACGTGGATTTATGGAAGAATCCACCTGGATTTTTGGAAGAATCCACGTGGATTTTTGGAAGAATCTACGTGGGTTACACAACTAATCCACATGGATTTATGGAATATTCCAAGTGAACTTTTGGAATATTCCACGTGGATTTTTCGAAGAATCCACGTGGATTTCTTAACTACTCCACGTGGATTCTCGTATTGGGAATCTTTGGAAAAATCCACATGAATTTTTGGAATAATCCACGTGAATTTTCGTACCGCGAATTTTCGGGACATTCCTCGTGGAATTTTGGAAGAATCCACGTGGATTTTCGGAAGAATCTACGTGGATTTCTCAACTGATCCACATGGATTTTTGGAATATTCCACGTGGATTTTCGGAAGAATCTTCGAGGATTTCTTAACCCTTCCCCGTAGATTTTGTATTGGGAATTTTCGAAAAAATCCACATGGATTTTTGGAAGATTTCACGTGGATTTTTATATCGCAAAATTTCGGAATAATCCGTATGGATTTTTGGAAGAATCCACGTGGATTTTCTTGATGCCAATTTTCAGGACATTCCACGTGGATTTTTGGAATATTTTACGTGGATTTATGGAAGAATCCACGTGGATTTTTGGAAGAATCCACATGGATTTTCGTATTGGGATTCTTTGGAAAAATCAACAAGGATTTCTGGAAGAATCCAAGTGGATTTTTATATCGCAAAATTTCGGGATAATCCGCATGGATTTTTGGAAGAATCCACGTGGAGTTTTGGAATATTTCACGTGGATTTTTGGAAGAATCCACGTGGATTTCTCAACTAATCCACATGGGTTTTTGGGATATTCCACGTGGATTTTTGGAAGAATCCACGTGGATTTCTTAACTTCTCCACGTGGATTTTTGTATTGGGAATTTTTGGAAAAATCCACATGGATTTCTGGAAGAATCCACGTGGATTTATATATCGCAAAATTTCGGGATAATCCGCATGGATTTTTGGAAGAATCCACGTGGATTTTTGGAATATTTCACGTGGATTTTTGGAAGAATCCACGTGGATTTCTCAACTAATCCACATGGGTTTTTGGGATATTCCACGTGGATTTTTGGAAGAATCCACGTGGATTTCTTAACTTCTCCACGTGGATTTTCGTATTGGGAATTTTTGGAGAAATCCACATGGATTTCTAGAAGAATCCACATGGATTTTCGTACCTCGAATTTTTAGGACATTCCACGTGGATTTTTGGAAGAATCCACGTGGAAATATTTTTGTAGAATCCATCTTCTTTACAGATGAAACACGTAAGCTTTTGGGTGGAGAAGTATATCCAGTACACCGTGCCTCCAAAGTCAATCTCGAGAGATAGTGTCAGTTTATCCACATCTTCTGGTGGGGCAGAAACTTGCCGCCTGAAGCTGTGAATGTGTGCAAACCCTTCGTCTTTTAACCCTGCACGAATACTTTTGATACGCGAGGCAGTTCTTACATTCATTTTGCTTGATTCTTTCTCAAGGAATGCGGCCGGCATCATTGGTGGAATATTGGAGATAATAATAGGCTTGGATTCTGATATCAATGGTCGGATTTCCAGTACGTGTTCGCCAATTTTAACTTTGGAGTTATTGTCCTTGAGGTTATAGGCTATTTCCTTGCTGCTCAAATACAAACACACGTGCTCGTGTGATATGCGAGATACGAAGCATATATTTTTTGGATCAACGATGCTACCTATTGCCAGCGCGTACTCGCGAACTGTGAACCCTTCAATTGAATCTAAAATTATTGCTTGCTCTTTTGTGAAGCATTGTTCTTACTGTAGCGCCCTTGCATAAGAGCCACTAGTCGCATTTGCCATATTGCCAGTGGGTTGATTTCCTTTCTGTGTCATGTCGTTGTTCGAGGAGTGGTGCATGCTATCTGTACTCAAAGACGCTTGCTGCACTTAGTATTTTTTTTATTTCCTTATCACACCACACACTTGCGCTTGTAACTACATTATTCACGTTTCAATAACCATATGGGCCAGCATGTCTAACGATTTCACAACTAGTAATTTACTCGCACTCACGAGTTGATATACACGTTTGCTCAGTTCGACGGTCAATACGCGACTCCTAGCAAGCAAATTGTTTCGATTATCACTCTCTCGTAAAGAAGAGATAGCAAGGCAGGTGCAAGAATTATTTGAGAAAGGAATTATTAAATGTTCAATTCCGAGTTATTGCTCACCATGCTTCTTGGTACAAAAAGGAATATATGCACGGTAAAAAACAATATCGAATGGTCATTAACGATGAAAAATAGAATGGGAAAATATTCGACGACTAATATCTAAACAGCTGTCGCTTACGTTTCAAAAAGACCGAATGATTATGAATGGAAATATGACACGTACGAAAAAGAGGCATTGGCTTCAGCAGTTCTCGCAGAGTTTGACATAAATGTAATTTATAGACTAGGCGGAACGAACGTAGCTGATACATTGAGTAAAAATCTTATTGAACAGAGTTCAAACAAAACGAGGGACATCCGGATGATAACCCCGGTGGACGACCCGACCCATCAAGAAGCGGCGGTAGTGCAAGAGGTATGCGCTGAGCCAACACCCAAAGAGGCGATTGCATCTCCACCGAAATTAGAAAACCATTGAGCCGAGCATGCAGATGAAAGCGAAACCTAGGGGAGATGAGGAAGTGTAAGAAACAAGCCGACAGTCACCCTATGCGAAAAATAGACAAAAGCTTCGATGAAAATCTTTCTGAATCGATCGAAACCAACAACGAAGGTGGCAAGACACAGTGAGAGCAGCACAACGGCACACTGGCCTCCAAGCAAGTGACGAGCTAGATCGCAAGTTCGTGTACTCCCAAAAAGTACTGCTCATGCGGGAAGAAGATTATTCATCTCAGCGGACAGAGAGCAATGTGATGACTCAGCAAGGGAAAAATAAAGCCACTTGCCTCATCTACCGCAATAACTGTGGCCGAAGGATTGAATAAAAAAGTCATTACAAGTTATGCAGAAAATGCTTTGTAAATGATAGCAAGGATGATTGGGACGAATATATCAACCTCGCAATATTCAACTCCAACACCTTTAATCATGTGTTCGGTAGGCTGGCACGTACGCCAGCAAACAAGACTAAGCTGATTACACGAGATTGCACAAGTCAATTTATTGAGAACAATAGAAAGGTCGAAAAAGGACTACGATTAGAAATGGAACGAGCTGCACTTACGGTTTGGAAAATATGGATGGTAACAAAAAGGACCTAAACCCCACAAATTTGATGGCCATTACTCAGGACCTTTTTCTGTACTCTACGTGATGGATAATGTAAACTTTTTGACAAATTTGGATGAAAAACGTTCGAAAGTTGTACATATGAATCGATTGCACCCCTGATATATAGAAAATGAAAGCAGCGAGTTCTATCTACAAAATTTGTCAATGAGCTAATTTTTTTCTATAATACCAGCAATTGCTTATTATAGATTGATAACTAACATTCGAATGATACAAGTAGGAAAGTACTTAGGAACTATAATTCAGTTATGTCGGTGCCAGCTAGAATATAATTGATTATTACAGATGTAATTGGTTTACGTGATGATGCTTTGATCAACGGGATTTTTCATATAAAATAGCAAGGCACTGATAATTTAACACTTCACTTAACAGCAGTCAATAGTTTAACAACAACAGTTCCGAAACAACAAACTGTACCAGCAACAATAATACACATACACAGCAGCAACAACAATGTAAATAAGTCCACGACGAGCAGCAGCCAGCACTGGAGCACACATTGTTGATCAATTTACAGTTAACTTGCCTTTCCCGCTCAGACCATGAGTTTTTTTCACTAAATTTCTCAAATGAGTACCCATTCTTTTCTGCACATGGTCTATGCATTTTTTTTCACTCGGTGAAGGTCTAGACATTCCATAAGAGAAGCATAACTGCATAACTGTTCGCGCGCACCAAATACCACCTATTTCGCTCCGCGGCTTTGTTCAGAAAAAACGATTTTTTTAGGCAGTTAGAATTTCTTCCCCCACTCGATCGACTCTTTATATCATTCCTAGATAGTTTAAAGAGTGTTTAAGCCAATAGAAAAATGGAAAAAAGTCACAAAGGTAGATTTCTCCCGACATAATTAATTTTATTGATGCCCAATTATGAAAATGGATCTCCAAGAAGTGTCCGTCCATAAACGGTTACTTCATAATGAGTAAATTATTAAAGGTTTACCACCAGGCTTTCGATAATAAGTTGTAATTGGAAGGGCTCTCCTTAAAAAAGCTCCTGAGGTTAAACTCGCGGATCAGTAGGGGCGCTCTTCTGAGCACTCCTGATTCGCCAGTTTCAGTGATTTAGGGACGAGAACCCGAATTCGAGTTAACCAAGATTCAGCTATCTTGCCCGATTTCACCATGACTTTTAATGAGTCGCAATAACTAGAATTAATATACATACAAAGAATTAGATAGATGCAAAGCATAGTTGTCATGTGGAATCCGATTTCGTAACGGTTCATTGATTGAGTGAGGCAATAATTCGCCTGGTTGCTTGATGAACTCTTTAACGTTACAATAGAATTTTGAAATTCCCTGAGTCCTCAATATTATTAACAACTAGAATACATATTTTCTAGCTTTTGACTGAGCCAAGAGTACTGTTTTGTGATGAACCGACTACTGGACTAGACAGTTTTGCGGCGATGACTGTCACTAGAACGTTGCGAGATGTGGCTGCTCGTGGTTGTATTGTTATTTGTTCTTTACATCAACCAGCTTCCGGACTCTTGGATTTATATGATGAGATCATTCTCTTATCAAGTGGAAGACTGGCTTTCCAAGGAAGTACACCAGAAGCTTTACAATTCTTCAGGAGGTAAATTTAACATGTCATGCTATTACAATTGAATTATGAGTTACAGTGAATTTCATCTAATTTTCATCCCTCATTTTCATCTCTCTCTTTCATTCCTCTTTTTGATCGTTATAATCTGCGAGTTTCTTAGATATATATGAGTCATTCTCTACGAACGTGTATATTCGTGTCCCTGGCAAATATCTTTTTATTTTTATTGTATTTGTCTTCAATTTTTTCATGATTAAATAGAATGGACATGCCTTCACTCTACGCAGCATTGAAAATTCTGGGAAATCGAAATTTTTCTACGATTGATAATGAGCGAAACCTTGGTTTGTCATCTCCGTGGCTGTCCCTAGCCAACTTCTCACAAGATTTAATGTTCTTTTTCAAATAAAAGACTAATTAATATTGATCATTAGATAGATAAAATTGAATACATTGTCAGAATGAATATAATTCACATTTCGTTGGATTGAATGACCAGACTCATTCTATACGAGATGGATAAGAAAATTGTCCCTCGAATTCACGTGCATTCAGCAAACTAGCAAATAAGCAGGTTTTATACATATGTTAAAGTCCCTGGCTCGTTGAATATACGTATTTATTGTTTGTGAACACACTGTCTACCATACCCAATCGCACGAAAAGACTTCCCCCCTCTTATCTGGGAGTATATGGATCACGAAAGGTATGCACGCAACATGTTCATTTGTCGTCAGTCATCACCGTGGAGCGGTGTTTCACATTTCACATTTTCACATTCTACGTTTAAGGAAATTATATTACAGCAAAAATATGTGTCAACCTCGTACATATTGCGGGGTAAGTGCTTTTTTGAAATACATTATTTTTTCCTGTAATACTGAATCTCAACGTGAGCTTGTCATTTCCGTGGTCAGTAATCTCCGTGGCAAACGATCGACATTCTCACATACACATACTCTCTTTTACACTCACACACAATACACACACTCTTTTATCTGAAAACTCTCTCTCACTATCTATGCTTACATATGCTTTTATTCAAAGTTCAGAAATAATTATATTTCTCTTAACAGCTCACTTGACAAAATGAAACTGCGTTCACAAGGATTAACTCCCGAACTACGTCATGAAACAAGACAAGTAGCTCAGAAAATTACAAAAAATAAATGTAAAGCTAGAGAAAAATCGACCCGAAATATGTGTTGGTTCTTTCTTTATAATTGAGTATAATATTGATTGAGTTTATAAGATAATAATTGTAATTATATATTTTTTTCATAAAGCAAAGTTTCTGCTTCTCAAAATATTTTGTTCTATGATTGAAAATAACACGAATATTACACCTACCTGTAGTAGCTGCATTTACGTTGCACCTACTACATGTTATTCTCGTGGGTGAGACGATCTATATATTATATATTATTCCCGTGTGTGTGTGTGTGTGTGTGTGTGTGTGTGTGTGTGTGTGTGTGTGTGTGTGTGTGTGTGTGTGTGTGTGTGTGTGTGTGTGTGTGTGTGTGTGTGTGTGTGTGTGTGTGTGAGTGTGTGAGTGTTCAAGGTTCCCGTGAGTTTCTGTAATCTCCGTAGACTTAGCAAATTAAAAAAATCGTAAAGTTTTTTAACAAAGCATAGTTATGCGTTCATACGATCCAATATCATTCTTAAAGTAATGAAAGTAATGAATTTTTCTCATCCAAGTTTGATTTTAGGCATTTTGTTTTCCTTCCAAACGAGGTTCGAAATATTCACTTCCACAGAGAATGACCCATATATCTCTCTATATCAAAAGTCAAACCACCGCCACCTTTTCCATCCCTTCTTTTCACCCCTTTTTCCAATCCCCTTTTTTCACCTTTCCAACCCTTCTAAGAACGGATTCGGAACTTTATTGTCAGTAGCTGAGTGAGTTCCATTGGAGATGCAACAGTATTCAGATAAGTACACCTTTAACCTGTACTTTTTGATATCCATTTCATGGAAGAATGTGATTCTTTGTTGGCAATTTTATATTCCAGGTAAGCTGTACAGGGCCAGGAATCTTATTGGAATCAGCGAATAACTGAAAGTGAGGATAATTCACTATCACAGTGTATGCTTTGATTATGGACAATGAGTTTAAAATTGAAGTTTTCATTGTATAAATTCGATTCTGACACTGAATGGTTGTACAATTGCAGTGTATTTCTATCACTTTTTCTTGGATACATGTTGTTACTGCTTCAGTATCCAAGCACAGAGTGAAAAGTCGAGAACCGAGACTTCCTTCCATATATTGCATATTTTACTTTATGTGATCGAATATGATAGTCAATTTTGATAAATATACATATTATTGACTGTTTCCATATGTCTTTCAGGATTATATGTGATTTAATATCCAGTGTCAAGAGTGAAAGTGCAGTGCAGTGAGTGGAAATACGTCTCAGATGACATATTGTCATTTGGGACACTACCGCCAGCTCCAACCATGATATATTAATTAATATCTTGGAAGTTTGGGAGCATTGGACCCTGGGACACACTACCTTTGACTCAAACAAACTTCAAAAAAAGTTTCAGTCAAGATTGGAGACCTGAATCCCAAGCGGTCTTCTACAGTGAGTCTATCCATGCGTAACTATTCAGGGAAAAGCTCCATTTGCATAGGGTTAAAAGGGTTTGCCAATAAGTACAAGTATAACATTTCAAATCTCTTTGCCAAAAGAATAAAATAAAATTTGTTCGGTCCAAAAATATGATGGCGTACAAGTTGAAATTGATTGATACGTACTGGACAATTTAGTGAGCAGTTGATAGGATCTAATTTCGAGGGTAGAAAGTATTTTTCCCTAAAATAGTGACAATGTGGAATAACTTTTATTCTTATCAATTTTTTGATACTGTGACTAGTTTCAAAGTAAATCAGGCCACAAATTTGATGGAAATTTGAAATTTCCAATATCAAGCTACAAGAGAACTGTCTCAAAAATACATTGAAAAATCTGAGAAAATGCTATTGCACTATGGGGATCAAGATAAAAAAACTGGCTGAAAAGATTCTTCAAAATAAATTTCGCCATGCTGAATTGACGTGAAATAGCTCATATATATATATGAGTCATTCTCATGAAAACGGTATTTTGTGATGGCGAAAATGGAAATGTCGAATTGATCAACTTTGAATTTTTTTCCTCCATTATTTGTGTTCTGATACCAAAAAAAAGCTAAAGCCACTTGTGGCCCTTCGAAATCGCCATCATTCATTTTTTTTGAGCCGTTTTATATTTTCATGATTTTTCAGCTATTGTGGTAATGATGCGTTCCATGGATCTAATATCATATAGAAAAAAAGTGCGTAAGTTTGATCCATATACTTTTTTCGTCAGATGCCGTTTCAGCGGAGATATTTACGTTTGAAAGTAAGAAAAACGTGGTTACTGTACGTGAATACTGTAAACACTATAGTCAATAATACTGTCAATGATACAGACTATCGCACAACAGTAAAGGGACTTGAGTAGACTGTGAAGTATATTGGTAGAGGTAGGAAGACTCAGAGCTGCGAAAAGTGCAAGAGGGCCACTCACTTCCGAGAAATAACGAGCGCGGGCCTACTCGGAATCCTACTGGGGTTTCACCGGTGAATCCTAGTCAAATAACGGTGAATTACCAGTGAGAATCCGTGGATTTCCTAGTCAACCAACAGGGTTTCCGAGTCGGCTAATTGTGTTTCCTAGTCGCGTTGAACGGGTTTCCAAGTCGAAGGGAGCATTGGTTATGCTGGTGACCGAATGGGTTTCCGAGTCACTCGACTGTGTTTCGTAGTCGCTCGACTGTGTTTCTTAAACGACCGACTGTGTTTCATAGTGAATGGGAAAAATGGATGGGGCGGTGACCTAGTGGGTTTCCGAGTCGCTCGACTGTGTTTCATAGTCGCTCGACTATGTTTCCTAGTCGCTCGACCGGGTTTCCTAGTCGAAGGGAAAAATGGATGGGGCGGTGACCGAGTGGGTTTCCGAGTCGCTCGACTGTGTTTCATAGTCGCTCGACTATGTTTCCTAGTCGCTCGACCGGGTTTCCTAGTCGAAGGGAAAAATGGATGGGGCGGTGACCGAGTGGGTTTCCGAGTCGCTCGACTGTGTTTCATAGTCGCTCGACTAGGTTTCTTAGTCACCTGACTGTGTTTTCTAGTGAATGGGAAAAATAGATAGGGTGGTGATCGAGTGGGTTTCCGAGTCACTCGACTGTGTTTCATAGTCGTTCGACTAGATTTCTAATACACCCGACTGTGTTTCGTAGTGAATAAGAAAAATGGATGAGGCGGTGATCGAATGGGTTTCCGAGTTGCATGACGGTTTCATAGTCGCTCGACTGTGTTTCATATTCGCTCGGCTGAATTTTATAGTCGCTCGACTATGTTTCATAGTCGCTCGACTAGGTTTCTTAGTCACCCGACTGTGTTTCGCAGTGAATGGGAAAAATTGTTGGGGCGGTGATCGAGTGGAATTCCGAGTCGCTCGACTGTGTATCATAGTCGCTCGACTAGGTTTCTTAGTCATCCGGCTGTGTTTCGTAGCCGAATAAACAAATGAATGAGCCGGTGACTGAATGGGTTTCCGAGTCGCTCAACTGTGTTTTATAGTCGCTCGATGGTGCTTCCTAGTCCCTACCGGGTTTCCTAGTCGCAGGGAAAACTGGATGGGGCGGTGACTTAGTGGGTTTCCGAGTAGCTCGACTGTGTTTCATAGTCGCTCCCCTGTTTAAAATAATCGACCGGATTTCCGATTTTGTTTCCCATTGGTGTTTCCCGGTCAAATAGCGGAGATTCACCGGCGAATTCCGGTAGGAAATCCGGTCGATCGAGCGGTAATCGGAGTTGACCGAATATGATTCCCAGTCAATCGACCGGGTTTCCCGGTAAAACAAAAATTTAATGGGCTCCTCGGAACAAGTGTTTCCTGGTCGACTATCGGTGTTTCATGTATATACGGAAACGCTTGCTGACACACCGGCGATGTATAGTCCTGTGCCTGTTGTTATACCTATGAGAACCGAGCTGGAAGATACGAATCGAGGATCGGACGGAAGGAAATGCAATTTCAATTTTGGCCAAGATCAATCATTTTATCGTATTGTCGCCGCGTATAACACTTCCTCGCTCGGGTAGGCTCAAGGAGCAAATTTGCCGCGTATATGTAAACTGAATTTATTGAAAAAAACACGGTTCACGACTTCCCACTCTGGGCTTGGATAAAGAATAATAACAACTTTTATCCAAGTACAAGTGACACAAAACAATCAAATTTTATAAGAAAACCAGAGTAACATGCATACATATAAGTGGCGTATATGCGGTCACCCATTTTCAGAATATTTTCATTAATTCTCATAATGTATTGGTTGATTACAAAAATAGATCAAATGCAGCACTCTGTGACTAGTCAGGACATTTCGATATTAAAATAAGCTTTCTTTTGGTATGTATCACATTATGGTCCGGGTGATCAAAACCACTTTTTGATCAGTTTTGAGCCTGGAAATAAGTTAAATGATAGGTATATATTTACCAATGACTCTGGAACCAATTTCTCTGAAAAAATTGGCATTTTTCCAGTAATAAAGTTCTCTTGAGTTTTTGCTCTAAAATACCTCTAGATAGCTCAAAATTGAGGTCGAAGGTCCTCATGAAATGTCTAATATTGCTAACTTCGCAACTTTGAGCCTCTGGTAGGATGGGACACAGGGTCCAAAAAATTCTGAATAAATTCAGGGGACTTGATGGAGTCTTCTAGAATTCATAAAAAAAATTTCAGAATTTTTCTTCATTCTCACTCTCTCACTTGACAGAGACTCACCCATATATGGGCAATTCTACCAAATAGTACGATTTTGCTTGGAAAAAAAAAATGAAAATAAATTTGTGGGCACGTTCTTGAAAATTTCATATGTGGTAGAGGATACTCCGAGAATAAGTATTTCAAGTGTGTGCACGACTTTCGCATGTTGCTAAAAAAGCTATACGTAAAAAACTAAAGGAATATTTTTTGGCCTGAAAAAAATCTATTATTATTTATCGAACAATATGTATATGTACTGTTCACACATATATACTAGCAAACTTATGCAACTAATAAAAAAAATGGGACAGAAACAGTTTTTTAAGATACAATCTGTTTAAGGTTTTTTTTATGAAAAATAAAAATTTTCAAAATCTAATTTTGCCATCGAAAAGCTGAGGCAAATATACATCGGTAACATATTCCACATTATTTCGATATTCATTTTATACAGTCCAAAACAAGTGACAAAAATGGGAAGTTTCAGTATTTCCGCGCACCGGCCGCAAAGAGTTGACGTGAAACGCCCCATATATAAAGAATATAACTGCAGCAATCTCTAGGCACCTTCATCAGAACCTGAACAAGGATTCACAAGGCTTTTTGTTTGATTTCAACATTGTTTCTGAGTGTGCCACGAGAAAAACCAGTAATTTTAAACTGTTCACGTTCTTACTTTTTAACATGATCGATTATTTTATGGTCTTTTTACGGGTAGCACATGAATGTTCCATTCTTTAATTTCTTCATTTTCGAGTGCTTAATCGAACTGTATTAACACATTTGAGAGTAGTCGATTGCTGAAAAAGCTGTAGCTTAAAAAGGCTGAACATAATTTCATACCAAAATTTCATCACGAAGCTTCACTTACATGTAAGTAGTCTTTATATGGAGAGCACATTAATGAAAATTATCAAGTATTGTTATGCTGATCCCAAGGTAGATTACAGGTAAAAATCTGACCTCTTACTGAGATGCTCCAAGTGTAAACGAAGAAGTTACACGCAGTACATATGAATATTACAATTAAATTTTCCAATTTTTGAAAAAAAAATTTTCATATTTAGTGTTTTTTTTTTTCATTTCCAACATTTGGGTATTGAAAAAAACCATATCACATAGAATCGTCCTAGTTGGTAGAATTGCCCATATCTATACTATTATATAAAAGGACATCCTGTTTTTTTGTGGCTGCTAATCTCAAAAACTACTGAACCGATTTTCATGAAATTTTGATACTTGATCCTTGACCACTCCAGGCATGTTTATGGATATGTGGCATCTTAAAATTTTGAGTAGAAACCGAGAAATATACAATGCATTTTTCTGTGGTGGGGGTAATCGACCAAGTACCAGTGCGCGCCAGTGGATGGCGAGGCGTTGAGTCGCACGTGTATAAGGTATAGTGCGGCGCTCTCTCGCAAAAGAGTCAGCGTTCTATCGGCTATATAGGAGAGCTTGAAAATGAGCTCAGCATGTTTCTGGGATCTTTCGTATCCCAGTCCCCTGCTGCCAAATAATTTTGGTAACAATGCCGAGGCCCAGAAGTAACATTAGGCGGTGCACAATTAGATCCAGACGAACGCAGTCCGTTCGTCAGGGTCGAATAATTAAATACCCGTTAATAGTATGTGAAATATCTGCTCTTGAATATGATCCAACAGAAAATTACGCTTATATAAAAAATATTGTAGTTGGATCTATGGATAAAGTATGTGACAAGTGTCAAGCCATAAAGTGTCCAGATGAAGCTCCTGGATTGTGCTGTTCTGGTGGAAAAATTAATCTTCCTGCTGTTGAAGAGCCACCAGAACCTCTCAAAAGTCTTCATTCAGAGAACCGCACTGATTCCACATTTTCTGGCCTATTTAAGGAACTATGATACACTGTTTCAAATGACTTCATTTGGAGCTAACGAAATTCGAGAAGGAAATTTTAGGCCAACTTTCAAAATTCAAGGGCAAGTATATCATAGTATTGGGTGTTTATTGCCTCTTGGGGGTGGAGATTTTCAATTTGCTTCAGAACTTCTAAAAATTGGAGATGGGAAAGTATCAAATGAAAATGATTACATAAATATTGATAGAAAAGTAGAAACGACTGTTAATACAGTCATGGACCTGATTTCTAAAGTCTATCCAGAAATTGAAAATCTCTCTGACAAACCTTAAAATTGGTTATGCGAAAGGGCAATTATAACTCCTCGAAACGCTACCGCTCATAATATTAATAACAGTATTTTAGGAAAGTTTGATGGAGAAATACGACATTATCATTCTATCGATACAGTGATCAACATTGATAAAGTTGTACACTACCCTCAAGAATTTCTGAACTCTTTATCCTTCGGGCTTTCTACCTCATGATTCAAAATTGAAAATTAGTTCTCCAATAATGCTATTACGCAATCTAAATCGTCCCAATTTATGTAATGGCACAAGGTTGCAAATTAAAATTATGCGGGAAAATATAATCGAAGCAACTATTCCTTACAGAGCCTGCTGGAGAAACAGTATTCATACCTCGCATACCTATGATTCCATCAAACTTACTATTCCAATTCAAACGATTACAATTTCCTGGGGAACTTTCTTTCGCCTCGACGATCAACAAATCTCAAGGACAGACTTTTAAGTACGTAGGGATAGATTTGCAAACAGAATATCTTTCACGCGGCCAGTTGTATGTTGCTCTTCCACGGACAGGGGTTGCACGTGAATAATTCATATTAATTCCTCAAAATTCGAAAACTAAGAACGCCGTTTATCCAAAATTTCCAATTCTCAGAGGTTACATGGGAAATACAACTCCAAGGATTACAAAATATCAAATTAATCGAAGTTTACAAATGAATACATATTATACGAGTTTTTCAACAATAAATGAGAGTAACAATATTTCGAACTCAATACACATATTCGCGGGCGAAGCCGCGACGGGGGACGCTAGTATATATATATATATATATATATATATATATATATATATATATATATATACTTTTTTAAAAAAAGTAAAAATGTTGCGTCAAGCATATGGCAGAATTAGTTTATCTCTTATCTCTCTATATTAAAAGCCAGACCGCCGCCGCCGCCGCCGCCGTGGGAAATTTTGACCCCCAAGTTGCCCCCCTTAGTTGCCCCCCCCTTAGTACCCTCTTTCTCCACCCTTTTTTCACCCCATTTTTCACCCTCTTTTTCCACCCATTTTTTTACCTCTTTTTCACCCATTTTTTTCACCTCTTTCCCCCCCCCTTTTTTTTCACCCTCCTTTTTTCACCCTTTTTTTGGCCCCCTTTTTTCACCCTTTTTTATCCCTCTTTCCACCCCTTTTTTCCACCCTTTTTTCCACCTCTTTTTTCACCCCTTTTTTCACCTCTTTTTTCACCCCTTTCTCCACCTCTTTTTTCCATCCTCTTTTTCCACCGGTGTCTTCGAATAAATTATTTATTTCCAATAAATATGCAATGGTCCGATGTCCTGGAAATTCTACACACAGGTTAGTCGCGCCGAAATCTAGGCCGAGTTCAATTTTCAATAAAATCCTTTGTTTATTTGCCTAGCAACCGTTCCTAACGTGTTATCTCACGAATCTTCATAAGTGCTCATTGGGACTATGAGAGTTGATGAGAATCAATGAGAATCGAAGAGAATCGATGAGATATTTTCCATAGAAACCACTGTTGATATCCTTAGCAACCGTTGCTTCGAAAGTTGGAAACTCAATTTTAAGTTACACTCGATGACCAAGAAAACTGAATTGTTATATTTGCTCCATAGCAACCATTGCGAAGGTTGGAAATGATCAATCTATGACCCATGTCCATAATTTTCGATTGCAAAGGTCACAAAATCTTCCCACTCAGCTCCTCAGTAACCGTTGTTAAACGCCCTAGCAACCGTTGCCAAGGGAAAGAAAAAGTAAGTTTCGTTTCCAGTATTTTCAACTGCACAGGATACAAAATCTCCGTTTTACCCATAGCAACCATTGTTTACGTGTCTAGAAACCGTTGCTGCAGTAGAAGGAAAGGACTAAATATTATTTTGGGCAATTTTTTTTCAATATAAATCCACTTATTAGTCGAAACTACCGTTTATTTACATCATCACATTCATTTCCTAGCAACCGTTGTTTTGGAAGCTGGAAAAATAGTTTTAAGTCACACTCGATGGCCAGAGGCACTAAATTGTTATATTTGTTCCATAGCAATCGTTTTTTACCTGCCTAGCAACCATTACGAAGGTTGGAAATTATCAATTTATGACCCATTTCCATCATTCTCCACGGCAAAGGACACAAAATCTTCCCAATTAGCTTTTCAGTAACCGTTGCTAAGGGAAAGAAAAATTCACGTAGGTTTCGTTTCCAGTATTTTCAACTGCACAGGATACAAAATCTCCGTTTTACCCATAGCAACTATTGTTTACGTGTCTAGCAACCATTGCAATCTTACTCAAAATCTGCTGCTGAAAATCTGAAATGGAACACGCGGAATACCCAAACCAAAAAATATGATCTAGCACATGTCACTATTAACCTAAAGTTAAACCCACTATTAATCTAAAAAAACAAACGTTTAACATGAATATAGCTGACATTAATCTTTTATTTTGATTCGAATCGTTTGTTCAGTATTCTTTTCAATCGAACAAAATCGAAAGTTCAAGTTTAAAGTTTTATTGTTTTGAATGTAATTTTCTTTCAATTATTACTACACTTATTATTGAAATTATTGATTTCTAAAGAATACACGGGGGTTGGCGAGCAAAGCGAGCAGGCGAGGTACCCCCCTAGTATTACTTTAAATGAATGAAATCCATAGTAAACACATGAGTCAATTTATCATTTCATCAGTATTCATTCTGATTAATCCTCATATTATTGGAGTATTACGTATTCTTATTACAGTTTACATACTATAGGAGACGTTGTCAACTTTAACTAACCAATTACGAAGAAACTTACCAGAATGGTTTTTAGGTACCTCATCAATTATTTGAAGAACTAATGACGAACCAAATTGACGCCACTTGATAGGCATTTTTAGCGTCTTATCATAATATTTCACTGGATCACTGGATATAAAAATTATTATAGAAATATTTATAATTTACTGAGACATATGATCAATAGTTCGAATTATAAATATTTGTCTCTTTAAAATACAATGGAAGTGTTGATAATAGAAGAATATATAAAGTCTATCTGAATTATAGGATTAACTGAATTGCAATTACAATACAAAAATATATTTGAAATAAATCAAACGATCGAGGGAAGGTTGTGAAACCGTTCAACTAGGAATGAATAGGTGATGAAGAATATAATATGTCAGTTTAAGAAGGTATTCGAAGATATTCGATCCTACCAAGTGGCGTCAATTTGGTTCGTGATTAATTCTTCAAATAATTTATGAGGTACCTAAAAAGCATTCTGGTAAGTTTTTTCGTAATTGATTAGTTAAAGTTGACAACGTCTCCTATAGTATGTGAAATATACGTTATAGTATAATAAAAATACGTTATACTCCAACAATGTGAGATATAATCAGAATACATATAATCATGAATACTGATGAAATGATAAATTGACTTATGTATCTATAATGGATTTCATTTTTTTCAAGCAATATAAGAGATAAACTAATTTTGCCATATGCTTGGCGCAACATTTTTACTTTTTTTGAAGAAGGTTTTTTTGAGGATTTCAATTCTTTTTGCGGAGTATTATATATTATAAAAATGATAATCAATAAAATGTATATGCACTAAGGATTCATACATTAGCGTCAGTAATAAGATTCAATAGATATTTTTCCAAAATGCAAATACTTGTATGCATGAGCATTACAGAAAAAAAATATAAGTAATCAGTAGAAATTAATTAATCTATTATCTGAATATAAGACAAGACATATCAAAATTCATTCCATGTTTCCTTATAATTGAATTTACATCGGCAAATGGTGGTTTAGGATGCTGATGGCAGTGTCCTGATGGTTCCTAAACCACCATTTGTCGATGTAAAATTAATTTTAAAAAAACATGGGATAAATTTTGATATGTCTTATCTTCTGTGTGTTTGTGTGTAAGTGTGAGTGTGTGTGAGTGTGAGTGTGAGTTCGCGCGCGCGTGTGTGTGTGTGTGTGTGTGTGTGTGTGTGCACATCCACACACACATCCTCCCACGCACACATGGCATGTATGCTAATTACTTAGTGTGAATCAAATAGATGTCTTTATGACGTTGCAGAATGAAGGTGAAAACGTGATGCAGGGAGAGGTGAATAATTTTTTTTTCAGTGGTTTGGGCTGAAAATTCTTTCGAGGGTTCCTCAATACAATGTCCACAAACGTACGTATCGGTTTTGCGATTAGACTCCTAGGAGCCGAGAAAAAAAATCCCAAGTACATTCAAAAAAATTGAAATAATGTTTTTCCGGGGTGGTCGATACGTTATTGAAACCGCCGTAAAAAAATGAATTGGAATATAAACTTACAGCTTCGTACGATTTTTTTTAACCATGTTGAAATTTAGGTAGGTTACCCCCTTAAGTAATTCTTTGTGCGTAAGTGAATTTGATGCAAAATTGCAAACAAGAATCATATCGATGAAAACCATGAAAATACACGTTGTTCGTGATTTTTGATTAATAAAAGTCATCCACATCACGAAAAACGTGACAGTATGCCAGAGTATAACTAATTAGGATGTGCACACTGTTGAGATATTGTATTTTGACTCATTATTTTAGTGCGAAAAGTCGCGAACAAGATGACGCATCATACAGTGCGAAAACCGTCTGTGCACTGTCCACCGAATTCATTGCAATTTAATCGATAAGTGCAAAAAACCGAAACAGTGTGCAATACTATAGGCATCAACGATGTGCACACTGTTTGTGAAATTCGTGAATAGTCAAAGCCATCCGGAAGATTTGTAGAACTAGTCGCACAACTCGATACGACTATTCCCCATATAAATGGAATCGTTCAGAGCTCCGCATGCATTATTGCGCCGGCCACTGAAGCGAACACATTGCGCTGTGACATACACGAGCCTCGCTGACTATATCTATACGGTTACTTCTGGGTCGTGCGACATGTTCATCATTGAACATGTATTATAAGCACCAAATAAATAAATTATTTTTTATTACCATAACTTATGCTTTTTCAATTATTTTCAAAGTAAAATCAATACAAACATTCATTTTCATTTCAAATCGGTAAAGCGAACGGAGCGTAGCAGCGATCAAGGTGCCATCATCTACATTGCATCGGATATGAGTGCGATCGTAGCTCACTTGCACGAATTGCGCACCATAGTCAAGGTCCTTCTTGTATAGTTTCGAATTGGAGTGAGACTATACGCTCAGTGCAAGGATCCTGAGGCTCGTGAGGCATAATCGTCGAATCAAAAGTATACATTTCATAACTCGAGAGTGAAGCGATGATCAAGGTCTCACCTGTATCGGGTCGGATGAGAGTGCGACCATAGCTCCCATGTACAAATTACGCACCAAGTTCAAGGTTATATTTGCATAATGTCGGGTAGAAGTGCGATCGTGAGCGTAGTACAGGGTTTCTTGAGTTCGCGCCGGGATAAATCAATTCTCATATTATATTTTCATATGGCCAGTAAAAATTTATATTATACACAGCTTGAGTAGATTTTTAAATTTGAAATGTTTGATCGCACAAGAAAGTAGAATGCGAATTCATTGATATTTAACAGTCACTGAATCTAAAGTATTTGCAAATGGCTTTTTTCAAAGAAGTTCGATGAGCTTTAAGCATCTGGTGACCGTGTCACTACATTCACAACATCACGCAGAATAACTGAATAAACGTGACCGTTACACCCTGCTTAGTAAGCGACCGCTTCTTCGGAAGCCGGAAAATTTAGTTTTAAGGCACACTCGAATTTTTTTCGACACACTCGATTGTACAGACTTGAGGTGTAATCGGCAATGAGCGTGTGGTCATGTAACCAGAGTATCTTTGCTTGTGATCATGTGTATGTCGTATCCCACGTACGGGTCCTTCAGCAAAAAGAATAGTGTCTGCGAGCAAAAAGTTCGCGACCTTCATTGCTCACCGCTCTTGAACTAACCTTTGTGTTTTTGTAGAACTGACTGTAAATCGAAATCGATCGTGGACCACGTCAACGGGAGATGGTACTTTTGTAAGTCCAGATATGCCCATATCTTAAGGAATATGTCCCCTTATGAGGAGAAACGTGTGTTCCTTGAGTGCAAGGGAACGGGTATTTCTTGAAGATAGGAACGTCTAAGTCCGTTATCGTCAAAAGACACGCGTCACTTATATAAGGGGATTACGTGCAATATTCAAATGCTCATTGGGATAAGGAACATGTGTTCCTTTTATATTGAAAATTCCCTTATATAGATGACGATGTCCGTTAGTGGTAAAGAAGATATTTTTTCTTCAAATTTTGAAACTCGAAAGCTAGATTTCGCGATGCAAGAAATATTCAAAATGAATGAGGATTCGTGAGGCGAATTCCCCCTTGGAAAATACTGCAAAATCAAGATTGTTTGAATTAAAGACTTAGAATCAATACGGATTTGATAGAATGTAGTTATTAGATCAAAGGGGAAAGAATAGGATTCTCAATAGTGGGAGCATGGAATAAACATCGGATTTATGGGAAAATGTAAGTAAATATATATGAGCCATTCCACGAAACCTTACGATTCCATGCTTCGGTTGTGTTTGATGGCTATTCGATGATTTTTATGAAGTTTGTGCAATAGGACTGTATACTAAAAATCATAGAATATAAGAACATATGTTCATAATTATTATAAAAAATGATTTACTGCACGTGAAATATCATAATATCCAGCATTTTCATTGATTTTCGTTACAACCAACAAATTTTTCCGAGTTATTAGGGATCTGTATGTACGCATTTTCACCAAAAATACTCGGAAAATTTTTTTTTGTAAAATATGATGATCGGAGAATATAGTAGAAGCTGTTTTAAAAGTGTGCCCTGATCGCAAACTGGCTTATTAATTCAATATATACCTGCAACTACTTTTCAAGGAAAATGAAAATGTTTCGCTTTTGCCTCTGTAGAATAAAGCTTTTTTCGATCACATGAAGTTAACATACTGTATATCGTAGATTTTTTGATGGCGAACCATATGCCTTCGTTCAATTGTGCTGCAATTGATAAAAAAGTTATACTGATGTAAAGTTAGGTAGTCGCGTGGGCCCCTCATTCGGAAAATTCACATTTATTATCGGCACATTGTTAGTACGTTCGGCACATTCTTTTAACCGATGGCTCTTTTCTCTCCATCCCTTTCAGGATATATATCCCAATGGTTGAGAAAGAATTCGCATTCTGCAGTGAGAGAAAGGGTTGAAAATATTTTTAAGAAATGCGAAATTATTCTATGCATGGTACGAAAGATTTCGAAGTAATAAACAACTTGGAAAATGATAATTTGGAAAATATTCGGTATAATGGGTCGAAAGAGGAGGTCAAGAGCTACAATTTGAACTGGCTATGTGTTGAAAAAACTGATATTGTGGGGGCGTATTGACCATAAAAACAATTATTTGACTTTTGATTCCAGGAAAACGTTGAAAGAATAATATAATTGGGTTATCTATTCAAAATTTGATCTTGCAGATTTATAGAGGAGATTGAGCATTTTCATAATCTAAGGTGGAAAATCCACAAAAATCGACGCGGGGGCGTAGTCTATGTCATAGAAAATTATGCATAGTCGTCATACGAAATATTTTGAAGTAATAAACAACTTGGAAAATGATGATTTGAAGAATATTCGGTATGATGGGTCGAAAGAGGAGGTCAAGAGCTACAATTTGAACTGGCAAAATTTTTTTCTCCATATGAATAGTTTTTTTTTCACTTTTCCTTAAAACATTGTTGTCGCCTTGATACAATGTTATAGAACAAGTTTCAGTGGTGTGCCTTCAAAATTGATTCTTTGATTTTTTTTCATCCAAAATCCTAAAGTTCTGTGGAATCGCTCATAATTGGAACCTCAGTATCCTTCACATTTTTTATACGGCGCATTCTCATACTAGTTGTATAGGACTAAAATTTGATCGCAAGAATATAATCGAGACAATGCCGATGTCTATGTTTTGACCACGGGAAGCGTTATAACGTCTGAACTAAAATCGGATTATTATTCTACACGCGAACTGCACTCAAAAATACTCTCGAAAAATCGGGAGCCTAGTCAGAAACTACTATTACATCTAACCTAGTCGCAGAGATGTTATTTCAACGGCATTCTAGTCGACTCGACGAGGTGAATTCGCTGCAGGTCCACAGAATTGTCCGTCAACCGTCTAGTCGACTGGGTGAGGGTCAAACGGCTGTGGATTGGTAGATCCTCCGAAGTGAGACTCCTTGACGCAGGTGATCGTTGCGGGCCGCCAGTAACGTGTCCTTCTCCACGCGCCTCTCAAGCACTTAGACACAACGAAGTGCGGTTCGATACTTTGGATGCACGTTCGACTATTTGTAAAAAGGCGCGGAGTGCCGGATGCACTCGTATTTAATAGCTCGTATCGACCGTGGATTGAGAGGGGCGCAAAGGCGTCACAAAGCTGGCCACCCAATAACGAGCCACCGCGTCCAGGAGTGTCGACCGGAGGAATCCGTGGGATCAGCATGTTTCGCCATCGTCAAGGCGGACTCGCTCGCCCTTTGCACTGACGGGACAGGAATTTTCCAATCGAAAGTTCGGCAATCGTATCCGCGGCAGCAAAGTTACAATTTAAAATGGCATTATAATATTCATTAATTACATTAATTAATCATTTCCATTAATTATTGATTACAATTTTGGGAAGATAAGTCGGAATTATAGCAGGGCAAAAGCATTCCATGGCGAATTATTAGGAACGCATGTTCCTTTACAGAGAAGTAAACCGCTGCCAAGTGCCTCAGCAGTATGCTTTCTCAAAGTATTGCAATTGAACCTCAACTTGCATTAATCACCACTCTTTGAGAAAGCAAAATGAACCTCTAACTCATTTCCTCCACTCCATAGTAACGGTTGCTATGGTAAATATCCGAGCTTCGGTGTTCTTACTTCTTAGTCGTCAACAGTTCCGAAAATGGACCTCTAACTGACTTTTCCCACTCCATAGTAACGGTTGCTAAGGACGTAAACAATGGTTGCTATGGTAAATGTCGGAGCTTCGATGTTCTCACTTCTTAGTCACCAACAGTTCCAAAAATGGACTTCAAACTGACTTTTCCCACTCCATAGTAACGGTTGCTAAGGACGTAAACAACGGTTGCTATGGTAAATGTCGGAGCTTCGACGTTATTACTTCTTAGTCATCAACAGTTCCGAAAATGGACCTCCAACTGACTTTTCCCATTCCCTAGTTACGGTTGCAAGCGATATAAACACCGGTTGCTAGAGACGTCAACAATGGTTTATACGGGAAAGGTCTCTTTGATTGTTATAGAATCCCATAAATATACAAACCCAAATGATCATTTATCATGAATTATATGGGAACTTATCGAAAACACGCTAGCAACGGTTGCCATGGAATCAAACAACGGATGTTGCTGAACACCGAACTCGGTTCACATCTGCCGGAGACCGACCTGTGTGCAAAATTTCAGGACGATCGGACCATTCCTTCGAAAATTAACGTACGACAAAAAAAAGTCAGTCTGAAGCTGAATTTTATATCTCCATAGCAACGGTTGCTAGGAGAATAAACAATGGTTGTTCCAAAATGAATGTCTTATCGATTCTCATCGATCGTCGAAAGAATTGGAGACCCATCGTGCATTGATGATGATTTTCGGAGCTTTTATCAAAAACACGTTAGCAACGGTTGCTAGAGAAATAAACAACGGAATTGGCTGAAAATTGAACTCGACCGAGATTTTGCGGCGACTAACCTGTGTGCAAAATTTCAGGACGATCGGACAATTCCTTCGAGAGTTATCGTACGACAAAAAAGTGCACGTACGTACATACATACAGACATTTTTGGATTTCCATGTTTTTCGACCCGTAGATTACGAAAATCGAGGTCCCGAAGTCCGATTCGGTGGGTCGATTTTTACCCCGTTACAAAGCTTTCTCTTTGAGAAAGCAATAGTTATTTAATGAAGAAAATTCAATTAATTACTCATCTATCATGGCATTTCTTATCATTACTTATAGTCTAAGCATACAATAGGTATAAGTTCATATCATACAAATAGAAAATCGGTGTTGCATCACTTGGCATCACTTGGACTAGCACGTGGCAGCAGTAATAATATATCACGTGCTCAAAATGCTCTTCCACGTGAGATTATGTATGGAATGGAATCAGCTTGCATTCAGCAAGCATCTTATTGGGATTCACTATGAGTGAGGTAGAGGTAGTGGAATGGAATGATTGAAAGAAATAACCGGGACAATGACCAAAACACATGCAACAGTGATAAATATCAATCGTTTAAATGTCCTTGAGACTTTCGGCAAAATTAGAACGAAATTCGCGTAACTTGTACGGTAATTCGGATAGAAATACATTTGGATATCCATGTTCTGGAGAATTATTAGAAATGTATCAGCTGGAAAACTTGCAATGGCATCTGTGCAATAATTGATTCAGAAATCTCTACAGAAATTTTAATGGGGAAGTATTCAAAAATATGTGATTCCATCTCTATTCCAATGAGATTGTGACATTGTGGAAATAAACCAGATAATTTGGGTAATCCAAATAAACCGAGAAAGCCAAATATATCCAAATAATTCAAGTGCTGGTTCAAGATTGAAGTATTGTTAGATTATGAACCATACAAGTGCTAATATTAAATGGATAACGCAACTTGCGGTAGTGTGAGAAGAAATATCATTGTCATTAGAGAGCAGTAGCAGAGCCCATGGGGGAATTCTTTTGCCGTGAGAGTCAGCTTTTATAGACGAGAAATTTTTGCAAAGTCCAAATAACTTCCACGCAATCTCAATATGATGGCTAAGATCCCTTGAACTCGAAATTATCTATTCGAAATTATTCACATCCACCTTTTTTGCGGATAAATTTGCTGCTAGTTAAACCCCTTCGAAGATATTTTTTCCATTTAGAAGTTTTCCTTTTTTCATATTCACTATCTGTCTCAGAAAGGCACTGAAGAAGGATCTTCACATATTGATAGAATACCGATGATGTCAACTCGACACTATCGGTGTCGAAACTGAGGCAACTTTCTCATGTCATGAAATATTTGCACTGAGATGATGAATTTTGAATATTGTTCAAATCAATTGCACGTCACTCAACATGTTGGCAAATTACTCAGAAATGTTCGAAAATACTAAAAGATGTGCGCTCCGGCATTCTGTACAAAAATGTTATTTTTTAATCTACTTTCCACATCATATTATATGATGTCCGGGCGGATAATTACATCGTCAGGCCCTGTGATATCTCTCTCCACAGTACTTATCATATTTAAATATTCAGCTATGTTTCAGCGCCCAGCGAGAGAGCCAGCGCTGCCGATAAGGTAAGAGAGAGAGAGAGACCGCGCCGCGTACGCGATTCAAGCCTCGCGCCGCATGACGTCAGCCGAAGACGGCCGAAGTGATCTCGGCCGGCCGAGCCCGCGGCGGAAGTACTTAGTTTATTGCCGGCCCTTGCGCACGATAACACGTGTCCTTGATAACGGGACGAAACCAAGGTGCTACCTTGAGGAAGGAGGGACGACTACGACATCCCGGAGGTTCGCCTGCCCAGCCAGCCGTGCGCACGCGAAAACCCGACCGCGAGAGCCGATACCCGAGCCGGAGCATGAGTCAGCGCCGAGTAAGTGCCGTCCGTACTCCATCTCTCTCTCTCCCGGCCAACGCGTGTCCACGTTCTCTCTCGCTCCGGCCCGCAAGACGCGACCCAAGGCTCGTTGCCTTATCAATGTAAATTCATCCCTCGTATCTTTAATAAACAGTTGTGTTCGTCAGAACTGATTGACTTTTGATTTGCCACGCTAGTCCCGCCCAAGATCCTACTCCCGCGCACACGAGCCTCACCACCTCGTGCGCGCACTTATTACTCTGTTATCATGCTCCAGGCCTTAGGGCCATTATCGTATTTATAAATTATTAGTAATAAATACGGCGGTGATAACTGGCCCCCAGCAATCGTGGTGCAGGAATAGTGTGGCAATTAATTGAGTAATATATATAGATGTATCACTTTCATGGCTTTTTCCATATATTCCAGTTTATTTCGTAAACGATGACACGAGAAATTAGCAAAATCTAGCATCAACTGACAAGTATTCAACGAGTGTGATTGACCCTAAAAACATTTACCTTTGAAAAAGGTATACGTGGACGACAAGTATGTTCCGTATCCCTATAGTTCGTTGTTGAATAAATTCTTATGCGACTAAATTTTGTTACGTAGATAGAATTTTGAAAATGACTGTTTAATCTCAGTCCATCCAAACGCATGTAAAATAATAATATGATTCAAATCTAATATATTTTTGAAAATACATATGTATCACTTCATTAGACATTTTTACCAATAAACTATCTCTATATATTCCAGTTCATTTTGTCAATTATGACCCAAGAAAGTAATGAAATCTAGAATCTGATGCCAAGTATTCAACTGGTGTGATTATCCTACCACCAAATAAATATTTTTGCAATTTACACTCACAATCTGATTTGATGCTCAATGCTTCTTGAATCTACATTTCTGCAAGTAACAAAGGCGATAAATCAATTTCCATCCTTCAAACATGTCTTAAACATCCCTTGGTCAAATCTCTAGTTTCATGTTCATCGTTCTCATCGAGTATTTTCACCTCTATTGAAGAACATCTAGAACTCATTCGAGTAACAGAATATTATTTTTTTAAAACAGTATATACCAGCTATGAACACCTTTATCTCTGATTTGCAAGAACATTCACCGAGAGATCGATATTCCTCAGATATTATTATGATATACAGCCTCGTGAAAACACAATGAGTTTTATCGAAACTTGAGTCAATAGCAATTTGAACGAGAAAACTTATCCGAATTTTTTATATATTGTAAGTTTAAATATACAAAATAGCATTTTCAGGATAGAAGGTTAACTTTTATTGGTATGTAAAGTGAAAATAAAATACAAGTACACTGCCCATCGAGAAGCTGTGAAACAACGGGCCCGTGGCAAGTATGCATTTGTTAATTCCATTGACTGAAAAAAATGGAAAAAAGAAGTGAAACAAAATAAATACATTTTAATTGAAGAATGAAAATAATATTATGATGTAGAATTGTAACATTCAAACGTTAAGAATTATAATGTAAAAAGTTTCATTCATGTAGTTATCATTGGGTTATTTGAGATTCTAGTGAAAATCGTTACTTGGACTATGGGAAAGATAATTTCGATTATGGAGTATTTTATTCGATTTCAAATTATTATGAATTTAATACTGAACCCTTCCAAAGTGGTACATACTAGTTTTTTAACTGCTTGACATGGAATTGTGATTTTAGTACTTTCTATCTCAACATTGGTAGATGTATTTGAAATGTATGTAACTACTTGACATAGATTTGGAATTTCAATACATTCTATCGGAACATGAGTAAATTGATATGGAGTGTATTGACATTTGATAACAGATTGTGCAACAATTGCTTTAGGGTGTACTTTGAAAAAATACTATTTCTGTATAGGCTATCCACACTGTTGGATACTTGTCAGTTGATGACAGATTTCGCTACTTTCTCATGTCATCATTGAAATAATATACTGGAACATATAACGATCGTGTGTTGGTAAAGATGTCTATTGAAGTGATGCATATGTATTTTCAAAAATATATTAGAATTGAATCATATTATTATTTTACATGCATTTGGATGGACTGAGATTAAACAGTCATTTACAAAATTCTATCTACGTAACAAAATTTAGTCGCATAAGAATTTATTCAACAACGAACCATAGAGATACGGAACATACTTGTCGTCCACGTATACCTTTTTCAAAGGTAAATGTTTTTAGAGCCAATCACACTCGTTGAATACTTGTCAGTTGATGCTAGATTTTGCTACTTTCTCGTGTCATCGTTTACGAAATAAACTGGAATATATGAAAAAAGCCATGAAAGTGATACATCTATATATTTCCAAAAAATAGCATATTAGTTCGAAATCCTTAACAGAGAAACATGAACCAAAGAAAAAGAGTCATATTATCACTTTCTCACGTACATTTGATAGATTTCACTCGACATATAATTGATTGTGAGTGTAATTTGCAAAAATATTTATTTGGTGGTAGGATAATCACACCAGTTGAATAGTTGGCATCAGATTCTATATTTCATTACTTTCTTGGGTCATAATTGACAAAATGAACTGAAATATATAACGATAGTGTATTGGTAAAAATGTCTATTGAAGTGATATTTTCAAATGATATATTCGATTTGGATCATATTATTATTTTACATGCATTTGGATGGACTGAGATTAAACAGTCATTTTCAAAATTCTATTTACGTAACAAAATTTAGTCGCATAATTGAATTAATTCAACAACGAAGAAGGGATACGGAACATGTCGTCCACGTATACCTTTTTCAAAGGTCCATTTTTTACTATGACGAAGAAAAATTGCTCGAGGTGTATTAATATTTGATTTCAACCATTTATAATTTTTCTATTAAACTTCTACGAAATTATATGAGTTAAGTACTTGACATGTATTTGTGATTCGAGTTATTTTCGATCTTCACATTAGTAACTACAAGAATTAAGTGTAATTTAAAAAATATTCATTTTATTGTTAGATAATGCTTGATATTACTGTATATTAAATAAATCAGTTTGAAATCCGTAGCAAAGAAACATGAAGCAGAAAGAAGGCTTCATATTCTGTAATTATTATTTTAAATGTTGATTGAAAATTTATCCAACAACGAACCACAGGATAAGGAATATACTTGTCGTTAAGTATATCTTTTTCAAAGGTGAATTTTTATTATGAAAAATAAAATTGCTTATAATATCTGATGTACTGGCCTAATTTTCTGACCACATTAACCCATTAAAGCCCATGACCAGACCAGCGGAGATATCATAAAACTAATTATTGGATTACGTGCTTTTTTGAAAAAAATACCCGTGTTTTTTCTTTTTATTACATATTTCTATTGTTTAAACAATAATTATTTAAACAAATTGCACCCAAAGTCGTAAATTCGAGAAAGTAATGGTGTCAATTGATTCTACATAATGTGTCAAATAATGTACGTAATGGTGTCAAATGATTCTACATAAAAAACCAAGAAAAAAACATGAAATACATTTTTTTGATTTGAGGCTTATTTTTCTAGCAATCGCGTTATAAACAATTGGAATTCAATAAAACCGAGAAAAAGTGGCTTCGGCCCATGCCTACGCTACCATGGGATGAAAATTGATTGCGGGATCACGTGCTTTTTTGAAAAAAAATACCCCTATTTTCTCTTTTTTCGAAATTTAATGTTTATACAATAATTATTTAAACAAATTGCACCCAAAGTGAATCGACTTCCCTGATATCACTGGATTCTATTGTTTATAACGTGATTGTAAGAGACATGAGCCTCGAATCGAAAAAATGTATTCTCACTTTTCCTCTAGAATACTAAATACAACTTGAACGAAACAATATTGCTTTGATAATATATTTCTGAAGGAAGAGTAGCGAACCTTTAAAGAAACGTACGACTAGTTCACGAGTAAAGAATGGTTTTAGGGGAGGTATATATTAGATGGATACCAGGGCATCGGGGCATGTTTAAATACAGAAATGCATTTATATCAAGCCATTTCAAGATCAAGTACATTTCAACCTATGTCAGAAAGCTGTTTATTTTATTGGAACTTTGAACCTGTGAAGATATCAGGGTTATGAAGCGAACGCATGGCTTGACAATTGTAACAATATGTTTCATAGATCCAACTTTACTTTCTGCCCGTGTTACGCTCATTGACTTATATTGTGTGAACTGCACCCTACTGCAAAAAATCACCTGAGAAATCACCTGAGAAATCACCTGAGAAATCAGGTGATTTCTCATGCCAATTTCTCATGTGACCTTTATTACATAGAGTAAGTTATTCAATTTCCATATTAATTTTATTTTCTATTCAAATCAGTTTGAGGATCAATAACCATTTGCGGAAAAGCGTTGAATCGCAAAAATGTTTGCGTGCTCATATGAAAATACGTATATATAGTGAATTTTCTTTCTCGGAGAGAAAACTTTGTGACGAATTAAGAATCAACCTCTTGAATCGTTATTTCAGAACTTTATTTGCGTAATCTATGAGTTTCAAAAATGTGTGTTTGAGCAAATGCGGAACGATATTTTTCGTACGCGATAACTCACGAAGGAATTGCTCGATCTTCCCAAAATTTTTCACATTTCATAAATGGTAAAGTGAACCGCGTTCAATTTTCAAGAGCAACGATCATTTGCGTCCCTAGCAAGAAATTGAAAAATAAATTAAAGTTTATTTCGAGTACTTCTGATACCAAAAGACACTGACTAGGAGAGTGCACACCCTTCGGGTCACCAATCTTGACCAAAATTTGAGGGATCTCTCCTGATACTATCACCAGAGATCCCTGAAAGCCTGTCAGCCATTCCTGAGAAAAAAAATAAAACATATTATGAGATTTTTCAGTTATTGGCGGTACAGGGCATAACATTGCATATGCTATTTGAATGCATATCAATACCCGCCAACCATATGTACCAATCAATTTTTTATAAATTTGACTCAAAGATAAACTCTAAAACTATCTTGACAAATTTCCACTGGTTTTAGGCATACTTCCCTTATAGGATGTATAAGGGTTTCAAGCGCTAACCAGGTTATCATGGGAAACATGTTATACCACTTCCCACCCAACAAAACACGCATTTATCTTGAGCCCACCCATGAATATATATCAGAATATATATTCTACACTTGAAAAAGAAAGGAAATACCGTAAACACTACTTCTTTCTTCCCTACAGTCCAGAACACTTGAATTTTTGACGTTAAACAGTCGTATCTATTCAAAACTGTGTCTGGACTTACAATATCCTCATGAGTGTGGATATTTCTTAAGCCTATGGGACTGATGGGCACATGAGACAGAAAAAATGTACCTACTCACCTCAAGTAATATGCGCTTCATAGATATGATGCTGCAAAATAACATCCCTTACATGCATGTTGACAACACTGCAAGTTTGTTGGTGATTAGTTTTTGCGCAAACTTGTTCCTTTTTCTTGAATCACCATTATGTTCACCAGCTCCCACTGGATGTGTAGCCTCCAGCATTCACAGAAATGATGTCCTATAAAGGGACAAAAATAACACTCCAAGCCTCGTCAAATCATGATTGTACTCTTGAAGTACCTGAAACAGAAAACACAAAGAATCATTTTCTTTGAATTTAAAGGTTGAAAGTAGGAAAAATCTAGTTAAACTAACAGAGAAAGAAAGTTACAGAGCTACATAAATTCAACTAGAGTAGAAATTAGACACCCAAAATCAAAGGTTAGGTTGATGTATGTACTTTATCTGATGATTGATGATCCTTTCTGCAGCAATCAGCGTTCTTTTATGATCCGGTAGGAGAATTTTCCCAGACCCAAATTTTAGAAAGAGTTTCACTCCCACAGCACTATCCATAGTTGTACACAGAGTTACACAGCACCACATGTGTCAATACAAAACAACAGGATAAGTGTCGGCCATCCGTTGGCGCAACAAGTTATCACTGACTGTTGTGAGATGCCAGTCAGCTGTGATTATATATTATATAATTATTAAATAATAATTAAAAAAAATGATATTATTATTATCCAACTCACTCTAATATGGAATCGCTTTTTCTAAATAATTCGATAAAAAATTATATAAAAAGCAGCAAAAGTAGTAAAAACCCATATATTGCATGTAAAGTTGCAGCATTTGAATTTCACACCAGATCACAGCTGACTGGCATCTCACAACAGTCAGTGATAACTTGTTGCGCCAACGGATGGCCGACACTTATCCTGTTGTTTTGTATTGACACATGTGGTGCTGTGTAACTCTGTGTACAACTATGGACAGTGCTATGGAAGTGAAACTCTTTCTAAAATTTGGGTCTGGGAAAATTCTCCTACCGGATCATAAAAGAACGCTGATTGCTGCAGAAAGGATCATCAATCATCAGATAAGTACATACATCAACCTAACCTTTGATTTTGGGTGTCTAATTTCTACTCTAGTTGAATTTATGTAGCTCTGTAACTTTCTTTCTCTGTTAGTTTAACTAGATTTTTCCTACTTTCAACCTTTAAATTCAAAGAAAATGATTCTTTGTGTTTTCTGTTTCAGGTACTTCAAGAGTACAATCATGATTTGACGAGGCTTGGAGTGTTATTTTTGTCCCTTTATAGGACATCATTTCTGTGAATGCTGGAGGCTACACATCCAGTGGGAGCTGGTGAACATAATGGTGATTCAAGAAAAAGGAACAAGTTTGCGCAAAAACTAATCACCAACAAACTTGCAGTGTTGTCAACATGCATGTAAGGGATGTTATTTTGCAGCATCATATCTATGAAGCGCATATTACTTGAGGTGAGTAGGTACATTTTTTCTGTCTCATGTGCCCATCAGTCCCATAGGCTTAAGAAATATCCACACTCATGAGGATATTGTAAGTCCAGACACAGTTTTGAATAGATACGACTGTTTAACGTCAAAAATTCAAGTGTTCTGGACTGTAGGGAAGAAAGAAGTAGTGTTTACGGTATTTCCTTTCTTTTTCAAGTGTAGAATATATATTCTGATATATATTCATGGGTGGGCTCAAGATAAATGCGTGTTTTGTTGGGTGGGAAGTGGTATAACATGTTTCCCATGATAACCTGGTTAGCGCTTGAAACCCTTATACATCCTATAAGGGAAGTATGCCTAAAACCAGTGGAAATTTGTCAAGATAGTTTTAGAGTTTATCTTTGAGTCAAATTTATAAAAAATTGATTGGTACATATGGTTGGCGGGTATTGATATGCATTCAAATAGCATATGCAATGTTATGCCCTGTACCGCCAATAACTGAAAAATCTCATAATATGTTTTATTTTTTTCTCAGGAATGGCTGACAGGCTTTCAGGGATCTCTGGTGATAGTATCAGGAGAGATCCCTCAAATTTTGGTCAAGATTGGTGACCCGAAGGGTGTGCACTCTCCTAGTCAGTGTCTTTTGGTATCAGAAGTACTCGAAATAAACTTTAATTTATTTTTCAATTTCTTGCTAGGGACGCAAATGATCGTTGCTCTTGAAAATTGAACGCGGTTCACTTTACCATTTATGAAATGTGAAAAATTTTGGGAAGATCGAGCAATTCCTTCGTGAGTTATCGCGTACGAAAAATATCGTTCCGCATTTGCTCAAACACACATTTTTGAAACTCATAGATTACGCAAATAAAGTTCTGAAATAACGATTCAAGAGGTTGATTCTTAATTCGTCACAAAGTTTTCTCTCCGAGAAAGAAAATTCACTATATATACGTATTTTCATATGAGCACGCAAACATTTTTGCGATTCAACGCTTTTCCGCAAATGGTTATTGATCCTCAAACTGATTTGAATAGAAAATAAAATTAATATGGAAATTGAATAACTTACTCTATGTAATAAAGGTCACATGAGAAATTGGCATGAGAAATCACCTGAGAAATCACCTGAGAAATCACCTGATTTCTCAGGTGATTTCTCAGGTGATTTCTCAGGTGATTTTTTGCAGTAGGGCAAGGCTAAGGTTGGAAAAGCTATTGGGATTTAAAGAGTACCCCCAGCGCCCCTTACGGCAGAAGAGAGATTTAGAGCAAATCAGTTGGATTGCATATGCTTATATACAGGAATAGAATGAATTGTTGTTAAAAATGCATCTATTGATGAATAAAATTTGTGAATTTGCGAAGTGCACTTTCAGCAGTCGAAATTATGTTGAGGGAGAAAAAATTTTGAACTCGAAACATGTTATACACTGTGGAAAGACTAGAGAAGATGAAGATACTTGTACTCTCATCGCGTATTGTTTACAAACTTCAAAACTACGCGAAGCACCTCATGAAATCAAAGGAATTGTAACAAAGAAAGGAGAGATTGAGAAAATGCAATGTAGTTGTAAAGCAGGACTTAGTGAAGCATGTAAACACATTGTGGGAGTATTACTATACTTGAACAGGTTAGAAAAATATAATTAAATGAGATAGTCATTTTTTTTGTCATTTAATGAATTGAATTACTGCATATTTTTAAAGGATGAACATGGATGATTTGCCTGAAGTTTCATGTACGGATAAGAAATGCTTGTGGAAAATTCCTCACAAAACTGCTGTAGAAGCTTATAATCCAGTTCCAGTGAAATGTCATGAATGTTTTCAGAATCAATTTTGTGATGCAAATGGAATTCAATATAGCGAAGAAAAAATAGTGAAGATCAAAGAAAGAATTCTTATGATAAATCCAGAATCTGCTATTAATAAAAGCATGTAAGGTTTTATTTTATTTTTATTTTTTTACAAATTTTAATCATGTGTACATGCATATGAATGTACAGATTTCTACTAATTTTTCTTATTGTTATGATCCCATCATACACGTGGTACATTTGGTGAACTTTATTATATGATATATTTTATTGAGCTTCATCTGAACAATTTATAATTTTTTCTTCTCATTTCCACTTAGGACTGGAAGGCATGAACCATTGATTTTGAAAATAAACAATAACCTTTCGGATGAGATAAAAACTTTAATCCTTCTCCAAGAATCAAATTTCATGGACAGTCTATCCAAATTAGAGACAACGACTTTACAATTATGCTGTGAATTATTTTTGAAAAATTTAGATCAAGATGCATATGAAATCTGCATCAGAACAAAAACTTTCAAGACTGAATGGTTAAAAGAACGACAAAATAGGATTACAGGCTCTAGATGTTATGAATTAATTACATATTCAAGGAACAAAAATCCTAATTGGGAAAGTAAAACAGAGAAATATTTCTTCCTAAAACCTTTTTCAAATAAGTATGTTAAACATGGGATTAAATTTGAGCCTCTTGCACGAAAAGCTTATGAAATTCAATATGAAGTAAAAGTTGTAGAATGTGGTCTTGTTTTGTGTAAACAAAATCCGTGGTTGGCTTATTCACCAGATGGGATAGTATTCAAAGATGGAAAACCGTGGAAACTTTTAGAAATAAAATGTCCTTACAGTGGTAAAAAGTCGAGTCTTACAGATGTTATAAAAGAGTTAAAATGGATAGATCTCCAAAGTGTTGGAGAAGAATCAAAAGTGATATTTAAACACAAACAGTATTATGCTCTAATTCAGTTTGGAATGGAAATTTTAAATGTTGAATCAACGGACTTTGTTATCTATAGTGCTTATGATAATAATTTCTTAATGTTTAACATTGAATATGATGAAAAATATTGCAAAGATATGTTTGAAAGATTGAAATTTGTTTATTTTGAAAACATGCTACACAGAATCTGTACAAAATAATATTTTTTTTAATATATGTCAATAAAAATTTCTCAGGAAAAGAATTTGTCGTCTTTTAATATAGGTGAACTCAAATTGATTGTGGCACAAACTATTGTAAATATTTGATCAATTTTAGGAATGAGCCCAGTGGGTAGTTTGGAATCTAAAATTTTGAAAACTTTTATTCTTTGATTGTAACGTTCTACGTGTACTCTAGCTGAAGCAATTGATGCATTCAATAATGCTTCTTCTTTATTAAACTGCTTTTTATCTTTTAAAAACGGTGGGCGAATAAGCTTTATGTCGTTGGCTTGACATATACTTCATCTATGAGGAATCCTTTATCTGTCATTACACTACTGCCTCTGCCTAATAATTTTATCAATCCACTTTGTTCAAATATCGCTTTATCAGATGTACGACCACCATATGATTTACTTAAAAATATTAAATGACCACTTGGGCTAACAGCGGTCATAAATTTGATAGTGTAGCATCCTTTATAATGTGAGTATAAAAACATTTGGCAACACAGTTTCTTTGGTTTCTGAGTAGGTATTTCTGTGCAATCTACACTGGCTCGACAATTGAGAAAATTTTCAAAGCAGCGAGGCATATTCTTGGAGTTTTCTTCTTCACTAGGGAAAATTATTGCATATTGCAGTACACTGCTCAATATAGTTAACATACGCATCACAATGTGTCTACAATTTTGCACAGTACAACATTTAAATAAAGCATTCAAATATGAATATGTCATATTATTCTTCATTTTCATATAAGTCATAATGATTTTATCTTCTACACAAATGCAGTTCATTTTTTTATTTCCTACATCTGGCAATGCATACTTCACTAGATCGACTACTCCATTGAAAATTCTAAAATTTTGAATACCAGTCATTGTACTCAATTCAGAATCTGTTTTAATACTTTTATGGAAAGGTTGCTGTTTTCCACAACTACAAAGTTCTACTTGAATACTTTGATCTACTTTTCTAACTAATACATGAGTTTCTTCAAAAAGCAAGTTTTCTATTCGTTGATTTATTCCATTCAAAGATGTGCTCACAGCTGAGCTATCAACACTTTCTGATTCATTGTTTGTATTGATATCAGAAGTATTAACATCTAAACTATCAATAATTTCAATATTATTGCATTGGTTTCCTTCTGAGCACGTTTTGAATCTTTTTTTAATTAATGGATCTTTATCAATTGAGCGTTTTAAATGTCTTATAGCTCTACTCCGATCATTTTCTACTTTTTTTTTATTTTCTTCAGACTGATCTGGTAAATTGAGAGTAGGAATGGATATATTTTTGAGAACTTTTTTCCCCGATGTACCTAAAATTTCATATCAAATTTTGAATGACTGAAATTAATTCTAGTACTATAAATTATCATCAAACTTACGTGGGAAATAATCATCATCTTGAAAATGCAAAGAACAAACACGTACAAAATTTGAAGCATTGTGAATTTTTAGGTTATTTTCCCAAAGAGATCGACGACTCTTCATCTCAAAATTGCCTAATTTATTTCGGACTCTAATTACATCTCCATTTCTCGGGAAGTAATGTAAAGATATATTCGGCTCTACTAATTTTCTGTTAGGACAACCTTTCACACAACACACTTCTCGATGGCGTTTCATTTGGTATTTTTCCTTGAAAATACGAAGTGTATGCTCAATTTTTTTTGGTCGTTATTTCCTTAGAAATATTTTACTTCAATTGTGTAGTTCAACTTCAAAATATTTGATGAAAAATATAAGAAAATATATTATTGCTTCGTTTTCCCCTATGTTGGACTATGTCAAACTACTGATTTGCTCTATGTCTTTGCTCTGCCGCCAGGGGTGCTAGGGGTACTCTTTAAATCCCAATTGACCGGTTGTCTCAAATCACATTCCTGGTTAATGTTTATAATTCCATGTGTAAATAACTTGCATCTGATTCGAGACCACCCGTCAACAGCTGTTCACACAATATAAGTGAAACCATAAGTTAATATTCATTCATGGTACCAAACAAGGTGATACATCATTTTCTTGATGAAATTATGAAATTTGAGTGAATTTTAGACAAATCAAGGCAGATATGTATATCTATATATAGCTGCCTCAGTCTAAAGTCATAAAAAGTTCTATAACAAGGCAGCGCTGGAACTCCAAAACCGCTGCCAAGTGCCTTAGCAGTATGCTTTCTCAAAGAGGCTTCAACATCACCCACAAACGCATCCCAAACCTGTATTTTCACCATTCCACTAGCGTAGATACTATCATTTATTTTTCAAAAATTACAAAAATATTATTTAATCAGTTCAATTCGTATCTTTGTGACTGTGTAAAGTATCGTTCTTTTTCAATTGACCAAACTTTGTCGCGACTGTTGATGCCTGCCCGGGCTCTCTTATTATTTGATCAAATGCAACAAAGCAAACGGTTCTAGGTTATACACGATGCGAGAAATTTAGACCTGCTTAATTTTTCGATCAATTCATCTTGTGACTGTCATACGGTTTAATGGTGGTTAAAATCGATCCGTCCTGCCCTTAAGTCCGTATTTAGAAACTCGAAGACTCATTTTGATCATTTTCGACGGCTGAGGTTGGAAATGATCAATTCAAAATCTATTTTGATCATTTTCGACGGCAAAAAACACCAAATTTTCCCAATTTTCTCTATAGCACGTTGAAAATACTGGAAACGAAACTTACATGAATTTTTCTTTCCCTTAGCAACGGTTGCTAGGGCGGTAAACAACGGTTGCTAAGGAGCTAATTGGGAAGATTTTGTGTCCTTTGCCGTCGAAAATGATGGAAATGGGTCATAAATTAATGATTTCCAACCTTCGTAACTGTTGCTAGGGAGGTAAACAACCGTTGCTATGGAGCAAATACAACAATTCAGTGTCCTTGGCTATCGAGTGTGACTTAAAACTGATTTTCCGGCTTGCCCCAATGAGCACTCATAAGGATTTGTGAGAAAACACGTTAGGAACGATTGCTAGGGAAATAACCAACGGATTTTGCTGAAAATTTAACTCGGACTAGATCTTGTCACAACTAACCGGTGTGCAAAATTTCAAGACGATCGGATCATTCCTTCGGGAGTTATCGTGGACGAAAGAAACGAAAAAATAGACACCTTAACAACGGTTGCTAAGGAAATAAACAACGGATTTCGCTGAAAATTGAACTCGCCCGAGATTTTGCCGTGATTAACCTGTGTGCAAAATTTCAAGACGATCGGACCATTCCTTCGAGAGTTATCGTGGACGAAAAAAAAACGGGACGCACACACACACACACACACACACACACATACACACATACATACATACAGACACTTTTGGATTTCCATGTTTTTCGACCCGTAGATCACGAAAATCGAGGTCCCGAGGTCTGATTCGGTGGGTCGATTTTTGCCCCATTACAAAGCTTTCCCTTTGAGAAAGCAATTCTTCCGGTAACTTGATCCAGTGTCAGGGAACATATCTGTAGTTTGGCTGAGATTGATGACCCGAAGGCATGATATCCTCACTGTGAGCTTCATCGTGGACCTGATATGTTGAAACTAACAAGAAGGGGATGCTGATATTGCAGATTTAAACAATTAATTGCAGGAGATATTGGAATTTCTCCAAAAAAATGTATGAGACCATTTTCAAGCTATCGAACAGAGGTCTGTACGTATAACTTGAAAGGTCAAAAATAAGTGGACGAACATAGCCAAACTGGTTGAAACATGTTTAATTAATAGAGTAGCCTATCCGGATGGAGGATTCTGGTGTCAAACAATTTTCTTTTTCAATCTTTGTAGTATTCAGCATAATTTTTGTTCTCAACTTTTTTCATTTTCACACATATACAAGATTATTTGGGCTCTCAAAATTGAGAAAAAAGTTAAATTTTGGATAATTCAGGTTTTGAGTGCATAGACTAACTTCCACATACATGCACCTAAAAATCTGAAAAAATTTTTGAGTATTCTGGGGATGGATAGTCAATTTGTCATTGCAGAATTGCGAACAAAATTTTGACCATGCTCACTTGACGTGGAACGTCCCATATACATATTCTCCCTGTGTAACCGCGTTGCCGCGCCGACCACGAGGCGAGCATATATACGCGCCGTCCAGAAAACATTGACCGCTACAGCGAAGTGGCCGGATACGAACCCGAGCGGCGTGTATACTCACCAGCCTGAAAATATCGAGCGGGCTAGCGAGCGAACAGACCACATGTGCGAAGTGACCTACATAATTGGGAATATAGGTCAGCGAATCGTCAAGCAAGGAAAGGCATGAACTCAAGCAGTTTCGGAGGCAGACTAATTTTCGAAAGCACTTGAATTTTTTTCCGGAGATAGTTTTTCTTTCGAAATGAATTTTTTTTTCCAAAATAAAAAATTTTTCTAACGAAATACAATTTTTTGAAAATAAATTTTTTCCAAAATTCAAAATTTTTTTCCTAACGAAATAAAGTTTTTCTTTCCTGACGAAAATTTTTGTTGTGAAGGATTAATCTTTCCAGAAATTGAAAATTTTCCTTTTGATAACGAAACAAAATTTCTTCGGAGAATAATTTTTTTTTTTTTTCGAAATTTGGAATTTTTTTTTCTGTCGAAGAAAAATCTCCCTTCGAGAATTATTTTCTTTAGAACGTCGAATTCTTCCCTAATAAAATAAATGTGTTTTTGGGAACCCTTTTTGGAATTCCGAAATTTTCACTCCTGACGATATAAAATCTCTTCCAAATATTATTCTTTGGAAATTTCAAACTATTTCTAACAAAATAAAATCTCTTTTGGATACTATTTCTTTCGAAGATTTCAAATTGTTTCTGACGAAATAAAATTTCCTCCGGGAACGATACAAACTAATCCGTCACGTACCCAAACGGCACTAGCGAATGGTTTGACAGAAGGATAGTCGCGGAGATGACCAAGTGGCAGGAAGCCTGCAGGGAATGCGAGAGGGTAAGAGAAGAGCTTATGAAAGAACGCAGACTCATAAGCAGCACGAGAATGCAGATCACGCAAACCTCAAAGGAAGCCACGACAGATAAACACCCAGACTTATCAACGATGCTGACAAGCACGGGCGCAAATCCTAATGCGCTAGTAAACTCAACGCAGAACGAGACAATACCCACCAGGAGGGTAAACATGCAAGATACCTACGACATCAATTACTTCCGGAAAAATGATCCAATCAGCACAGCAGTTCCCCCGACGACAGTGCAAAACAATCACTACTCGCTGCCAGGCCCTCAAGACCCGATTTACCCAATCTGGGGGAGGGGGGCGCACAATACATACACTGGGCGAGAGTTGGCTTATAACGGAACAGTGGGACGCCGGAGTAACCTCAATAACTCGATCATAGACGTAGGGAAAGTCGTCAGGTCCTGGAAAATTGGATTTTCGGGCCAAGCAAAGACGACCAGCATCGAGGAGTTCTTGCAAAGAGTAGAAGAATGCAACAGGTCATCCAATCTGTCAGAGACCGAATTGATTCATGGCATGACAGAACTGCTATCCGGAGTGGCGCTACATTGATACCGTGAGACGCAACATCGATGGCACACCTGGCAAGATTTCTGCAACTCGGCCCGCCTCGTTTATACTATGGATAGGAATTTCCAGCAGCGGCTAAGCCGTGAAGCAGAAAAAAGGACGCAACATCCTAACGAGCCGGTGAGGGATTACATTATTTGCCTCATGACGATAATGAGCAGAATGCAGCCCGCTTGGATATTGCCGCGACAGATTGATCTCCTGTACGCCAATTTACTACCGGCGATACAAAGGCAGATCAAACGCGAGACTATCACGGATATCGACTCGCTGGTATGCCAGGCAAGAGAGGCCGAGTACCTAATCCATGCAGAGAAGTACTACCAACCACCTCCACCGCTGGCGATGAGCCTCCTGCCAGAGACGGCATTTGAGGAAACTAACACACGTGGGGAAGGAAGGAAGTCGCCAACTAAACCGAACGTGGCGGCCGTCGAAATACAAAAGGCTGCACCTTCAATGAATGAGATCATCGAGTTGGTCGGAGAGGTGGTTGGACGGCAGATCAGTGACCTGGAAAAGAGACTGAAAGCGACAGGCTCTAACAGCTCAGCCAACACAGCCCCGCAACCAGGGCCTGCCGCGCAAACCTCCAAGTCAGCGGGCTCGAAACGGAAACCAAACCCTCGTAGCAGCGTATTAATATCGCCCTTACCGCCAAAGGATAAGCGGAATAAGGATAAACCGCCAGGCCCGGATAACAGCAAATGCTGCTGGAATTGCGCCTGGAAAGGTTACACGGTCCGTAAGTGCCCCGAGTGTGGAAAGCACTACGCTCCGGGAAACGGCCAGGGGAGCACAGCCTGAAAGAAATTGCTGTTGCTCCCTGCCACATCGCTGAAACCTCGGAGATTGAACCCATGTACCCGGAGGGGACTACCGTTGGACCTTTACTGTACACGGCTACCGAGAAAGGAGCGATGACGTCTAACGATCTCTCGCGCCCGCTACCCCCTCACGGACGCTTTTGGATCAACAAGGTGAACGTGGGGGGCTATACGATGCGAGGAATGGATGATCCAGGAGCGTCCAGGACCTGTATGGGTCCCATGGGACTACAAATTGCGACATAAATCGGGGCGAAAATCCATGAATCTTACTCGGATCCGATTTTACCCAGATGTTCAACGCAAAACTGGACCCATGGAATAAGGAGATGTCCATAGTAGGCGATCCTGATCCAATTCCCATTGAATTAGCGGCGCTATGCGCTAGCACACCTCACCTTGCGTCTGTCGGTATAGCAGATCTAACCGAGTTAGAGGACAGAGAGCTCGCGATTCTCATTGGGAAATATCGCTGCGCGCATGAAAAAAAGATAGGCTGCACTGACCTCACCGAACATGAGATCAAGATACAGTCGTGCAAGCCTATCAAGCAGAAGTACTTTCCCGTGTCCAAAATCTTGGAAGAAGAGATGTACCGACAGTGTAAGGATCTGCTAAGCGAGGGAGTGATCGAACCTTCTAACAGTAGCTGGGCAAGCCCGGTGGTCATGGTTAAAAAATCGAACGGCGAATATAGGATGTGCATTGACTACAGGAAGGTCAATGCCGTCACTCGCCCTAGCGCTTACCCACTCTCTAGAATGGATTCGATCCTACAGAAGCTAAAAGGGGCAAAATACATATCGACCATCGACCTTAAAAGTGCCTACCACCAAATCAAAATGACAGCGAACTCGAAACATTTGACAGCCTTTACGGTACCAGGCTTAGGTCTGTTCAAGTTCACGAGGATGCCGTACGGGGTAGTCGGCGGGCCCGCGACGTTCCAGGAATTAATCGACAGCCTAATTGGGCCTGAACTCGATCCTTACGCATTCGCCTACCTCGATGACATCATCATCGTGACTGACAGTTTCGAGGAGCCCCTGCGCTGGTTAGAGCACGTGCTGCAGAAAATTTTGAAAGCAGGACTTATTATTTATTGGGATAAAAGTCATTTCTGCAAATCCGAGGTTAAATACCTTGGCGTACTGGTCAATCGGGACGGCTTCAGGCTCGACCCCAAGGAAATTCAGACCATCATGGACTATCCCGTACCAACTAAGTGTAAGGCGCTGCAAAGGATCCTGGGCATGGCATCGTGGTATCGAAAGTTCCTAAAAAACTTTGCCACGATCGCCGAACCCCTGACCCGCCTAACCTCAAAATCCGTCAGTTATACGTGGGAGGAGGAACGTGAGGAGGAATGGAGTGAGAGCCGCGCGTTTCAGATGATCAAATGCCTACTAGCATCTGCCTCGGTACTCAATCGGCCCTCATACGAGCATCAGTTTATCATCCAAACCGATGCTAGCGACAATGGGGTGGGGGCAGTTATCTACCAGATCATCAACGGTGGAGAAAGACCGTTAGAATTCGCCAGCAGAGTACTATCATCTGCGGAGCGGAATTACAGCGTAACCGAACGAGAGTGCCTAGCGGTAGTGTGGGCGATCAAAAAGTTTAGGATGTACGTGGAAGGGTACCAGTTCAAAGTCTTGACCGACCACCACAGTCTGAAGTATCTGCGGACCCACAAGCACACCGCCGGACGCCTAATACGCTGGTCTTTGGAACTGCAGGACCACGAGTTTGAAGTAGAGTACCGGAAGGGCGCAGAGAATGTTGTCCCCGATGCTCTGTCTTGAATGTACGAGACTGACGACGAAATACCGGTAGCAGCGATTGAGCTGCCGGAGACAACCGACCCCTGGTATTTCGAGAGGTTCAAACAGGTCCTGGAGCGCCCGGAGGAGTTTCCTCTATACCGTATCATTGGGAACAAGCTATATCACTACAGCGCAATCCACCACTTTGACGATGTCAACGAGGACGAGGACGTATGGAAACTGGTCCTGACAGAAGAAAAGCGGCTAGCGGCGCTGCTGGAATGCCATGACAGGCCCACAGCAGGCCACTTCGGAAGGTATAAAACCTTTCAGCGACTAGCGCGATACTACTTCTGGCCCACGATGAACAAGGATAGTAAAAAATACGTCCAAGACTGTGGCATATGTCAACAAATGAAGGTGAAACAGCGAGCGCCCGCCAGACTCATGGGTACGAGGAAAAGGCTCTGGCCCTGGCATACCGTCGCCGCGGATATCATGGGCCCATTTCCTAAAAGCGCACATGGGTTTGAGTACGTGCTCATCTTTATGGACATATTCATAAGGTTCATCGAGTGCGTACCATTAAGGAAGGCGAACGGCCAAACAGTGCTAAATGCGCTGAAGAAAAATGTCGTGCTGCGATGGGGTACCCCAGTGGTGTTTCTAAGTGACCACGGCACTTTCAAAAACAAGGTCGTTGACTCGTACCTGGAGTCGGCCGGAATAAAACATCATCTGACGCCGACCTACCAATCTCAGGCGAATCCAGTGGAATGGGTTAACCGGACCTTTAAAACGTCACTGAAGTGTTACATCGAGGAACACAAGCGGTGGGACGAGAACCTGGATGATCTGACGTACGCATACAACAATGCTACCAACGAATCCACCCAGGCGTCACCAGCGTTCCTCAACTTCGGGCGTGACCCTACCCCGCCCGACAGTCTCCGCCGTAAGGAAGACCTGGAGGCTGACATCGAAGAGGAGGGGTTGGAAAGGGTAGAGTACAACAAGCGCTTGTCAGCGCTGGAAGAAGCGCGGGATATTGCAGCACAAATTTCTGAGCTCGCGCAAGAACGAAACGCCTAATACTACAACGCGAAGCACCGCGACGTACAATTTGATGTAGGAGACAAAGTGCTCAAGGCAAATCACGTCCTATCATCCTCCATCGCAGGAGTTTCCTCGAAACTGGCACCGAGCTTCAATCCCGACTATACAATCGTAGAGAAAGTCGGTTCGAACACATACCGATTGCATGACGCGTCTGGACGGGACAACACACGTCCGACACCTAAAACCACAAAGGGGCGAGGCCACTGGGCCTGAGGAACCGACCCACGAAGCGGGCGACGGAGCCCCTGATCAAGGCACCGATGCCGACTTAGTTGTGGGAACACAGGCCCCGCGCAAACAACGCGGTCGTCCTAGAAAGACACGCACGGTCGTGACGAAGCCCGACCAAGAACGTAAAGACGCTGCCGCAGACATCGATGAACGCGAGCCTGACGAGGTTAACGCCGAGGCGGCTACTGCGCAGACCGACGACGTGACCAATCGCGACTCGGAAGCGCCGGATAATGCGGAAAGTGCGGCGACCGACAACACAAACGTTAGCGTAACAAGTCAAAATGATATAATTGCGCGCGGTATCCCGAATGTAGCGCCAAAAAAGTGCGGGCGGCCCAAAGGTTCTAAGAATCAGTATGAGCTAAACACTGAAGCAGTTCTGACGACTCGAACCAGGTCTGCCCGGACGAACCCAAGAACTTAATGATTGACCAGAAAGAAGTGCAGTGACTGAGTAGTCATCTTTCTGCCCCTACAGCTGCCGCCATGGAACCGGCGTAGGACTCGTCCGCCAACATCAACTGGGAGGAAATCCTCCAGGACCAGGAAGGCAACCGATACGATCTGGTTGCTGGGGGGTTCATCAGGTACGTTGACATGCCCCCCCCCCCAGCCCTGGGGAACCTCTTCAGTGAAGACGAGGAGAGCGACCGGGAGTTGGTCGTGACGGTGGTCGCCGGCTCCACCACTTCAGCCTCACACCCCGCCCAGGGACCCGCAGCCAACGATGGCTCAGACCAAGACCACCACGCCAGGCTTGGAAGCCAACACCACCAGGACCCAGCGAACCCACAGACCTCAGCGCCCACTAAGCTTCGAGGAAGTCCTTCGGCGCTTTCAGGACAGCGTTAAGAAAATACGCGTGGGAAAGGCGACTTATGAGGCCGCCGTCGACAACGCTATCCTGGAGTACGCGGAGGTCGAAAAACGCTTCGGCCCTGCGGTGCGGACCGAGGAGGTCGGATACGTACAGGAGCTGCTGGACCTGCGCACGGTCCAGCAACTGAGCCGCCACGCTCTCCGCCAGATCCAGGAGTCTCGGAAGGCGCAGAAGGAGAGGCAACAGGCAGCGAAAGAGCAGGCGGAAAAGCTGGCGGAGGTGAGAGAAGCCAAAGCCCGGGTCGCGGAGCTGGAGATGGCGGCAAAAGAGCGCGAAGAGCGGCTCGAGGAAGTCCGCCGTGAGAAAGCTCAAGTGGAGGAAGAGGAGAAGGAGCTGGCGGCAAAAGTAACCACAATCACTGTAAAAATAAGCGTAGGCTGTGAGTGAAGTGTGGATGGATGCATATGATTAATAAGCGGAAAAGTATCGCGCGACTGCTGCAAAGTAGATTAAGCGGCGTAAAACCAAAGAATTGTTTTGGTAGCGACAGGCTCGTTAGCCAAATGCACAAGTAAAATTAAGTGACGGAGAGAGCGTGGAACAGTTGACCCATTCAGACCCCAAATGCCCGCTAGAATATTGATTTTCTTTTCTCTTTTACAATGTTTTTAATTTTTTTTTCTTCATTTTCTATCAAAGTTATACATATTTTGTCCTTGTTTTTCTCTATTTACATTTTTCAAACAATAAATGAAATAATTTGCAAGGAAAATGTGAGTTGAGTCATTTAAGTAGAGGAAGCACGCATTAAAATGTGCTAAGATACAGTAAACTCATCCCAATCAACCATTAAATGAGAGAGATGATTGTATCGGAGCGGTACGCTAACCGACTATATCGCGCCTGGGGGAGGGGTGTCACGGGCGGATAATTACATCGTCAGGCCCTGTAATATCTCTCTCCACAGTACTGTATCGTATTTAAATATTCAGCCATGTTTCAGCGCCCAGCGAGAGAGCCAACGCTGCCGACAAAGTAAGAGAGAGACCGCGCCGCGTACGCGATTCAAGCCTCGCGCCGCGTGACGTCAGCCGCAGACGGCCGAAGTGAGCGGGCCGCGAAAGTACATAGTTTATTGCCAGCCCTTGCGCGCGATAGCACGTGTCCTTGATAACGGGACGAAACCAAGGTGCTACCGCTAGGAAGGAGGGACGACTACGACATCCCGGAGGTCCACCTGCCGAGCCAGCCGTGCGCACGCGAAAACCCGACCGCGAGAGCCGATACCCGAGCCGGAGCACAAGTCAGCGCCGAGTAAGTGCCGTCCGTACTCCATCTCTCTCTCTCCCGGCCACCGCGTGTCTACGTTCTCTCTCGCTCCGGCCCGCGAGACGCGACCCAAGGCTCGTTGCCTTATCTGTATAAATTCGTCCCTCGTATTTTTAATAAACAGTTGTGTTCGTCAGAACTAATTGACTTTTGATTTGCCACGCAAATCCCGCCCAAGATCCTACTCCCGCGCACGCGGGCCTCACCACTTCGTGCGCGCACTTTGTTATCATGCTCCAGGCCCTAGGGCCATTATCGTATGAATAAATCATTAGTAATAAATACGGCGGTGATAACGAATTATCGTAATATTGACAAATTTGAAATATGTATAAATTCTATATCTGTGAGGGCCAATCCAGAGTGAAGTGGAAAAGAGAAAATTCACAAAATCCACCACATATTTATCTAATGCGACGTTTCGCCAGTTAGGTTCACTGGCCTCATCAGGCAGTTTTGAATGAAAATATAATATTACGTTCGGCAGTGGAAGCAGCCGTTTTATATATTATATAAAGCAGCTTTATACATTATATATATATATATATATATATATATATATATATATATATATATATATATATATATATATATATATATATATATGTATAAAGCGGCTGCTTCCACTGCCGAACGTAATATCATATTTTAATATAATATAATAAGGGAAATAAGAGATCTTTTGATCGGCACGTATAAGTTGACGAGTAGCCAGCGGATACTCGAGCAAGAATGGACGAATGGATGTGTAAACTAATGAATGAAAACCATACAATGCGACTATAATTGTTTGCTAGGGAATAAGTAATCGATCTGGCCAGATCAGGATGCATCTATATTTATTTATTATTTTCTTCGGAGACAGACCCACGTGTCGTGAGCGAATGTGATTCTTCATCAATAAGGTCTGTAACGTTCATGTTTGTTCGGATTTTCCGCGTTATTCTGTGGACGCACTGACACGGTCGCCAGATGCTCAAAGCGCATCGAACTTCTTTTAAAAAAAAGGCCATTTGCAAATTCTTTAGATTCAGTAACTGTAAAATATTGATAAATTGACATTCTACTCTACTTTGTAATAAAAATAATCAAAATTCCAAATTCTATTTAAGTTGTATATAAATTTTTATTGGCCATATGAAAATATTATGTAAATTAATTTAACCCGGCGCGAACTCAAGAAACCCTATACTACGCTCATGACCGCACTCCTACCCGACACGATGCAGGTAGAACCTTGGACGTGGTGCGCAATTTGTACAGAGGAGCTATGATCAAACTCTCATCCGACGCGATGCAGATGAGACCTTGATCATCGCTACACTCTTGAGTTATGGAATGAATATATTTAATTCGACGATTATGCCCGACGAGCCTTAGGATCCTTGCACTACGCGTCGCACTCCAACTCGAGACTATGCAAGGGGGACCTTGCCTATGGTGCGCAATTTGTGTAATTGAGCCACGATCGCACTCTTATCCGACACTATGCAGATAAGACCTTGATCGCTGCTACACTTCTTTGGCTTTGTCGATTTGAAATTAGAACAAATTTTTGTATTGATTTTAAATTGAAGATAATTGAAGAAGCATAAGTTATGGTAACAAAAATAATTAATTTATTTGATGATTATCATACATGTTCAAAGGTTGAACATGCCGCACGATCCGAAGTAACCGGTAGACACAGTAAGCGAGGTTCGTGTATATCACAGCGCGACACATGCTCCACTTATATAGGGAATGGTCGTATCGAGTTGTGCGACTTGTTCTACAAATCTAGTGGATGGTACTAATTATTTGCATATTTATCAATCATTGATACCTGTAGTATTGCACACTGTTTCGCTTTTTTGCATTTATTGACCAATTCGTAACCAAATTCCGCGAACAGCGCACCGACGGATTTCGCACTGCCTAGCGCTTCATCTTGTTCGCGACTTTTCGAAATGGAATAATGAGTTATATTACAATATCTCAACAGTGTGCACATCCCATTTAGCCATACTATTGCATACTGTTGCGATTCTTGCGATGTGAATAACCCTTATCGATCGAAAATCGCGAACAACGTATATCCTCGGGATTTTCATCAATATGATTCTTGTTCACGATCCTGCATCAAATCCGCTCGCGCATAAAAGAAATGCTTCAACGGATTGGATAAATCGACTTGTGAACTTGTGCATACTGTTTCGATTTTTCGATACGTATATATATACATATGGGCCATTTTCTGTGGGATCGAACATGAAAAAATTTGATTTGGCTCAAAATTTTTTTGTAAGTTCTAGGGCATCAAGCCGATTTCCCAGAATTTTTTTAGATTTTTTCGAGCACTTTAACCCCCTTTAATAAATAGGCAAAGTTGCTGATTTTGCTGTTTTTGCATTTTCAGAGGCATTTTCAACCTTAATTTACACCCTGAAAATGACCTCTGAGGCAAAAAATGAATGGGACACTTTTTTCTGCAAATTGCTTGAATTTTATAGAAAAATTATCTCCAAGGTCATTGAAGCACATTAAGTACTCCACATTACCAATTGGAGCCTCTATTTTTGAACCCTGGGAGTTCGCTCGTCAAGCCCCACACCACATGGGTACTAAAAGTTGTCCCAGCTCATACCACATACAGCCTATATAGTGAAAAAATGGGCCTGGACTCTGGAAGCTCCCAAAAAATTAATATATTAACTAAAATAGGGGTAAAAACAGGCTAAAATGACAATTCAAGGAGAGCCTTGTACCGCCAACACTTCCAATTTTTGCAAACACTTGTCTGTGATATTATTTTACAATTATCCACTGTAAAAACTCACATTCTATCATACTAATACATATCCTGAGTTGTCAATATCATATTTATATAGATCAAGCATTACTATACTACTTGACGCCACCTAACTTTCAGTAGTTACATGTATTGATGGTCAATATATTGGCTTTATTATGTTAAAATGTACAAGAAACTACTAATAAAGTACATTGTCATGAATTGCATTCACTCGATAAGAAAGATTAATCCAAAAAGTTAATTGTAAGCTGTGCATTACACGTACACCTTATAACACACTAGGCAGTGCATAGATATCATATGATTTTTTTAATATCAACAAGAAAATGTTGAAGTTCACTAAATATGGATAATATTCATGAATATTGGACTCATGAAATCCACTCATATTGTATAAACTGCATAGCTGAGGTCCAGGCAGCTATTGCCTGGTGGGCTCAAACTACAACTTCAAGTTATTTACTCATGGAATTAGCTAATGTGAATCAATCCACTTGAGAGTATGATCACTAAATGCGCAATTTGATAAGGAATTCAAATATATATAGTTTGCCTGTCCAGAAATGAGTTTGGAGCTTCCAAAGTAGCTTTGCATGTCTAAAAGTCTATGGTCGGTAACCTAACCTTTGCTATACATGGGTCATATATATCTCCAGTATAGGCAAGTATAACGTTCACAAAGTGGTTTATAAATTCATTTAAACGCTGGCAAACCATATATATTTGAATTCGTTATCAAATTGCGCATCTAGTGATCATACTTTCAAGTGGATTGATTCATATTATCTATTTTCATGAGTAAATAACTTGAGGTTGTAGTTTGAGCCCATCCGGCGATAGCTGCTTGCACCTTAGCTATGCAGTTTATACAATATGAGTGGATTTCATGAGTCCAATATTCATGAATATTATCCATATTTAGTGAACTTCAACATTTTCTTGTTGATATTAAAAAAATCATATGATATCTATGCACTGCCTAGTGTGTTATAAGGTGTACGTGTAATGCACAGCTTACAATTAACTTATTGGATTAATCTTTCTTATCGAGTGAATGCAATTCATGACAATGTACTTTATTAGTAGTTTCTTGTACATTTTAACATAATAAAGCCAATATATTGACCATCAATACATGTAACTACTGAAAGTTAGGTGGCGTCAAGTAGTATAGTAATGCTTGATCTATATAAATATGATATTGACAACTCAGGATATGTATTAGTATGATAGAATGTGAGTTTTTACAGTGGATAATTGTAAAATAATATCACAGACAAGTGTTTGCAAAAATTGGAAGTGTTGGCGGTACAAGGCTCTCCTTGAATTGTTATTTTAGCCTGTTTTTACCCCTATTTTAGTTAATATATTAATTTTTTGGGAGCTTCCAGAGTCCAGGCCCATTTTTTCACTATATAGGCTGTATGTGGTATGAGTTGGGACAACTTTTAGTACCCATGTGGTGTGGGGCTTGACGAGCGAACTCCCAGGGTTCAAAAATAGAGGCTCCAATTGGTAATGTGGAGTACTTAATGTGCTTCAATGACCTTGGAGATAATTTTTCTATAAAATTCAGGCAATTTGCCTATTTATTAAAGGGGGTTAAAGTGCTCGAAAAAATCTAAAAAAATTCTGGGAAATCGGCTTGATGCCCTAGAACTTACAAAAAAATTTTGAGCCAAATCAAATTTTTTCATGTTCGATCCCACAAAGAATTGCCCATATATGAGCCATTCCACGAAACCTTAGGATTCCATGTTTCTGTTGTGTTTGATGGCTATTCGATGATTTTTATGAAGTTTGCGAAATAGGACTGTATACTAAAAATCATTAAATATAAGATCATATGTTCATAATTATTATAAAAAATCATTTACTGCCCGTAAAATATCATAATATCCAGCATTTTCATTGATTTTCGTTGCTACCAACCCAATTTTTTTGAGTTATTAGGGATCTGTATGCAAGCATTTTCCAAAAAAATACTCGAAAAAAATTTTTTTGTAAAGTGTGATGATCGGAGAATATAGTAGAAGCTGTTTCAAAAGTGTGCCCTAATCGAAACTGACTTAATAAATCAATATATACCTGCAACTACTTTCCAAGAAAAATGAAAATGTTTCGCTTTTGCCTCTGTAGAAAAAAGCTTTTTTCGATCACATGAAGTTAACATACTGTATATCGTACATTTTTTGATGGCGAACCATATGCCTTTGTTTAAATGAGTGTGCCGCAATTGATAAAAAAGTTATACTGATGTAAAGTTAGGTAGTCGCATGGGCCCCTCATTGGGAAAATTCACATTTTTTATCGGCACATTGCTAGTACGTTCGGCACATTCTTCAAACCGATGGCTCTTTTCTCTCCATCCCTTTTAGGATATATGTCCCGATGGTTGAGACAGAATTCGCATTCTGCAGCGAGAGAAAAGCTTAAGAAAATTTTTAAGAAATGCGAAATTATTCTATGCATGGCACGAAAGATTTTGAAGTAATAAACAACTTAAAAAATGATGATTTGAAGAATATTCGGTATAATGGGTCGAAAGAGGAGGTCAAGACCTACAATTTGAACTGGCTGTGCGTTGGAAAAATTGATATTGTGGGGGCGTATTGACCATAAAAACAATTATTTGACGTTTGATTTCAGAAAAACGTTGAAAAAATAATATGAATGGGTTATCTATTAAAAATTTGATCCTGCAGATTTATAGAGGAGATTGAGCATTTTCATAATCTGAGGTGAAAAGTCCAAAAAAATAGACGCGGGGGCGTAATCTATGTCATAAAAAATTATGCATAGTCGTCATACGAAAGATTTTTAAAGTAATAAACAACTTGGAAAATGATGATTTGAAGAATATTCGGTATGATGGGTCGAAAGAGGAGGTCAAGAGCTACAATTTGAACTGGCTAAATTTTTTTCTCCATACAAATAGTTTTTTTTTCACTTTTCCTTAAAACATTGTTGGATAAAATTAGGGGCCCTATATTTTTTATACTGTCATGGTTATTTGGAATGTTATAGAACAAGTTTCAGTGGTGTGCCTTCAAAATTAATTCTTTGATTTTTCTTCATCCAAAATCCTAAAGTTCCGTGGAATTGCTCATATACACCTACATATAGACATTTATACACATGTCTTGGGGTTACAGGTCTCGCCAGGTAAAATAAGTACGATGCGAAATGATTCAATATATGTATAATTAAAACCGATGCGCATTGCAGCGCAAGCAAAGATCTGTAACGAAGTAAGCGCGCTTCGGATAGTTATAAGTACGCGCGTGCGAACGAAGAGAAGAAGCTGAGCCACGCGCTCTTGTTATCACTCCATGAGAGAGAGGTATATCTCGCAAAGTGCAACTGCGCTTTCCAACCGTTTTGCGCCCCGAGAGCGCATCTTTACATGACGTCACGACGCTTATAGAAAAAGCGGCCGCAGCGGATACGGATGAGTTGATCCGCGATAATCACGGATGCCACATGGGTGACCAGACATGGAGCACGCGAGCGGCGCAATTCCCCCGCGCGCGTAGCATAATCACATCTATTATCGAGGAGCAGAATTTATATATGATCCGACCACGCGGGATCTGGTTTAGATTATAGAATTTAGTTTGGTAATAAAGGTCAGTAACAGTGCAAGTGAAGTGGGTTTATTTACAACACCCTCCCCCACACCACACCTTATCCAAGCCGAAATGAATAGACTGCCCTACTGCAAAAAATCACCTGAGAAATCACCTGAGAAATCACCTGAGAAATCAGGTGATTTCTCAGGTGATTTCTCAGGTGATTTCTCATGCCAATTTCTCATGTGACCTTTATTACATAGAGTAAGTTATTCAATTTCCATATTAATTTTATTTTCTATTCAAATCAGTTTGAGGATCAATAACCATTTGCGGAAAAGCGTTGAATCGCAAAAATGTTTGCGTGCTCATATGAAAATACGTATATGTAGTGAATTTTCTTTCTCGGAGAGAAAACTTTGTGACGAATTAAGAATCAACCTCTTGAATCGTTATTTCAGAACTTTATTTGCGTAATCTATGAGTTTCAAAAATGTGTGTTTGAGCAAATGCGGAACGATATTTTTCGTACGCGATAACTCACGAAGGAATTGCTCGATCTTCCCAAAATTTTTCACATTTCATAAATGGTAAAGTGAACCGCGTTCAATTTTCAAGAGCAACGATCATTTGCGTCCCTAGCAAGAAATTGAAAAATAAATTAAAGTTTATTTCGAGTACTTCTGATACCAAAAGACACTGACTAGGAGAGTGCACACCCTTCGGGTCACCAATCTTGACCAAAATTTGAGGGATCTCTCCTGATACTATCACCAGAGATCCCTGAAAGCCTGTCAGCCATTCCTGAGAAAAAAAATAAAAACATATTATGAGATTTTTCAGTTATTGGCGGTACAGGGCATAACATTGCATATGCTATTTGAATGCATATCAATACCCGCCAACCATATGTACCAATCAATTTTTTATAAATTTGACTCAAAGATAAACTCTAAAACTATCTTGACAAATTTCCACTGGTTTTAGGTATACTTCCCTTATAGGATGTATAAGGGTCTCAAGCGCTAACCAGGTTATCATGGGAAACATGTTATACCACTTCCCACCCAACAAAACACGCATTTATCTTGAGCCCACCCATGAATATATATCAGAATATATATTCTACACTTGAAAAAGAAAGGAAATACCGTAAACACTACTTCTTTCTTCCCTACAGTCCAGAACACTTGAATTTTTGACGTTAAACAGTCGTATCTATTCAAAACTGTGTCTGGACTTACAATATCCTCATGCGTGTGGATATTTCTTAAGCCTATGGGACTGATGGGCACATGAGACAGAAAAAATGTACCTACTCACCTCAAGTAATATGCGCTTCATAGATATGATGCTGCAAAATAACCTATCCCTTACATGCATGTTGACAACACTGCAAGTTTGTTGGGGATTAGTTTTTGCGCAAACTTGTTCCTTTTTCTTGAATCACCATTATGTTCACCAGCTCCCACTGGATGTGTAGCCTCCAGCATTCACAGAAATGATGTCCTATAAAGGGAGAAAAATAACACTCCAAGCCTCGTCAAATCATGATTGTACTCTTGAAGTACCTGAAAATGAAAACACAAAGAATCATTTTCTTTGAATTTAAAGGTTGAAAGTAGGAAAAATCTAGTTAAACTAACAGAGAAAGAAAGTTACAGAGCTACATAAATTCAACTAGAGTAGAAATTAGACACCCGAAATCAAAGGTTAGGTTACACTATGTACTTATCTGATGATTGATGATCCTTTCTGCAGCAATCAGCGTTCCTTCATGATCCGGTAGGAGATTTTTCCCAGACCCAAATTTTAGAAAGAGTTTCACTCCCACAGCACTATCCATAGTTGTATACAGAGTTACACAGCACCACATGTGTCAATCCAAAACAACAGGATAAGTGTCGGCCATCCGTTGGCGCAACAAGTTATCACTGACTGTTGTGAGATGCCAGTCAGCTGTGATCTGGTGTGAAATTCAAATGCTGCAACTTTACATGCAATATATGGGTTTTTACTACTTTTGCTGCTTTTTATATAATTTTTTATCGAATTATTTAGAAAAAGCGATTTAATATTAGAGTGAGTTGGATAATAATAATATCATTTTTTTTAATTATTATTTTATAATCATTTAATTATTTAGAACAATAATCAATAATTATATAATAAGAGATCGTTTATTACATACTTATCGATAATTTAACAATAGCCAACATTATTTAAATTATATCTTGAAAATAAAAAATGTTCAAATATTGATAAAATATTTATCACATTAATTAATTATTAATTATTGATTATTGTTCTTATTTCAACATATTAATTCATAGTTACATATAACCATAATTAAAAAAAATATTGTAGCTATTGTTAAATTATCGAAAAAATTATATAAATTATTAAATAATAATTAAAAAAAATGATATTATTATTATCCAACTCACTCTAATATTGAATCGCTTTTTCTAAATAATTCGATAAAAAATTATATAAAAAGCAGCAAAAGTAGTAAAAACCCATATATTGCATGTAAAGTTGCAGCATTTGAATTTCACACCAGATCACAGCTGACTGGCATCTCACAACAGTCAGTGATAACTTGTTGCGCCAACGGATGGCCGACACTTATCCTGTTGTTTTGGATTGACACATGTGGTGCTGTGTAACTCTGTATACAACTATGGATAGTGCTGTGGGAGTGAAACTCTTTCTAAAATTTGGGTCTGGGAAAAATCTCCTACCGGATCATGAAGGAACGCTGATTGCTGCAGAAAGGATCATCAATCATCAGATAAGTACATAGTGTAACCTAACCTTTGATTTCGGGTGTCTAATTTCTACTCTAGTTGAATTTATGTAGCTCTGTAACTTTCTTTCTCTGTTAGTTTAACTAGATTTTTCCTACTTTCAACCTTTAAATTCAAAGAAAATGATTCTTTGTGTTTTCATTTTCAGGTACTTCAAGAGTACAATCATGATTTGACGAGGCTTGGAGTGTTATTTTTCTCCCTTTATAGGACATCATTTCTGTGAATGCTGGAGGCTACACATCCAGTGGGAGCTGGTGAACATAATGGTGATTCAAGAAAAAGGAACAAGTTTGCGCAAAAACTAATCCCCAACAAACTTGCAGTGTTGTCAACATGCATGTAAGGGATAGGTTATTTTGCAGCATCATATCTATGAAGCGCATATTACTTGAGGTGAGTAGGTACATTTTTTCTGTCTCATGTGCCCATCAGTCCCATAGGCTTAAGAAATATCCACACGCATGAGGATATTGTAAGTCCAGACACAGTTTTGAATAGATACGACTGTTTAACGTCAAAAATTCAAGTGTTCTGGACTGTAGGGAAGAAAGAAGTAGTGTTTACGGTATTTCCTTTCTTTTTCAAGTGTAGAATATATATTCTGATATATATTCATGGGTGGGCTCAAGATAAATGCGTGTTTTGTTGGGTGGGAAGTGGTATAACATGTTTCCCATGATAACCTGGTTAGCGCTTGAGACCCTTATACATCCTATAAGGGAAGTATACCTAAAACCAGTGGAAATTTGTCAAGATAGTTTTAGAGTTTATCTTTGAGTCAAATTTAAAAAAAATTGATTGGTACATATGGTTGGCGGGTATTGATATGCATTCAAATAGCATATGCAATGTTATGCCCTGTACCGCCAATAACTGAAAAATCTCATAATATGTTTTATTTTTTTTCTCAGGAATGGCTGACAGGCTTTCAGGGATCTCTCCTAGTCAGTGTCTTTTGGTATCAGAAGTACTCGAAATAAACTTTAATTTATTTTTCAATTTCTTGCTAGGGACGCAAATGATCGTTGCTCTTGAAAATTGAACGCGGTTCACTTTACCATTTATGAAATGTGAAAAATTTTGGGAAGATCGAGCAATTCCTTCGTGAGTTATCGCGTACGAAAAATATCGTTCCGCATTTGCTCAAACACACATTTTTGAAACTCATAGATTACGCAAATAAAGTTCTGAAATAACGATTCAAGAGGTTGATTCTTAATTCGTCACAAAGTTTTCTCTCCGAGAAAGAAAATTCACTACATATACGTATTTTCATATGAGCACGCAAACATTTTTGCGATTCAACGCTTTTCCGCAAATGGTTATTGATCCTCAAACTGATTTGAATAGAAAATAAAATTAATATGGAAATTGAATAACTTACTCTATGTAATAAAGGTCACATGAGAAATTGGCATGAGAAATCACCTGAGAAATCACCTGAGAAATCACCTGATTTCTCAGGTGATTTCTCAGGTGATTTCTCAGGTGATTTTTTGCAGTAGGGTGCCCAACACGCCACGGACTACTCGGCTGCCATGCTGCCAAGCTCCAGCCAAGGACATCCGAGCGCCGGATGGATTGAGAGATTGTAAATGACCGAACGGTCTCACACAAAATACATCGACCGCGACACATCGTAACAACAAACATACCCACCAATACTGGGGTATTCGCCCAACCGCTTCTCTAAATAACGGTCGGGCCATCACAACGGAAGAGAAATTTGAAATCTCTTCTACTACTGAGAACCATGCGTGTTTTTAACACTTAGTTGATTTCCCAATTACATACATTGAGTGATACTGAAACTTACAGTTCTTCACTTCCACTTGTAATATGCGGTCAATATATTGTCTCTACTTTGCTAGATTAAGAAAAACTATCGTGGTGGTAGATATACAGCCTAGTATGGGCCATAAAAGTATTCATAACTTGAACTGAGCTATTTCCCGGCTTTTGTATACATATATTTTGCATATATATTTTGAATCATCAATAGTACTTCAATGTGGCCTCTGAAAAAAATTTTACGAATGCACGTCACCCTTAGAATTTTGCTCTATTTTGAATGATATGCAACTTGACTATGGAATGAATGTATTCGAAATATCCAACAGACATTTCTAACCATCTAAACTATTTGAAATAAGATTTTCAATTTTGAGCCTGAAAAAACTTTAGAAAAAAAAAATGAATAGTGTCTATCTTGAACCCTGCATTGATATAACGATGTAAATGCGAAAAACATGTTTCGCCGTTTCAACTCTTTGAAATGCGAAATTTTGGATATCTCTTGTTATACATTGAGAAATTTACAGTGCATATAGCAGTGCAAATTTAGCACAAAACTTTTTACTCCATTTCTTATACGAAAACATGCGCGTTGGCTGGGCGAGCCGTTGCGCGCGCGGGGGCATGTATATCGCATGCGTACGAGAGAGAAAAGAAAGCCTCCGTGGCCGGGGAGAGATGTCTTCCGTACTTACTTATGCTGGGCCGCATCTCGGCTAACCCTGGCGACTGATAGCAGAACTTACTCGGAGACGTTGTTCAACTTCGGGTGACCAACCGTGGCCAATTTGAGAATAAAATCACGTCCATTCCTTCTTTTTTCAATTATCAAGTCAAATGTTAAGTCAGACATATATTTTGTCGAATCAATTATGTTTACGTTAGATATTACATTAACTTACAGTGAAATTTTTCAAAAATCTTACAAAAATGTTTCAAGAAATGTTTCACTAAAATATTTCTGAAATATTCCATTGCAGCCATTGAGTTTCAATAATCTTACGAAAAAATCTTTCAGAAATCTTCCAAAAATATTTCATGAAATGTTTGACTGAATTATATTGGCAATGTTACATCAATATTCCATAGAATATTTCGAAAAGTTGTAGCAGAAATTTTTCAGTGAATCTTTCATGAAATATTTCTGAAAGATTACAGAAATAATCCATTGCGAGATTGGAAAATCCGTTTCTGATGGCTGCATAAAAATATTAAGACCAGGGCGACTATAATCTTCTCAGCATCTAGCTTCTTTCCTCTCAATTGATCGTAGTCGTCTTTCCGCAGCTTCCTGTCAGGGATGTATCCTTGCTGATTGAGCTGCCATTACCGGACTGGTCTGAGCTGCTTCTGGTAGTTTCTTAGATGCTGATAACTCAGTGCGAGTATTCATTGGCTGGCTTTTCCGTCACGATATTCCAGAAAAAAATTTCCGGCTCAGATCTCGAACCGCAAGTTTACTCACTTTTGAACTATCTTTCACGAAACCGAAAATCCCACTTCTGGCACCATTTTTTACGTGGTTAAAGGTAGTAGCTTCATTAGTTCGATTATATATTGGGGATGGATTCGGTATCACGGTGGCAGCTGTGCCTACCTTTGTTTGGGAAGGATACGTGTGATGATCGGTAGAATGAAACACAACACAGGTCGATTAAAGTCAACTAACAAGGAGAGTCCACTACCTCCGGGTCACCAATCTTGACCAAAATTTTTTTGGTGTTTCTTGGTGACAAGAATATAGAGTATGCAGAGTTTCAGGGTCTAACGCTCCCAAACTTCCAAGATATTAATTTATGTATCCTGGGTGGAGCCGTTGTTCTCGTCCCAAATGACAATATGTCATCTGAGACGTATTTCCCTCACTGCACTGCACTTTAACTGTTCACACTTGACCACCACATTACATTCTATCCTAGAAAACATATAGAAGGAGTAAATAGCGTGTACATGCAACAAATCTTACTTTCATGTCTTACTCACATAGAGTAAAACATGAAATATATGGAAAAATCAACGATTATCGACTTTTCACTCTGTGCTTGGATACTGAAGCAATAATAACATGTATCCAAGAACAAAGAAAACAAATGCAGTATAATTGGACGACAATTCAGTGTCAGAATTGATTTTCACTCATGAAAACTTCAATTCTGAGCATGTGTCGACCAATATCATACAATAACCAATAATATTAAAACTTATCTACTCACAGTTTTCTACATACTTCAATGCAGTTTCTGGCTCTGTACAGCATACCTGGAACACAAAAATTATCACAAAGAAACATCTTTCAAACATATATGAAGAAAGAAAAAGGTTAAGTTTACTTATCTGAACTCCCTTGCGTCTTGAATGAAAATCCATTAGCTGCTGCACACGATGAAGCTCCAAACTTGCAGGTGAACACTGTGGTGGAAATTAAACTGGAAACTTTTCTTACAATTACTCAAACTGTAGTGAGTAAGCAATGTCTACTTGATGAGTACACATCACATGTCTGACTAAACATGGTGTTTACAAACGACGCTTATGGTAATCTGCAGCGCAGTACCTGTGTTACCAACTCCGCCCTGCAGGTTACCATAGGCGTCGTTTGTAAACACAGTCAGTTAGACATGTGATGTGTACTCATCAAGTAGACATTGCTTACTCACTACAGTTTGAGTAATTGTAAGAAAAGTTTCCAGATTAATTTCCACCACAGTGTTCACCTGCAAGTTTGGAGCTTCATCGTGTGCAGCAGCTAATGGATTTTCATTCAAGAAGCAAGGGAATTCAGATAAGTAAACTTAATCTTTTTCTTTCTTCATATATGTTTGAAAGATGTTTCTTTGTGATAATTTTTGTGTTCCAGGTATGCTGTACAGAGCCAGAAACTGCATTGAAGTGTGTAGATATTAATTTAATTAGACCCGGTTCTCAAGTGTCTTCTGGTAAGTGAGAGTATCATTTTCAGTATAAAGTTGAATAACCTTGCAGTGTGAATATCTTAGCACTGAAGGAGCTTTGCGTCCTAAAACTTTTTGCGCATGGTCACTATAGTTCTAGAGAACATACGTATCATGTTTGGTCCAGATTGGTGACCCGAAGGCCTGATACTCTCCTTGTCAGACAAATTAAGACAGATATATTTATATCGATATATATGTGCCTTAGTCTCATGTTCTATAAAGCTCTAGACCAAGACAGTGCTGGATCTCCAAACTCCATAGAGTTTGGCTGAAATTGATGACCCGAAGGCATGATATCTTCACTGTGAGTTTCAACATGAATGCTATGTTGAAACTAACAAGAAGAGGGTTGTGATATTGTAAATTCAAAACCGCTGCCAAGTGCCTTAGCAGTATGCTTTCCCAAAGAGGTTTCAACATCACCCACAAACGCGTCCCAAACCTATATTTTCACCATTCCACTAGCGTAGATACTATTATTTATTTCCCAGAAATTACGGAAAAATTATTTAATAAGTTCAATTCGTATCGCTCCCTCAATAAATGGAGCATTCGAACTTGGTGTTTTTGTGACTGTGTGAAGTGTCGTTCTTTTTCAATTGACCGAACTTCGTCACGAGTACTGATGTCGGCTATCACTATCCGGGCTCTGTGACGTCGTGCAATTTTGCTGCCCGAGCTCTCTTATTATTTGATCAAATGCAACAAAGCAAATGGTTCTAGGTTCTTCACGATGTGAGACATTTGAAACTGCATAATTTTTCGATCAATTAATCTTGTGACTGTCATTCGGTTTAATGACGGTCAAAATTGATCCGCTCTGCCCTTAAGTCTGTATTTAGCACACTTGGAGACTTATTTGGATCATTTTCGATGGCTGAGGTTGATAATGATCAATTCATACATTGATCATTTTCAACCTTCGTAACGGTTGCTAGCGAGGTAAACAACGGTTGCTACGGAGCAAACATAACAATTCAGTGTCCTTGGCCGTTGAGTGTGACTTCAAACTGATTTTCCGGCTTCCGAAGCAACGGTTGCTAGGGATGTGAACAAACGGTTGCCAAGAATATCAGCAGTGGTTGCTACGGGTCACTAATCTTAAGCAAACTTTTTTTGATGTTAGTTTGACTGAAGAACAGGTTGTGTCCACAGGCTCAGGGACCAACACTCCTGAACTTTCAAAATGATTATTATAGCTTGGTTGGAGTCGTACTTCTCGTCCAAAATAACAATACGTCATCTGAGGCGTGTGTTCACTCACTACACTGCACTTTTACACTATTCACTAGATACTGCATCATAATTCATACTACAACACATACAAAAAAGATTAATTACATGTATAAAAAACCATCTATATTAACTTCCATGTTTCACTCACATGAAGTAAAACATGGAAATAATGAATAAACACTGTTTGCGACTTCTCATTCTGTGCTCGGATATTAAGGTAGTTCTATCGGTACAAGAATCAAAAATGAAATTTTGATGAAACTTCCTTCACGCATCTATATATGGCTAAATATACTTCAGTTAAGTTTTTGTGATCCAAGGTTATCTGAGTCCGAAGATATTGGCTTATTTTATTCTCGCTCACTTAACACGGGATCTTATGAGAGAATGAGCGTTCCAATGTCCACTTGAGCAAAATCCTGAGCACATGACAATCAGTTTCCAGAAAATTTATTTCCATGGTTGAACCTATATTTTACAAGTTATTATTCTTTTTCAAAACTCCCGTTAGTTACCCCTGGCTTTAGAAAAAAATCATAAACGCGAGAATTCACGGCTTCTGATGATTTATCGAACATACTGAATGAAATCTGGCAACCTCGCACAAGAGGTTAGGTTGCGGGGTCCGTCGTGGTACAATCACGCGCTCGCAGATGCTCCGATTTGAAGGCGATTCATATTCGGTACACTTGTGAAAGTTCAGATGAATGATAGAACAATTGGAAATATTGATAGGTAAAAATAGTTTCCAATATTCATATGTTTTCTTATGAGATGATTGCTATAATAAAGTAAAACCTTATCTTGAAACAAATTTTTTATTATCATCCACAAATATTAAATAACATGGACGAATTGAAACTAAATCATTCACATTCTTACAACTAACAAACTTTTTGCAAATAGTCACAAATTTTTTGAACTACTTTCCTACTTCTTGTTACTTTGATTACGCCGTTTTCATCTTCTCCAAACAAATTTTTCACTGCCATAAATTTGTGTTCTTTATATACTCTCATCAGTAAGTCATATGAGATTTTGGCTTGAATCATTCTCTTTCTCGTACAAGTTGAAGCGCATTCCTTCAGAGGGATCAATTTTTTCATCTCATTTGGTAAATCTTTGGCAAAAACTTCCTTGTCTCTTGCTTTACTGAAAGTAAGACTAGATCTTATCAAATCAGCATTCGATATATTGAAATGACTAACAACTTTCTCTAGTATTTCTACATCAATAAGAGCATTATGTGCTCCATCACAATCGATTTCAAAATCTACTGCTAGATTAACTAATTTATTTACGCCTTTCCTTTTCTTTAGATTCCGCTTTATAATAATAGGCAGTGTATCAGAAAATCCATGTATCACCGATTTAAAATGTTCTATCATGAAATCTTTTTCAATGGCATTCAATAATCTAGGGTAATCAAACTTACAATTGTGTGCTATTAACAAACATTTTTTCCCTAAACCAAATAAGAACTGATGAAAAGCATGCATGACATCAGGTAGGCATAAACATACAACCTCTTCTTCGTGCAGAAACAGTTTATCCTGAGAGTATCTTAAACCAGTAACAGATTCTGCTTTTTGACTCATTTTTTTAGTAGGTTTGATATATATTGAAAATGACTTGTCCTCGCATTTGGCAGCTATTTGAACGATATCAGCTGATTTCTGTGAGTCCCCAGTTTCTAAATCAAAATAAATCATGATTGGTATTGAACTTGCATCAATATCTGCAATTTTAGTGGGATTATTTTGAGTACAAAGTAGACCTACGTCAGTTTTGTAAGTACTCCCCTCTAAACGTTCATTTTTATTTCGAAGTTCAGACTTTTCTTTTATTAAAACTAATCTACGTTTTTTTGATTTTCTAGTAATCGTTCTCTCATATCTTCTTTGAGCATATAAGTCACTCTTTTCACTGTACTTGAGTGTATTTTTACCTGGGGAAATCGCAAGCTCGGTTTTCAAATTCAAAACGTATTTTTCGCCATCATTTTTTTTATTAGCAGCACAGCCAGTTCGAACATCACCAGCGAACGACATACCATACAGTCTGCTTTTAGGTGCTTTGCTAGCTATCATCGCATTGAGATTTTCGTTCGGATTACTAAACACTCCTGCTACAAACCGAATAGTATTATTTGCTAGAGTGTTATATAGACATTTCAAAGCTTCAAATAAATTTTCATCAGTGAACCCTGTCGAAAATAACGAGCCTGGATTCCAGGTGGATTTGGACTAGATTCCAGGTGGATTTGAGCCGGATTCCAGGTGGATTTGGGCTGGGTTCCAGGTGGATTTTGAGATTCAACCAAAGAGGTCCTGGGGATAATATCCGGGTAGATTTTGGGAAAATCCAGGTGGATTTTGAAAGAATCAATGTGGATTTTCGGAATGAACGAGCCAGGTCCTGGAAATAATCCTGATGGCTTTTGAGATAATCCAGGTGGATTTTGAGAAAATCCAGGTGGATTTTTGGAATGAACGAGTCAGGTCCTGGAAATAATCCTGATGGATTTTGAGGAAATCCAGGTGGATTCCGGAAGGATCCAGGTGGATTCCGGAAGGATCCAGGTGGATTTTCGGGATCAACGAGCCAGGTCCTGGGAATAATCCAGCTGGATTTTGGGACAATCCAGGTGGATTCTGGCAGAATCCAGCTGGATTTACTAGAAATCTACCCGGATCATTCCCAGGACCTGGCTCGTTCATTCCGAAAATCCACCTGGATTCTTCCAAAATCCACCCGGATATTATCCCCAGGACCTCTCTGGTTGAATCTCAAAATCCACCTGGAACCCAGCCCAAATCCACCTGGCATCCAGGCTGAATCTACTGGAATCCAGGCTGAATTCACCTGGAATCCAGCTCAAATCCACCTGGAATCTAGTCCAAATCCACCTGGAATCCAGCTCAAATCCACCTGGAATCTAGTCCAAATCTACCTGGAATCCAGGCTCGTTTTTTTCGACAGGGTATACCTTCATCAATTACTTTATGTCTATAATTATCTGGATTTTTATGAAAACCACACCATGAGCCACATGTTTCATGAATATTAAAAACATGGAAAGGTATATTTTTGATTGCATTAGACATATTCACAACATTCCCTATATTTTGCGATACAGCGTAATTGAAACATTGATGAAGATATTTAATAGACACACTATTCAGTTCTTTGAATTTATGTTTCATTCTGTGCAGCTCATTTGTAATCCCTTTACTAGTATGATTCTTATCTGCTTGTTTAAATACTTCATGCTCGCTGGAATTCCTTACTGCACAAACTGAACTGCTATCATTATCAGTTATCAATACGCCTATTTTAAGATTACATTTTTGTAATATCGAATTATTTTTGGTTAATTTGACAGCAGCAGCAGGCTCCATTTCTTTAGCACTACCAGTAAAATTTAATCTACAGTCATGGTCTTCTTTAGAATGTCCGAGATCAGATTTTTTGCATTTTCTATTCAATACAGTATATGCCACAACTTTCTTCGAAAAAAAACCTATCAAGGTTCCATAGCCTAAAAGACTATCGTAGATTCGACCAGTACCTCTCGTAGGTCAACCAATCTAAAGAACAAGCAATTCTAACTTTTTTCTTGGTTGAGATAATTCCATTTCCATCTATGTCAGGTTTGCCCTCAGGAAAAATAAATTCATCTTTTTATGAGTGTGGAGTCCTGAAAATAATATTCATAAATGATCAGAACAGATATTTATATCTCGAAGAAAATGTTTTATTTGTTCAGATGTATAAGATTGTTTTGTATATGAATGATGTTAATATAATTTTCATTCACTGATTAGGAATTATAAAGTAGTTTGAAAAATCGATGAACTTCAACCATACAAGTTGATTCACAATTGGCTTGGAAAATTGAATTGAGCAAATCAAATTTTGTGTATTGTATGTACAAAAATTACTTCAGGCAATTTTGACAATTCTCAGGTTTCATATCAAATCAAAAATTTATTTTCCTTACTAATAGATTGATGTAACATTAATTCAAAACATATGCTTAGAATTTGATAAGCATTATTCATAAGCATGAAGTTATAAATCAATCAATTTTTCATATTAAATGTTACATATATTTGTCATTTGTACTACTTTTACGGCTATTTTGGCACCTACAATAACTGCTTCAGTTTATCAACATTCTGTACTGACAAAAGTCTCTCTTCTAACGCAGCTCTCTCACAGCTCTCCTGGGCCAATTTCTCAACAGCTTTTCCCACTTCCTTCTCATGCGTTTTATAGGAATTCCAATCGAATTGTGGTATGTTCAATGCACTGAGAAATTTATTCATGTGTGTATTTCCCATTCCTCCATTCACAGTACCTGTACTATCACCGCCGTATTTATTATTAATAATTAATACTGTAATGGCCTTAGGGTCTGGAGCATGATAACAAATGCGCGCACGAGGTGGTGAAACTCGTGTGCGCGGGAATGGGATCTTTGGCAGGAAAAGCGTGGCAATGAAGAATACAAAACGGTTCTGACGAACACACAGTTTATTAATTAAGATAAAGGGAAGATTCTACACAAGTATGAGGCATCGAGCCTCGGGTCGCGTCTCGCGGGCCGGAGCGAGAGAGAGCGCGAACGCGTGTTGGCCGGGAGAGAGAGAGATGATGATCGAGCGGCACTTACTCGGCATTGCGTGGGTCTCCGGCTCTATTCGGCGGTCGCGGTCAGCTCGGTCGCGGGCGCACGGGTAGTGAGCTGGTGGACCTAGGGGATGTTGCTGTCGTCTTCCTGGGGCGCGGTAGCACCTCGGGGCGGTCTCGCTATTCGAGGGCACGTGCTATCGCGCGTGAGGGCCGGCAATAAACTGATAAGCTTCCGCCGCGCGCTGGGCCGGCCGAGCTCGCTTCGGCCGTGTCCGGCTGACGTCACGCGGCGCGAGGTTTGAATCCCGATCGCGGCGCGGTCTCTCTCTCTCTCTTACCTTGTCGACAGCGCTGGCTCTCTTGCTGGGCGCTGAAACATAACTTAAAATTAACAAACAATATAATATTGTGGAGAGAGATCTCACAGGGCCTGATAATGGATTATCCGCCCGTGACAGTACAATAAAATACCATGATGAATTTTCTTTCATAAATGTTCTATGTGTAGACATGTATTCATAATATATAATGTACATGTGTCTATCATATGCTCATAATATTTATACTCAAACATCGAGTAATCATAAATAATGTTTTGGAAACTATTTATTAAAACTAAAAGAAATTCACTCACCAATGGCAGCTTGTGTATTCACATCAAAGTGTTTCCTCCTATCAGATGTGAAATTTGGTAATTGATCCACATTAGCGACACTTAACATAAAATACAAAAGCCAAACCCTGTCGACTTTCATCTTTGACATCTAATAATGAAAGTATGCTTTGGTACTTTTTACATATCAGTCCTTTTGCAACAGTTGTTGGATGAATAATTCGACGGCCTTGTATTTCGACTAGTTGAAAGTCATTCTGCTGGTTTTTTGTCCCGTACATACTTCGAATCTTTTTGCCAAGCTTCTGTCGTCGCTGTCGGTCTCTGTATACTTTCTCAGTCACTCTTTTACCTTTCCAATAGACACGTTTGGGTTTGTTATTACATTCTTGCTCTTTTTCATTGACTTGTAAGGAGTCCATTGTATCACCGCGACGTATCTGATACTGTGCTGTACGGCCCAATATAAACAAATGGCATATTGCGTTGTGCGCGGTGTTGCCATATCAACGCCGTGAGTCAAGCGTAAGACAAGAGTAGATTTATATTGACTACCTATGTACCGATAGAACTACCTTAAAGCCAAGACAACTTGAATTTGAATTAATTGAAATAATCGAGCGAGAGACCTTAGATAGTCCTAAGTAATCTTTTTACATCCCTATTAATAGTTTTTTCACATTCAACAGAGCTTTATATTTTATTCAATCTATGTTAATAGCCTCAGTGAAAGAACTATCAGAAAAATTCCAAATTTACTATGCTCTTTTGAACAGCATACTACAAATGCAGTGGGTTTACCTTGTCTATCGAATTTCCTGAAGTGCTGCATTGTTCTTCATCACTTTTTTTCTGCATTTTTTCCAGCCTTGCCAGTCTCATTTCTAAATTTTGAATTTGATCATTAGTTTCATTATCAGTCTCGTCAGCTTTCAGAATTTTGTTTCCACTTCCATCATTCTGGTCTTCATTCATAATTCTGGGTGTTATATTTTTCTCGCCATCATGAGCTTTTTCTATCTCATTTTTTATTTTGTTTCCGCTCTAAATTTGATTGAATAAGACAAAAAAAAATAATAATAATAAAGAATAATCACTATTATTTAGCAGTAATGCAATTTCTGCTGATAGTAGTTTCTAACTGCTATCAATTATTATTTTAATTTGAAAAGTACCACTTCTGAGTCTCAGTTTACGAATAGTTCATCATGTTTGAAAGTTGATTTTTTACTCTGGAGTTCCTGATACATTTCTTTTTCTCTCGTTCTTTTTGATACATCCTGGATTTTCTTCAATTTTTTTGGCTCTTCCAAAACATTTTGTTCTTCGTTTTCGTCATCCCCATTGATGGAATTCCTTTTATATGGACGTCGCTGATCTTTTATAACTTCTAACCTCCCACATTTCAAATAACACTCCATTTTATTCCTCATCGTAATCCAATCTAGAAAGTAACTATCATCGAAAAACGAGGAAGGATATGTATTTAGAGTGTTAAAGTTTGAGGTTTAGTAGTATCGGGATATATTTTTAATTTATCTTGCTCATCACTTTATCAATATACATATGATCATCTTACCTCCTTCAGCAATAACTTTTGCAATTTTGGTCTTGAATGTAGCCTTTTTAATAGCGTGGTACATTTCCTTAGCTGGCTTACATTCAACACCTTCTGGCCAAGTTATTTTGACATCTATTTTGTTCGCAATAATTTCTTCCATAGAAAGATCATTTTTCTGGACCCATGGTGTGAAAGCAATAGCTATCTTTTTAGGATTTGAGAATTCTACTAAAATGCAATCCTGGTTACTAATCTTATTCAAATCTCTCGACATTTCCACGGATATCGATGTTCTCACAATTCACTAATCACTAATAGAATTATACTTCGAACAGCAGTTCAACAGGTTATCTCGAGATATTATTATTCTATACTGTAAGGTTGTCATGACACTCGCATCTTCTGTTTACAAAAGACACGTAGTGTATATGTATCGGAAATTAACCTATTGATTAACTGAGTGTTCCAATTATTTTGACCATGATCAAATTTAGATTTTCGAATAAAAATCTGGGTAATAACTGTTTTAACTGGAAATAAACTTCCCGTAACACTTGAATATCAGGCGTCATTCAGATTTTGATTTTCAAAATGAGAAGTACACATGAACTATCATAATTTAGAAAGTATTACAACTTGTCAACAATTATTAACTTGTTCGTACTGGAATATTAGATCTTCATACTAAGGTTAATATTCTTACGCGTAATGAGTTACTTGAAAAAAGCAAATTTATTGATTGAACGTATAAATTATTCTATAGGATGACTCAATTTTAGTTATGACTGAAAACCAACAAAATCTGAAAAAGAGAAGAAGGTACAAGCTGTATGAACTAGATGAATCAATTTCGGTTCCAAAATCAACACTTAATGGTATCGTTCATCAAAGGAGAAATCTGTTGAAAAATCCGAGGTAAATTATAGGTATCAATAAATATTTGTCCATCCTCTCAGATATAACTATACACCTGAACGATAGAATCAGTATCATGAAGAAAACTTATTGATCATTTATACGAGATCCTGAGTCATACATTAAATACTACAATTGTTGTTTTTTTTTAAATTCATTTACATATAATCAGTTTCAATTTTGTTATAATCATAAATCAAATAATTACCACTAACTCAATTCTTGGGACAGGAATTAGAGTTCAATGAAACAAATTGTGAAAATGAAGAAGATGACAATGAAAAGCATTGTGGAAATGTTGGTGAAAATTGCGAATATAATGATGAAAACCATTGTGAAGATGATAATGAGAATCAAATTTCAGTAGACACGTATGAATCGGAATCATCCGACGATTCAAATTCTGTAAGAAATGACCATAGTGATTCTACAGATGATAATATTGATAATGAAAACGAGGATAATGTTGAAAATTTCCCCTCCGATGATATCATTTACGATAGTGATGATGACAGTTTTGAAGACGAATTTATGAACGATGAGGTAGGGTATGCAATTGAACGACCATGGATTGTAAACACCATTGATTTCTGTTTTATATTTCACTAATCCATTCAATAGTCATACATTATGAAATCTGACAGGTGGTAATTCAAATTCATATAAGTTCTCAAATTTTATGCAACACAGTATTTCTAATTCTAACTTCTGATTTCGAACTTTCAAACACTATAATTCTTAACATCCCATCTATGAAGTCTTCGATTCTCAATACAATATATGGGTCATTTATTCTCAAAAATACTGTTTTTGAAAGCTAAAACAAAAATAAAATAGGGGTTTGTGATTCAAGAGTGTTAAGGTAACTACAACAAATTTGCTGACAAAAATATGTATGCACGTCATACATGTTCGTCAGCCCTAAGTCTAACGCTTCTATTTCACTGGGATAGGCTGTGATCAACTATTGATTTTATGCATTTGCAATGTATCAGTATACATTTATTTCATGACAGAACTTTAATAATAACTGACAAACATCTCCAGAAAATCGAACCTTAAGAATAAATTGCTACAGATATAACCTATTGTGTATCCGAAAACTATTTACTATAAATTTTATCGATATTGATCACTTGAAAGTTCAAAACTCTCCAGTGTTTATACTGAAATCATACCAAATCCTAGCTAGACTGATTTTGATTTATAAAAGTAACTCGTATAATCGTGAAAACTTGATTTTCTAAGAGCGATATAGTAAATGCTACAAGTTCAAATTATAACCCACATACCTTTTATTCACATTCTTTAATTCTATAGGCTCGATCAACTTCAAATGACTCACGCAATATCAGTCGCAAAGAAAGTGAGTTGACCATCATATCATTCGCACTCAGGCATAACTTACCAGATGTTGGCTTAGATAACTTGGTCGAACTTCTCGATGGTCATCTATTGAATGCAGAATACAAGTCAAAATATCACCTTTTGAAATCCGTTCCTCAGAAAGAATGGGTAGAACATTACTATTGTGAAGATTGTAATGAAATACTCGAAGTCGGTCAACAGAATATAGTCATCTGTGGAAAATGTAACACTCGCTATCGGAAAAAGATACTCAAAGAAAATAGAAAATACTTCATCACCATCTTTCCGAAAGACTCTTTCCACAGTAAGTTTTGCCAAAACCTCTTCTATCGCTCTAACACCGAACAGTCGCGATATTTATTAAAACTAGGGATCAAGGACATTCATATACATAAATCGTATTTATACAAAAGTTCAAATTCACTTAGAAAAGAACTTGATAATTTAAAAATTGATAATATCACTAAAGATGATTTTTTGACAAAAACAGAATTGAAGAGCAAAAAATTTTTGATAATCAAACAAAAAACTCAATAGTAAATTTGAAATTTTAAGAAAAAAACACAACAATTCCAATTCTCATAAAATAAATAGTGGAGGATGGGTAAAAAACCTCTCAGATGTTAACATACCGGAGAATGTCCTTGAAGTAGTTTCATTGGGTCTGAATTATAATGTAAAAGAAAATTTCACAAAAGATGACATAGTATTAACAGTTAAAAATATCGAACACTCTTTAGACAAAATTGACGTAAGCCACACTATTAAAAATAACGTTAGAGAAACTGTCACTAATGCTTTAATCAACAATTTTAATAAAGTTAGCCACATTTCATCCCAAGACAGAGAATTTGCAAAAAAAACTTTCAGAAACTAAGAATTTTTTAAAGAATAATAGCAATATTTTTTTCACTCGTGCAGACAAACGTAACTTGACTGTGTGTATGAATACTAGTGACTTCCTAAATAAAGAAGAAGGAAGAAAGACTTCCTAAATAAACACTTTCACAACATTCAATTGACACAAACTAATACTGTTCTAGCTAAAGTATATGGTTTGCCTAAGATACATAAACCCGATGTCCCATTGAGGCCCATATCTTTAGTAAACTCACCTACACATTTTTTAGCAAAAACCTTATATGACGATTCAAAAAAGTGTATAAAACCAATCTCTCGCGTAAATAATAGTTTCAAATTTAGAGAGCAAATTTCAAATGTAGATGTCCCAGCTGATTACGTATTACTTTCACTTGACGTCAGCTCGTTGTTTACAAACATACCGTGTGATTTGGTTTTGAACAGTTTAGATAAAAGATTCTCACATATACACAGTAGGAGTAAAATAACGTTTGATGAAATTATTAAAATCACCCAATTTCTTTTTGGTAATACATTTTTTGCCTTTGACAATAAATATTATAAAAAAATTTTTGGCACACTCATGGGCTCTCCTATTTCCCCATTGTTTGCAGACCTTGTCATGGACGATTTAGAAATAGAATGTTTGAACAAATTAAAATTAGTATATAACTGTGAACCGCTAATCTACAAGAGATATGTTGATGACACCTTTTTATGTATAAAAAAAGAACACGTTGAAATAGTTATTGAAGTTTTCAATGAATACAATAAAAATTTAAAATTCACTCATGAATTAGAAGAAAATAATTCTATAAATTTCTTAGACACAACAATTATTAGAACCAACAATAAATTAATCACTAACTGGTATCAAAAACCAACATGCTCTGGTAGATTGTTAAATTTCAATTCAAATCATACAACTCAACAAAAACGTAACATCATTTCCAATTTAATAGATAGATCAGTTTTACTTTCAGATAAAAGATTCCATAACGGCAATATTAATAAAGTTAAAAGAATATTATTGGAGAACGATTACCCACAGAAATTCATAGAATCATGTGTAAATGACCGACTTCGTTCAATTAGATTCTCTAAAAAGAAAAATAATTCAGATAAAAAAAGTCCCCTTTGTACTTTGGCAATACCTTTTCAAGATACATTCTACAATAAAGTATCCGGCTCCCTTAAAAAATTAAGCATTAGAACAGTTCCTTTAGTCAATCATAATCTTACAAACATAATAAAATTAGGCAAAGATAAAACAGATATTTTAGATCAAACTGAGGTAGTTTATAAATTTAATTGCAACGACTGTTCGGCATGTTATATTGGCGAGACGAAGAGAAAATTAAAAGATAGAATCACAGAACATCAAAAAATTACTGATAAACCACTTCCGGTCCCTTTGCATTTAATAGAAAATAGTACACACACATTTGATTGGAATAACGTTAAAATTTGAGACCGCGAAGCGAATTATAAGAAACGACTTATTTCGGAAATGCTCCACATCAATATGTACCAACACACACTTAATAGGAAGGAAGACACACAACAACTCAGTTACACGTATAGGAAGCTTAGCAAGATTTTTCAAAACAAACACACCAATGTATCTGATGGTATATAAGATAACTGACGTTAGCTTCATACACAATAGTTTGACAATGGCAGTGGAAGCAGCCGCTTCCACTGCCGAACGTAATATTATATTTTCATTCAAAACTGGTGAGAAAGAATATTTTATTGTTACTTCGTCGATTGTTTTGTACTTAAATTGTATTATTCATTACGTGTTTTTTGTGTAATAAATTTTTAGCCTAATGAGGCCAGTGAACCTAACTGGCGAAACGTCGCATAAGATAAATATGTGGTGGATTTTGTGAATTTTCCTTTTTCCACTTCACTCTGGATTGGCCCTCAAAGATCGACAATTCACACACACTCCCGGATGACTATATTGCTTCACGAATGCAAAAATGCAATACGGACCACCACAACGCAATCACTGGGGCACGATCGATTGTGGAACATCAGAAAGCTATGAAAGCTATTCATTCAACTCCGGATAGATATTTGCCCGAAGACGAAAATTAGGGTGCTTGAATCATTTTTGTTTATTTGTGACAAAATCGGATTGGAATTGATTATGTACATATTCAAAGAGCGAAAAAGCTAAATAAATTTGTAACTAAATCTTCTGATTTTCTCTTTTACTTTTCCATGAAACCATTTGTTGAATGTTTTTATAATTTTCTGGAATATCTTTGATGTAGTATTATATAAATTGAACACGATCACCATTTTTTCATTGATACAGTAATATATTTATTGAATTCTTAGAAAGTTGACCGGATCTATGTATCCTCGAAATAAATTTCAAGTCACACATTTTCGTTCAGCATTTTTGCTGGAAATTGTTCGTGACCACCCCACGAATTACTAAAATCTAGCGCACTTTCAGTTTACAACAAAATAATTTTGACTATCTTTTCTTCATAGGAAATTGAACGAAAGTGTTCCCAAAGATTTACAAATTTAGATACCGTTTCAGATTGACAAGTATAAAAAGTGCCATTTCAGAAAAAATCTATAAAAAGTGCCATTTCGGAAAATTTCTATAAAAAGTGCCGTTTCAGGAGAAATTTTTTGCCTCGGAGTTTTTCTGACTTCGGGGATGATGTCGTATGCATGTGTCTGTATGTACATGTGTGTATGTGTGTGCACACGTCTGAAAATGACAACTTGATCCCACGTCGAGACGTGATACTCTGAAAGTAAACTATTTAAATTACATATTTTCTTCATCGATGCATTTGGATGAAAATTGGTATCTGAACGTTTTTGAGGTCGCTGATTACGAATCCGACCTCAGATTTTAAAAGTTCGAATTAGAGCCTCTAAGATCACCTAAAAAAAATTTGAAAAGGTACTGGATTTTGATGAAAATTGGTATGCGTGGGTTTTTGAGTTTGCTGATCACGAATCTGAACTCAAATTTTGGAAATTAAAATTAGAGCCTCTAAGATCACCTGACAAAAACTTGGAAAAAAATGTAATTTTGTTGAAAATTAGTATACATGGGATTTCGAGGTCGCTGATTACGAATCTGACATCAAATTTTAAAAATTAAAATTAGAGCTTCTAAGATCACCAGACAAAAATTTGGAAAAAAATGGAATTTTTACATGGGATTTCGAGGTCGCTGATTACGAACCCGGCATCAAATTTTGAAAATCAAAATTAGAGCCTCTAAGATCACCTGACAAAACTTTGAAAAGATACTGGATTTTGATGAAAATTAGTATACGCAAGTTTTTGAGGTCACTGATTATGAATCCGGCCTTAGATTTTGAAAATTCGAATTTCACCTCTAAGATTGCCTACCGAAAGTTTGAAAAGATACTGGATTTAAATAAAAATCGGTATCCATGGTTTTTTTTTGAGATCACTGATTACGAATCCAACCTCAGATTTTAAAAATTCGTATTGTCATATAGAGTTCAGAAGCTGATTCGCATAATCTACATCATAATAAGATGTTCCCAATGTTCCCGTATTATCTCCTTTAAAAACGTACAAAGGGTTGATTTTTCTAAATTTTGTTCGAGCATATCGTTAGAGGAGCTTGACCGCTCTTATAATTCATGTTGAAAAATGTGGAAACATTGATGAGTGGGCGTATCCTCTGTCTACAAAAATTGTGTGGTGATCAAAAAAAAATTTCATCGATTTCCTCAATGATGCAAAACCAAAATTATACAATTTAGAGGTAGATTTAGTATGACGGATCGAAAGGTGGGGTCGAGGACTACATTTTCATAGAAAGAAAATTTTGAAAAATTCGATTTGTGGTGGGCGTATAGAGAATTTAAAAAAAGTTTTAACCGATGTTCCCGTACTATCCCCTTCAAAACCGTACAAGGGGTTGATTTTTCGAAATTTTGTTCAAACCGATCGTTAGATGAGCTTGAGAGCTTTCATAATTCATGTTGAAAAATTTGAAAGCATTGATGCGTGGGCGTAATCTCTGTTAACGAAAATGGTGTGGTGACAATCGAAAATTTTTTACCGATGTTCCTGTATTATCCTCTTTAAAAACGTACAAAGGGTTGATTCTTCAAAATTTTTTTCGAGCAGATCGTTAGAGGAGCTTGAACGCTATTATAGTTAATGTTGGAAACTTTGAAAACATCGATGCGTGGGCGTATTCTTTGTGGAAGAAAATGGTGTGGTGACAATCAAACATTTTCGTCAATTTTCTTATTCATGCTAAACCAAAATTATACAGTTTCGAGGTATCTTTGGTATGGCAGATCGGAAGGTGGGATCGAGGACTACATTTCCATAAGAAAAAAATTTTGAAAAATTCAAGTTATGGTGGGCGTATGGAGGATTTAAAAAATTGTTTACCGATGTCCGGGTGGGACCCCCTTTTAAAAACGTACCGAGGGTTGATTTTCTGAAAGTATGTTCGAGCAGATCGATAGAGAAGCCGGGGCGCATCCTACATTCGAATCGACAAATTTGATAATATTCATGCGTGGGCGTATTCTCTGTGAACGAAAATGGTGAGGAGATAGAAAATGTTGGTTTTTAATTAAATTATTTATCGATAATGCAATTAAAAATTTCAATGTTCATCCATATTTATAATAGAGCAAATGAAAGACACGAGCGAGCGATAGTGAGTGAGTGATTCTGACTAGTGAATAATAATTTTCACAACGATTTACTACTTTAAGTTTAACAACCACCTGTTGCAGTTTGAAATGACGAGAATTTATGATAAATCTTCAAAAATTGGATAATATCGTTTCCGTAAGATGCGAATCAGCATCTGAATACCATATGACAAGTCCAGAAAAACATACGAATTCTACTGTATTATACTGTTTTAACCATTGATTGACTCCCAAAAAAACCTCATATAATAATTTTCATCAAGACCCAGTGTATTTTCTCGAATGGTTTATATTGGATCTTGGAAATCTGAGGCCGGATTCTTAATCAGCGACCTCAAAAACCCATGGATTCAATTTTTTATTAATATCCAGTATCTTACCAAATTTTCTGTAGGCAATATTAGAGGCTAAATCCGAATTTCTAGAATCTGAGGCCGGATTCGTAATCAGCGGCCTCGAAATCCCATATATACTAATTTTCAACAAAGTTCCATTTTTTTTCCAAATTTTTGTCAGGTGATCTTATAGGCTCGATCTAATTTGAATTTTTAAAATCCGAGGTCGGATTCGTAATCAGTGACCTCAGAAACCTACGTATACTAATTTACATCAAAATCCATTTTCTTTCCAAATTTTGTCAGGTGATCTTAGAGGCTCTGATTTTAATTTTTGAAATTTGATGCCGGATTCGTAATCAGCGACCTCGGAATCCCATGTATACTAATTTTCAACAAAATTCCATGTTTTTCCAAATTTTTGTCAGGTGATCTCAGAGGCTCGATCTAATTTGAATTTTCAAAATCTGAGGCTGGATTCGTAATCAGTGACCCCAAAAACTCACGTATAATAATTTTCATCAAAATCCAGTATCTTTTCAAATTTTTGTCAGGTGATCTCAGAGGCTCTTATTTTAATTTTCAAAATTTGATGCCGGATTCGTCATCAGCGACCTCGAAATCCCATGTATACTAACTTTCAACAAAATTCCATTTTTTTCCAAATTTTTGCAGGTGATCTTAGAGGCTAAATTCGAATTTTTAAAATCTAAAGCCGGATTCATAATCAGTGACCTCAAAAACTTGCATATACTAATTTTCATCAAAATCTAGTATCTTTTCAAAGTTTTGTCATGTGATCTTAGAGGCTCGATCTAATTTGAATTTTCAAAATCTGAGGCTGGATTCGTAATCAGTGACCCCAAAAACCCACGTATGATAATTTTCATCAAAATCCAGTATCTTTTCAAATTTTTGTCAGGTGATCTCAGAGGCTCTTATTTTAATTTTCAAAATTTGATGCCGGATTCGTCATCAGCGACCTCGAAATCCCATGTATACTAACTTTCAACAAAATTCCATTTTTTTCCAAATTTTTGCAGGTGATCTTAGAGGCTAAATTCGAATTTTTAAAATCTAAGGCCGGATTCATAATCAGTGACCTCAAAAACTTGCATGTACTAATTTTCATCAAAATCCAGTATCTTTTCAAATTTTTGTCAGGTGATCTCAGAGGCTCTTATTTTAATTTTCAAAATTTGATGCCGGATTCGTCATCAGCGACCTCGAAATCCCATGTATACTAACTTTCAACAAAATTACATTTTTTTCCAAATTTTTGCAGGTGATCTTAGAGGCTAAATTCGAATTTTTAAAATCTAAGGCCGGATTCATAATCAGTGACCTCAAAAACTTGCATATACTAATTTTCATCAAAATCTAGTATCTTTTCAAAGTTTTGTCAGGTAATCTTAGAGGCTCTAATTTTAATTTTTAAAATTTGATGCCGGATTCGTCATCGGCGACCTCGAAATCCCATGTATACTAACTTTCAACAAAATTCCATTTTTTTCCAAATTTTTGCAGGTGATCTTAGAGGCTAAATTCGAATTTTTAAAATCTAAGGCCGGATTCATAATCAGTGACCTCAAAAACTTGCATGTACTAATTTTCATCAAAATCCAGTATCTTTTCAAATTTTTGTCAGGTGATCTCAGAGGCTCTTATTTTAATTTTCAAAATTTGATGCCGGATTCGTCATCAGCGACCTCGAAATCCCATGTATACTAACTTTCAACAAAATTACATTTTTTTCCAAATTTTTGCAGGTGATCTTAGAGGCTAAATTCGAATTTTTAAAATCTAAGGCCGGATTCATAATCAGTGACCTCAAAAACTTGCATATACTAATTTTCATCAAAATCTAGTATCTTTTCAAAGTTTTGTCAGGTAATCTTAGAGGCTCTAATTTTAATTTTTAAAATTTGATGCCGGATTCGTCATCGGCGACCTCGAAATCCCATGTATACTAACTTTCAACAAAATTCCATTTTTTTCCAAATTTTTGTCAGGTGATCTTAGAGGCTAAATTTGAATTTTTAAAATCTAAGGCCGGATTCATAATCAGTGACCTCAAAAACTTGCGTATACTAATTTTCATCAAAATCCAGTATCTTTTCAAAGTTTTGTCAGGTGATCTTAGAGGCTCTAATTTGAATTTTTTAAATCTGAGGTCGGATTCGTAATCAGCGACCTCAAAAACGTTCAGATACCAATTTTCATCCAAATGCATCGATGAAGAAAATATGTAATGTAAATAGTTTACTTTCAGAGTATCACGTCTCGACGTGGGATCAAGTTGTCATTTTCAGACGTGTACACACACATACACACATGTACATACAGACACATGCATACGACATCATCCCCGAAGTCAGAAAAACTCCGAGGGAAAAAATTTCTCCTGAAACGGCACTTTTTATAGAAATTTTCCGAAATGGCACTTTTTATAGATTTTTTCTGAAATGGCACTTTTTATACTCGTCAATCTGAAACGGCACTGTTTATAGAAAGTTTCTGAAATGGAACTTTTTATAGCAAGTTTCTGAAGTGGAACGTTCTCCCTCCCAAGCGACGAAATGAACTGAAAATCCGTCTAATCAACCAGAAAATCCGGCCAAATTTATCTGAAAATCCGTGTGGTCGATTAAAAAATCTGGTCAAATTGACTCGAAAATCCCTTCCAAACGAACATAAAATCCGTGCGATCGACCGGAAATCTTGTTTGAAATTACCAGGACATCCGGTCTCGAAAATGACCTGAAAATCCGATTACTCGACCATAATGTCAGTTCAACCCGATCAGAGAATCCGTTCCAAATGACCCGAAAATCCGACTAATCGACCAGAAAACCCGGTTAAATTTACGAGAAAATCTGTCCAATCGACTAGAGAATCTGTTCGATCGACCAGACAATCCGGTCTAATACGGTCTAATTCACCTTAAAATCTGTTTGATCGACCGGAATTTCAGTTATAAATGACCTGAAATCCGTACGACGTTACCAGAAATCTCGTTCAAAACTACTCGAAGTTCCGGTCAATATGACTTGAAAATCCGTTCGGAGCTTCCTGAAACTCTGCTCAAGCTGGCTGAAAAATCAGAAGAATATCAAGTCAATCGCACAGTAATCAAGCGCCCGTTTTGGCTGGAAATCAGACAGAATTCTGTCCGATGCCCGTCAGAATTCCAGGTCATCTTCTTCAACAGGGGTACGGCTACAACCACACTCACAAAAATATTTTCTTGTTCTCAGAGGGATTGAGCCTCATACAGAATTCTGCTATTTTCAATCATAATATTTTGTTGGGGGAACAAGAAGATATTTTTGTGAGTACAAGCTATAATAATTAATATTTTGGAAGTTTGAGAGTGTTGGTCCCTAAGACTGTGGAGGCAGCCTATTCCTCAGTCAAACTAACATCAAAAAAAGTTTGCTCAAGATTAGTGACCCGGTTCTCGAGTATCTCCTAGTAAGTGAGGGTATTATTATGAGTATAAAGTTGAATAACCTTGTAGTGTGAATGACTTGGCACTGATGGAGCGTTAGGCTTCAAAACTTCTTGCGTAAGGTCACTACAGTTCCAGACAAAATTCGTATCAAGAATGGTCCAGATTGGTGTCCAGATTGGCCTGGTACTCTCCTTGTCAGACAAATCGAGGCAGATATGTATACTATATGCCTTAGTCTTAAGTTCTATAAAGCTCTAGACCAAGGCAGCGCTGAAACTTCAAACTCTATCGGTAGCTTGCTCTAATGTCAGGGAACATATTTGTAGAGTTTTGCTGAAATTTATGACCCGAAGGCATGATATCTTCACTGTGAATTTCAACATAAATGCTATGTTAAAACTAACAAGAAAGGGATTGTGATATGGCAGATCAAAAAAAATTAATTGCAGGAATTTCTCGAAAAAATGTATGAGACCATTTTCAAGCTATCAAACAGAGGTATATACATATAACATGAAAGGTCAAAAATAAGTAGGCGAACAGAGCGAAACTGGTTCAAACATGTATAAGTGATAGAGTAGCCAATCAGGATGGAGGATTCTGATGTCGAAAAATTTTTTTTTATAATCTTTGCAGTGTTCAGCATAACTTTTGTTCTTATAATTTTTTCCATTTTCACATATATACAAGATTATTTGGGCTCTCAAAATTGGGAAAAAGGTCAAATTCTGATCATTCCAAATTTTGATTTGATAGAACCGCTCTATCTGAGAGGATCGTCGAGTCAGGCCTATTCCTCCCAGTTTCAGGTGATTGCGCTCGAGGAGTGCTTGCAACTTGAACGTGCACCAGTATCTATGCTTGCGCTAGCGAGCCGCTTGATGAGTCGCCTACGAGGAGTTCACGATAAGAAAAATCGCAATGAGTACTCGCGCGCATGTGGGCGTCCTACTCCAACACGTAAAGCACTTCTGCTCCGCAGTCGCGCCTCCTTATACCATGATGTTATTGGGCTCCAGCAGTTGCTCTTTTTCTTCAGCTTGACGCAATAGAAAGAGCTTTTTCAGCTACGAACCACAGTATTTCTCAGTGACTCCAGTACCAACTGGATTAGATTAATCTTTTAAGATTCATCATACATTTGTTCTCATATACAACGAGAAAATGTTTTGAAGTCTATTGATTCTTTTTAATTCCAATTTTGGTTCCGGAGTCTACCCTTGGATTATTTCGATCTATTATTTCTGTCTAATCATAATCTCTTTTTCATTTTTATTGCATATTTTACAGTATCGATTTACATTGCCCTGTGACGTTCAACAGTGCTGAGTTTTTTGTGAAGCAGTTATCAATTGATCGAGGAAAAGAAGTTGAGAGCCAGAAAAAGGTAACATTGAGCATTTTCTCCAGTCATAATCATCATTTTGAAATGATAATGATTCATAAAATGACTTTTGATTCATGAGTCGAACTACTGAGGAGGGCAAATCTAGACCCTCGACTATCGTCAAAATTACAGTCAATTTCTATCTCTTTTGAAAGATATTTCCTGAAATAGCAAATAATATAGACAGAAATGGTTGGATCATATTTCTGGAAGACCTGATAGCGACCAGATTTTGCATATTTTCCAGAAGACTATTCCATTTTTTCGGGTATCATGTTTATAATTACTAGCAGCCGAATGTGAAATTTCATCATGTGATTATGCCCCTAGTGTAGCACTTTCACTTACTATCCAACAATTTTGAATATTACTGGAAATCAAATAAAGGACTGCATGACAAAGAGGTCTTGAATCTGCAGAGATGAGAAAATGTCCACATAATCAAGAAATTTTTCAAAGAATAGTTCCTGATTATTTTGCTGATGCTACAATCACAACGCACGAAGCATGTTTTTCTCCATAACAAGAGTATTAAAGCGTTAAAATGATTTTCAACAATTTCTGCATAGTATGCTTAACTTCAGAAATAAAATAACATCAATATGACAAAATTCCCTTCATTATTAACCCAGTACAAGAGAGATGCGCTAAGCATAAATTTCTGAATTTTCTCATGTGACGGTGCTCGAGTACCTGTCATACTCTCTCACAATTTATTGCATGTATTCAATATCCTTTAGCCATGTTTCAGCTCAACGACAAAGAAAGGGAGGACACATGATTAATTGATCGATTGATTAATTGATTGATTGGTTGATTGATTATGTTTTATTGGGTCTAAGGACTCATTGTCTTCCATAGACAGGGCTTGAATAGCGCGAAACAGAACATTTCACATATCGAAGAGCAGAGTTATTGCACGTAACAGACTGCAGTGCTCTCCCAAAAACGGACATACAAAAAAGAATAGAATGAGAACAGGAATAAAGAAATAGAGGGAATTAAAAATACTTAAACTAATGCTGAAGAGACGTTCGCTTAACAGTAGCATCACGGTCTAAGGAATTACACAGATATTCGAATATATATATATATATATATATATTGTCACTGGCTCTTGCCCATTAATAATAATAATTATTGATAACAATAGGAGGGATACGAGAGAATGCAATCTCGCCCGGCGCTGATGCTGGGCGAGTTCTCAGAGTCGTGTGTAGGGGAATTCAGGTGGTGAATCGGGGCCACAGAAACGCACACACATAAGATAAATGGTGCTTTATTAGCAATTGCAGGGGGTACAAGTAAAAGGGGGACGCGGCGCGGTCGAGCAAAGCGTGGAGATCAATCTTGACGTTGCTCGCAGCAGGTGGACGTTGGCGGCGTGGAGAGATGTCTGCGCTCGGGGTAAAATGCCGGCGTTCCACAGCCGGGTATGCTGGCGCTCAGCAGGCGGGCCTCGTCTCGGCCGTGACGCAAGTAGGCTGCTCGAGGTGTCGGCGCTGATGCCGGACACAGGGCACGTGCACACCGGTAGCACGGCACAGCACGTGGGCACAAGGCACAGGGTAGAGAAAGTCGTGCGGGGACAAAGGGCTCGGTTGCGGCTAATCGCGCTCGCGCTTGGGCACACACTGCCCGCTTCCGCCCGGCACCTGTAGCTGCCACGGCGCGGCGGTGATGTCGCGCTGTTGTTGTCTCTCTTTCGCGCTCTCTCTGTCTCTCTCTTACCTTTGTGTGTCGGCCGCTCGGCCCTGCTGCCGATGTCTCGCCGGCGCTACATCAACATACGTAAATGCTGGGACAGGGAGACCTCACGGTACAAAGTACCAGTGACACCCCCCTCCCAGGCGCGCTTCATCACAAAAGATAGCGCCGATGAATTGGTCTCCCGTATAAAGGCTAATATGATCTAATTTGATCAACTTCAAGAGAAAGTAAAAAAAATTATTAGGCATAGGTACTATGTGTATTGGGAAAATGATTCTACGATTTACTCGTTTCTTTTCGACCTTTATTTCGCGGTGCTCTCTCCCTCTCTGATAATTAGTTAAGAAATCTATTGACAAGGATGATATGTGAAATATATTTTAACTAAATGACCGATATTTTTAAAAAGACGACTGATATCATGTGAATACCATTTTTGTATAATTTATACTGTCACGGGCGGACAATTACATTGCCAGGCCCTGTGATATCTCTCTCTACAATATTGTATTGTTTGTAAATATTAGTTATGTTTCAGCGTCCAGCGAGAGAGCCAGCGCTGTCGACAAGGTAAGAGAGAGAGAGACCGCGTCGCGAACGAGATTCAATCCTCGCACCGCGTGACGTCAGCCGAAGACGGCCGAAGCGAGCTCGGCCGGCCGAGCGCGCGGCGGAAGTATTGAGTTTATTGCCGGCCCTCGTGCGCGATACCACGAGCCCTCGAGACCACGAGACCGTCCGGGCTATCGCGACCACGAGGACACCAGCGGACCGATTCCCCACGTCATCCCCTTCGCTACCGCACGCCGAGACCGAGCCGAGGACGAGCATCGTCGAGCGCTGGAGCACATCGCCGAGTAAGTGCCGTCCGATCGCCATCTCTCTCTCTCCCGGCCAACACGCATCCACGCTCTCTCTCGCTCCGGCCCGCGAGACGCGACCCAGGGCTCGCTGCCCTTCTGTGTAACTTCCCCCCTAGAATTAAATAAACATTGTGTTCGTCAGAACTGTTTGATTCTTTATTTGCCACACTGTTCCCGCTCAAGATCCTACTCCCACGTACACGAGCCTCACCACCTCGTGCGCGCAATCCTTACATTCGTTATCATGCTCTAGGCCCTATGGCCATTATATTAATTAATTATTAATAAATACGGCGGTGATAACTGGCGCCCAGCAATCGTGGTGCTGGAATAGTATGGCAAAATAATTAGTTAAAATCGCAAAGCGAAAGCGCAACAGGTAAACCTGTTCCCTCCAATTCCGGCGGCCATCTCTTATTCCTCGCCTCGTGTTAACCGACAACGTCCGGCGTAGCAACGGCAGCGCATGGCGCTGAGGTGATTTGCCGCGAAGAGACACGAGCAAGAAACTCGAAGAATCATCGGAGCAAAATAACCTCTGACAGGAAGAGGCAATAACGAGGAATCACAGCGCCGAATAATATCCTAATAGTCATAGCGAGCGAGATTCATACATATATATATATATATATATATATATATATATATATATATATATATATATATACACCTGTATGGCTGTATCCATATTCCCCCCGTTCAACCGCGCGCCCGCGCCGACCACGAGGCGAGCATATATGCGCGCCGTCCCAAAAACATCGACCGCCGCAGCGAAGCAGCGCGCATACGCACCAGCCTGAAGACATCGGGCGGACTAGCGAGCGAATGGACCTTATGCGAACAGACCATATGTGCTGACGAGTGACCTACATATGGGAATATAGGTCAGCGAATACTCAAGCGGGGGCAGGCATGAACTCATGCAGTTTCGAAGTGAATTTAAACGCCCCTTCGGAATATAATAATTTTCTTTTCCTTCTTTTACAATAAAATAAGCTTTATCAAAGATAGTTGAACTTGTTTTCCCTGGACAAATTTCTTTTTGAGAATTATATTTTTTTCGCAATTTCAAAATTTTTTTCTAGCGAAATAAACATTTCAACAACCGAATTTTTTTTTGGTTCTCCCAAAATTTAAAGTCTTGTCAAATGAGATGAAATTTTTCAGAAACGACTGTTTCCCCGAGGATAAAATTGTTCTTTTCTTTAAAATAAAATCAGAATTGGTCCCAACGAAACGAAAATTGCTTTATAATAAAATTATTATTTTCTTTTCTTCTTCCGAGACTTTTTCTAACGAAATAAAATTTTTTGAAAATAGTTTCTTTTTAGTAAATTTAAAATTTCCTTAACGGAATAAATTTTTTTTGAAGATTGATCCTTTGTTCCGGAAATCGAAATTTTCATAGTGAAATAAGACTTTTGAAAATCGATTCTTTTTTCGCCAGAAGTAAGGGTTTACGTTTCCAATGAAATAAAGTTCTCCAGGATCAGTTTTCTTTTCAAAATACAAAGTTTTGGTGACAAACGAGATTTTATTTTTCAAAATTAGTGAATTTTTTTACGAAAGAAGATTGATTTTGGTAATCACCTCGTCAATTTCGGGACGTCCACGTCGAACGTAAAATCCCGTTCGAGTGTTTCTTTTAAAAAATTCAAATTATCTCTAACGAAGTAAATTCTTGTTTGGAGTTTGTTTATTTGTTTGTCTTAAAAAGAAAAAATTTTTTTTAGAACTGTTTCTGACGAAATAAAATCTCCTCCGGGGACTGACGTTCCAAACATTGCAAGTAATTATAAAGACTGACGTAAACTTCGAGACTGCAATAATTTTATAATAAGTGCGATAATATAATATCTAGTCGATATTAGCGCAAGCACCGACCTTTGGCATTTCCCGTCTGTAACCGAGAGACTGAGTGTGTGTGTGAGAGAGTGCATAGCGTGAAGGAGTACGGAGCGTTATCCAAATTTGCGGTAATTAATAAGTAGTCGTAAGCGTACACATCCCGATACACATCCGCCCACGAGCAAGATGGCGTCAAATTACAGCATCGACCTGACGAATTGGTTGGAGAATTTATCAGATTTGGAGCTAGAGGATGCGATGAAAAAACTGGACCTGCAAACGCGCAATTCAGCAGCCGCGAATATAATCAAATTAATGCGACGTCTAAACGGGGACTACGAGGCGGCCGATTTCATAGAGGGTCCAGAACTGGCGACAGAACAGGAGTTGTTCGAGCACAGGGAAAACCTGCTGATAGAATATACGCAGTACCTGGGGAACTTCTGCCCCACGACGCTGAATGAAACGGCAGCCTGTATACAGCGAAGTAGGTTAGAGCGCACGACAATAGCAGAAACAGAAATTACAGCGAACAGCACACATCTGACGCTGAGTCCAACAATCGCGGACCCCTCAGGATTCCTGATGACAGACGCAACTAACACCCACATAACGCCCCGGGATAAAATCGTAACAGAGACCGCTAACACACACGCACCCACAACTACGACAACGTCAGCGCCGATCAGACCGACCGCAAGAGAGCAACAACAAATACACGTAACGTACCCTGACGGTACTAGCGAATGGATTGACAGGAGGTTAGTCGCAGAAATGACAAAACTCCAGGAAGCTCGGCGGGAATGCGAGAGGGTAAGAGACGAGCTCTTAAGAGAACGCAGACTCATAAGTAGCACGAGGATGCAGAATGCCCAAGCCCGCAACGAAGCGTTGGCAGACGGACACCCGGATATATCAACGGTGCTGACAAGCACAAACTCAAACCCTGATGCGCTGGCGAACTCGACACAAAATGAGACGGCACCCGCAAGGAGAGTAAACATGCAGGACACCTACGATATCAATTACTATCGGAAAAATGAACCGGTCCAGACAGCAGTCCCGACAGCGATGGCGCAAAACAACCAGTACTTGTTGCCAGGCCCTCAAGACCCGATTCAGCCAATCTGGGGGAGGGGGGCGCACAGTATGTATACTGGGCGAGAGTCGGCTAGTAATGGAACAGCGGGACGCCGAACCAATCTTAACAACTCGATCATAGATGTAGGGAAAATCGTCAGGTCCTGGAAAATAGGATTCTCGGGCCAAGCAAAGACGACCAGCATCGAGGAGTTCCTGCAACGGGTAGGAGAGTGCAACAGGTCATCCAATCTGTCAGACACGGAGTTGATTAATGGAATAACGGAATTACTATCAGGGGTGGCGTTGCATTGGTACCGCCAGACGCAGCATCGATGGCACAGCTGGCAAGACTTTTGCAACTCGGCACGCCTTATCTACGGTGTCGACCGTAATTTCCAACAGCGACTGAGTCGTGAGGCGGAGAAAAGGACTCAACACCCCAGCAAACCGGTGAGGGACTACATTATCTGCCTCATGACGATAATGAGCAAGTTTGAACCCGCTTGGCCCTTACCTCAACAGATCGACCTCTTGTACGCCAATTTACTACCGGCGATACAACGACAAATCAAACGCGAAACCATCGCGGACGTCGACACGTTAGTACGCCAGGCAAGGGAGGCGGAATACCTACTCCACGCTGAAAAGTATTACCAACCACCTCCACCGCCGGCAATGAGTCTTCTGCCGGAGACAGCGTTCGAAGAAACTGACGCATGCGGGGGAGGAAAGGTGTTACCGCCCAAACCTAACGTGGCTGCTGTTGAAATACAAAAAGCTGCACCCTCGATGAATGAGATCATTGAGTTGGTCGGAAGACTGGTTGGACGACAGATCAGCGACCTGGAAAAGAGACTGAAAGCGACAGGCCCTATCAGCCCAGCCAACTCAGCCCCGCAACCAGGCCCTGCCACACAAACTTCCAAGTCCGCGGGCTCCAAACGAAAACCGAGCCCTCGGAGCAGCGTTCTGATAACACCTCTACCGCCAAAGGATGAGCGGAACAAGGATAAGCCACCAGGCCCGGATATTTAGATATGGGTCATATAGAGTCGAAAACAAGCGACGAAAACGTGAGGTTTTAGCGTCCGCGCGCCGGCTCTGGAGAGTTGACGAAAAACGCCCCATATATATATATATACACACACACAACTATTCAATTCAAAAAGAAGACATTTTCAATTGGTCACACTTTATACATATTTATTCTCCTTTTTCCGAACAAGGAAAACTATCCGTATGAATACCGAATCAAATTTAAGTAACTAAATGTTATACGCAATCCACTAAAAAACTATCTTGAACAACAATCGTGATTTCATAATTAAAGAATAACGGTGACTTTCCACAGACTCGCTAAAATCCAAGTGCCCGATTGTCTCGAACAACCAGCTTGCTCTCCTGTTCCCTGCATGGTTTCTCTCCGCTCCACGTTGGCAAGGGTGGAGGGAACGGCTTTCGGGCCTGACTCCCTGCGCCAAGCCCTCTGCCCTCCACCCCCCGCGCCACCTGTGCTCTCGTCCTCCAACCGACAGCCTCGGTTCGGTCTTGCGGCCTCCCCTATCCGGAGTGACCTTCTCGATTGAGGGCGGAGCCCCCCTTTTGTTTGAGGATCAGAGACGTCGCGTCTCAGACCATTTGAGTAATTACTTAGGATTAGATGCCGGGCGAGAGAACAATAAAGAGCGACATAAACAGTTCTCGGTCCATCAACGTATTCCGATCACTTCGTCTAGGCCTAAGTCCGAACGCAAATCGTTTTGCACTCTCGCTCCAGTCAAGCTGCTCGTTCATGATGCCGTTTCGAGTGGCTGTTAATCCAGGCCCAGATGGCATGGATTGTTCTTTCCCCATTGCCGCGCCGCTCCGTATATTTATTACGCGCCTACAATCGATCTTTGTTTCGGCTATCCTTAATACCCAGTTAGATACTTTGAAATTAATTACATACATATTTTTAGCAAGTTTAATGTCTATCCCGAATGATTTTTCTCAATCTGCAATATATAAACGATGAATGATGATTCTATCGAGCTTTGTAGACTAGACCAAAGTGATATTGCGAGAGAAAAAATCAACACTCCTCGGGATAGATTTGGACCAGCGCCCTCCTGATCTCCGGTTAGTTGCTCTACCAATTGCGCCACCGAGAAGACAACTGCTCGTCACATCCCTGGAGCATGTTCATCTCTCGCAATATCACCCATATACACGATCAAAGATTTTCGACCGCTCAATCCGCACGATCAGAGTCCGATCGCGATTTTTTATAATTATGCACTATTCTTGCGAATTTCAAAAAATCGTTCTAAAAATTCTGGAAAAATTGTGATTTAAAAGTGATTTAAGGGGTAAGATCCGGCAAATTTTTTTTTTCTTTTCATTTTTTTTTATTGGCTTAAATCATGCTAAAACTACCCTAAAATCGAAATCTACAACTCCCAAGTACTGATCTAAACTCAAAATTCGTTTAAATCAATTTTTACCGAACAACTTTCATATAAGATACATAGCATTTTGAAACTTTAAACGCGTTTTTCTCAGAACCATGTTTTAAAACTCGGCGAGCAGTAGAACTGAAAAAGTTTACATCTGATTGACTTGAAATTTCAACTGTAGCTTCTTCATTAGATTATCTAGTGAAATACCCACCATTTTAGCGATTGATTGACAAAAAAAAAAGTTATAAACAATTAAAGTCGACTTTTTTGGTCGAAAAAAAAAAATTTTTTTCAAACCGTCGCCATTTTGCGAAAAAAAATTCTAAAAAAATAATGATGTGTACTTCACTAGATAATCTAATGAAGAAGCTACAGTTAAAATTTCAAGTCAATCGAATGTAAACTTTTTCAGTTCTACTGCTCGCCGCGGAAGAACTTTTTAAAAAAGCGCTTCACGGCAATCGCTGCACAGCCGCCATTTTGTAAAAAAACTAACAATAAAAAATTTGTTTCTATTCTCCAAGAGTTGCTTAAACCAATGATATATTATTTATATACCTTAGATCTCAAATGTCGTTTAAAAAAAATCATGAAAAAAGCCTTGTTTTTTTGAGCATTTGGCGGATATTACCCCTTAAAGAATTTGTTATTCTAGATCATTATTTGAAAAAGTACAATGTTTTTGAGAAAAACAGCGTTGAAGATCTAATTCGTATCCTATTATGAAAAAGTTCAAGGCCTGTTCATACGAAGATCACGCACTTTTTCAAGAAATCATTTAGAATTAGAAGTTCTTCAAATCACTCAAAGAATATGCTGGAATTTCTTCGGAATTTTCCGGATGAATTTTTGAAAGGACCCCGCTCGAATCGTTAAGGATTTGGCTCCCAGTAAAATTGGCTCAAACTTTGCTATAATATAGTTCATTTCTCTCTGATCAGAAGTTCAAATGGGCCGACCGTCTGAAAATGAACAGTTTTTGAGGAAAAAAGCTCCAAAGTCGCAGAAAGTAGAGGTTACGTAGGGCTAGATCAAGTGACATATGGAGTGGTGGGTTGCCGTGGTACGGGGGTTGGATAGTGAGCTCTTGTCATTTTGCATTCTGCATGAGCTAAACTCATAGCTGAAAAAATGAGACCAGAATTAGCTGGGTATGAGAAGGAAATCAATTCACTTCCAGATTTTCGACAGAACAATGAACGTTCCATGCATAGCTTGGCGTAATATTCTCAAATGGTTGGAAGTTACTATATTCAAAGTCAGCCGTCCTTTGACACCATCATAATATTAATAGAAATCACAATTTTCAACTTTTGTGATGGGTCAGGATTGAGGACTGGACGTTCCTAGATCTTTAAATCTCACAAACGAAAACGTGTACGAAAAGACAACGTGAGCTGTTGCAGCGTACAATGTGAATTTGCGAATTGCTGCGTTTGATATGACTACTGAACGTGTCCGAATCTTCGATTTGTATGGAGAAACAGACTACGCAAAAACCGAGTGCGCTGTTACAGCGTCCGCTGTGAACTTGCCACCACTGCGTTCAAATTAACGACTGAACGTGTCTGGCTCTTCGATTTTCACAGAATAAATAGTTTATACGCCAAAATAATCCACAAATACAGCCTACCTATTGAGCTTGCGATGGCTGCATTTGAATTGATGACTGAACATGATAGAAACTTCGATTTTTACGGAAAAATAGTATACGCTAAAATGACATGCACAATTGAAGAATACGCTGTGAGCTCGCATTCATTTCGTACGTATTGATGACTGTACGTGTTCGGATCTTCGATTTTTACGGAAAAAATGGTGAATACACAAAAAAAACACATCTGCAGCATACGCTGTGGGCTTGTGATCGCTGCGTTTGAATTGACGACTAAGCGTGTCCGGATCTTTGATTTTTGAGAAGAAACAGTAATTGAAGTAATAAAATGTGCTGTTACAGCATTAGTTGTGGGCTTGCGACCACTGCGTATGAATAGACAACTAATAGTGTCTGGAACTCCGATTTTCTCGGAGAAGATAGTTCATACGAAGAAAAAATCTACAACTACAGCCTGCGCTGTGATCTTGCGACCTCTGCGCACGAATCGACCACTAATCGTGTCTGATTCTTCGATTATAAAGAGGAAATTTTCTATACGCAAAAATTATCCACAACTTCAGCCTACGCTGCGAGCTTGCGACTTCTGCGAACAAATCACCAATCAAATGTGTCTGGATTTTCAATTTCCCCGAAGATAATAGTGTATACGCAACGAAAATCTATATCTGCACCATACGCTGTGAGCTTGCGATCGCTGCATATGAATTAGAGATTAAATGTATCTAGATCTTCAATTCTCACGGAGAAATAGTCCACACGGAAAAAACATGTGCTGTGACAGCGTTTGCTAAGAACTTGCGAACACGGTGTACGAATGGAGGATTGAACACGAGGTAATTTTGAATTTAGACGAAGAAACAGTCCACGCAGAAATAACATGTGTTGTTACAGCAGCAGCTGTGAACTTGCGACCCCTGAAAACGAATATGCGACTAATAGTGTCTGGATCTCCGAGTTTCCCGGAGAAAATAGTTTATACGCGAAAATAATCCATAACTACAGCGTAAGCTGTGAGCTTGTGAACTCTGCGAAAGAATCGACGACTAATCGTGTCTGAATGTTCAATTTTCACGGAGAAAATGGTGTATACAAAAAAAATAATCGACAACTACAGCCTACGCTGTGAGCTTGCGACCTCTCCGAACGAATCGACGACTAATCGTGTCTGGATCTTCAATTTACAAAGAGGAAATAGTCTATTCGCAAAAATGATCCACAACTTCAGTCTAGATTGTGAGCTTGCGACATCTGCGCACGAATCGCCGACCCTATGTGTCTGAATCTTCGATTTTTTCGGAGAAAATAGTGTATACGCGGAGAAATAATCCACAAGTACAACCTACGCTATGAGCTTGCGATCGCTGCGTTTGAACTGACGACTGAACGTGTCCGGATCTTCGATCTTCACGGAGAAACAGTGTACGCAGAAATAACAAGTGTTGTTACAGCAGCAGCAGCAGCTGTGAACTTGCGACCACTGCGTACAAATCGACTACTGAACGTGCCTGTATCTCCGATTTCCACTGAAAAAATAGTGTACTTGCAGAAATATATCTGAACTATAGCGTACGCTGTGAGCTTGCGACCGCTGCGTACGAATGGAATATTAAACGCGTCTGTTTGTTTTTTGTTTTTTTTCCAAATAATGATAGTTTTTCAAGTCTTCGTCTGCTGGTACGCTTATTTCGATCTTGTTCTTTCCCAGTTATGAATACGTAGTTGATTAGTAGTTCATAAATCAGGAAATGAAAGTCAATTATTCAAAATTTATTGCTTTACCCTAAATACCATGTACTTTATTCACCATAAACGTATAAATCAGTCTGGATTTCTCGGAGGAGGTCTTCCAGCCGCATCCCTTATAGTTTCGAGAAGTCTATTATTGGATGGGTAAGAAACCATTTCTTCGTTCCGTGCGATCCCCAAATACCATAAAACACTTGTAACATGCGCACAAGTTCCAAGAGTCCGAGCACTAGATATACAAGTACAATAGTATGATTGTATCGGCGGAGGAGGATCATCATCGTCCATTCTCTCATCATTTTGTACATCTGGTGTGTAGGAGATCCATAATTGATGTTTTTTCTTGCCGAAATCGAGACCATACTCGTATTCTCAAGAGGCCTGGCTCAGGTACTCTAAATTGATCTCTCAGTAGCTCAATCTCAATTATTTCTCCACCTTCTCTCTGCAACTTATCTTGGACATATGATGGTGCTAGTCCGATTTGATAAATGCCAGTAATCAAATTCTTCTAATAGTCCAGAGTAAGTACTGGAAAATCATGCAAATAATTTGCATCCAATCTTACCCACCTCTGAAAGTTCAATAGATGTGTTAGTAGACAAATAGGTAACTAGTCACTGAATTTATCTTCAGTTTGATATGAAATATTGTACATTTGGGCATTCTTCGTCGCGAGATTTTCTGTCTCTACCAAAGCTTGAAGAACATTCACATCATCGGCTCTTTCAATATAGCGTTGTGCTAATGCAGCATTCGTGCCTTGCACGAAAATCAGGAGAAAACACCTATTTTCATATTGTATCATTGTAATAAATACCATTTTGTGTATTTGAGACTGGGAAGATTTTCAAATAAGGTAAAGATACCCAACGTGGCCGGGTACCCAATGTGGCCGCTTTCTGATTTTTTGTTCTAGTTTAGTTTTCGCTTGAATTTTAAAACTGTTTAAAGTTTTATTTCCGGGTTGCCACGTTGAGTACCCTTATTTTATTAGTTGTTACACCTAAAGAAACCTCTGAATATTTTCGAAAAATGTATCTTAAACTAACAAAGTCATGGAAAAGTATTCAGCGTAGCACGTTCCGAGACATTAAAGTTGAGTCTTACTGGTTGAGCTTCTTTTTCAACTAGATTGAGATTTTTGCCCAGCATATAGTAACGAGTAGATATAAATATTATAAATCCCGAGAAGCTGACTAATTGATCGGATATGATACTTTGAGATATAATGTATCGATAGAGCTCTTATCTTCCCAAAGAACGAGTATTTGATGTTATCAAGGATAATCAGAATAATTATTGAATACAATGAAGTAACTCCATGTGAAAATATTTAGATTACAAACCTGTTAATGAGAGCTCCTGCAATCCGATAAAAATCCCCGAAATTCGGAAGAACTCGAACGTGAAAAGTTCTTTCAAAAAGCTTGTAGATTGATCTAAATTGACCATTGCGAGCCTCAACCATCCACCATTGTTTCGTAACTATGCGAAATTGATTAGCATCCTCTGTTGATAATTGACGCTGTCCAGCTTCCAATAATGGAATGACATCCCTATAGCCTCTATCAACGATGGCGATGTCATTTGGTTGAAACCATTGATTAATCAATCCATTATCTTCTTCAAATTCATTCCGAGAAATATGGCCCATGAATATCTAAAATGAACCCATCCGGAGCAACTAGTAGAGCAGGCTTTAATAAATGCCGTCCTTTATGTCGACAATATGTCGCAGAGCTCAAAAGTTCATGCTCTTATGACAATAACCATAGGTGCCATCTATGAGCACAATAGCTCCTCGGTCATGAGGCTCTGGATTATAGCCTGACCTTAGTTATAGCTGTACTCGTAGCCTGCCTGATATTATAATTGAATAATACGGTAAGGAACTCGTCTGAAAGCCCTTGCCGAAGTTTACACAAGAACGTGATCAATTCTTTTTTTTCACATGTCTGAACGCACCTCCATGAGGTAAATTTTCACAAGAATTAAAAAGTTCCTGGAATTGTACCTTTGTCAGAGAGGTAAGAACTTTGAATTCATCGTCACTAAAACTATGCTCATCTTCGATTTGAACTTGACTTTGAGCAACAGTGCGGAGTCCTTGGAGAAAAGATTTCGAGTACGGCCCTTGGATAACAAGGAATACTGGCGAGATTGATACAAAAATAGAGAAAAAAATATAGATTGATACGAAAATATTTGAGTACCCTTTAATTTAATTGAGCTCATGCGTAAATAACATTAAGTAATGATTGGTGCTACTGGAAATTACTTCTAAATAATTCAAAAATTTTCAAAAGCCTTGTTTACATTGATGCGCATGTAAAATCGCATTAGCCAGTGAATATGATTTTGAATGCATAGTTTTCTTTACTCTTAACGAATATGAGTAGCTGAATCTATGGAGATGCGTTTTTAAATTTAAACCTTTCTTTCGTAGTAAAAGAAGCAGCACATCAAAACGAACATTATTGTCAAAGAATCATTCCCTCCCAATGAAAAGTGACTGTTGAGAGTTGTACAGAAAAATTCTTCTCGTCCCAAGAGGAATTTCCTCTCGAGTCAAGAGGAACTCCCTGAGCAAGAATAGTTATTGTAAAATGTAGTTATTGCAGGTTTGAAAACGTTTACACGATACGCTATGTTACCAAGAGGCCTTAATAATCGTTATTTGCAATATAAAATTCGTTAGAAATTAGATAATTAACGTGACTGTATGTACTGTGCAGCAGCTACACATAACCTATATCAATTCATGAGATTTCATCACATGATTCTTACTTTTGGTACCAATTAGGTCTCAAATAATTATAAATCATGACTCTGTGCTCTTCTAGAGATCGGAAATAAACCCCGACTCACCTGATAAGTCTCTAAATTCAGCTACTATTTAGATTATCACGGAGCACGAACTCGCTGCTACTGATGCCGGCGGTGAACTGACGCGCGACGCCTTTCTCGGCAGGCTTGTTTGATTTTTCTTTTCAACATTTCACATTAAATAAGCACATATCGACTGCTATCGATGAACCTCAGAGGGATACGATGCAGCTATAGACGAGTCACGGATGCACAGGCATTGACTCTACACAAATCTACTTACTTGTCGATACAAGTTGTACATGGAAGTGAAAAATCCTTTTGCCTCGAAACGAAATCCTCTTGCAGCAAGAGGATTGATCGAATGGAAAATCCTCTTACACCGAATAACACGGGGTTTCAGGCAATATTATTTCCCTCTTGACTCAAGAGGAATTACTCTCGCCGCAGAAGGATTGACCTAAAACTACAATCCTCTTGGGGCAATGCAAATCGTTTTTCTCAGTGTATGGTCACAAGTTCACAGCAAACGCTGTAACAGCACATATTATTTCTGTGTAGACTGTTTTTCTACAAAAATCGAGAATCCAGACACGTTCAATATTCAAGTTCTATACAGCGATCGCAAACTCATGGTGCAGGCTGTAGTTATGGATTACTTTTTTGCGTATACACTATTTTCTCCGTGAAAATTGAACATTCAGACACATAGGGTCGACGATTCATGCGCAGATGTCGCATGCTCGCAGCGTAGGCTGAGGTTGTGGATAATTTTTTGCGTATAGAAAATTTCCTCTTTATAATCGAAGAATCAGACACGATTAGTGGTCGATTCGTGCGCAGAGGTCGCAAGATCACAGCGCAGGCTGTAGTTATAGATTTTTTCTTCGTATGAACTATCTTCTCCGAGAAAATCGGAGTTCCAGACACTATTAGTTGTCTATTCATACGCAGTGGTCGCAAGCCCACAGCTAATGCTGTAACAGCACATTTTATTACTTCAATTATTGTTTCTTCTCAAAAATCAAAGATCCGGACACGCTTAGTCGTCAATTCAAACGCAGCGATCACAAGCCCACGACGTATGCTGCAGATGCGGTTTTTTTTGTGTATTCACCATTTTTTCCGTAAAAATCGAAGATCCGAACACGTACAGTCATCAATACGTACGAAATGAATGCGAGCTCACAGCGTATTCTTCAATTGTGCATGTCATTTTAGCGTATACTATTTTTCCGTAAAAATCGAAGTTTCTATCATGTTCAGTCATCAATTCAAATGCAGCCATCGCAAGCTCAATAGGTAGGCTGTATTTGTGGATTATTTTGGCGTATAAACTATTTATTCTGTGAAAATCGAAGAGCCAGACACGTTCAGTCGTTGATTTGAACGCAGTGGTGGCAAGTCCACAGCGAACGCTGTAACAGCGCACTTGGTTTTTGCGTAGTCTGTTTCTCCGTACAAATAGCTGTATAGTATTAGGAAATTGCGTGGATGTTGCGAGCGGGGTGCAAAAAAACAATTGAACTCGCTTCAGAAGAGTATCAAGAAAGACATGTTTACTCCCGCACGCTGAAAAACTTGTGCGTCGTGAATTATTAACAATTTAGTGCAAAAATATGCATTTTTTTTCATATTATCGCGAATAACTCAAAAACTATGAGTTTTCGGAAGATATCTTATAAGAAAAATTATGTTCCTGACAAAATTTGGCATAAGATAGCATTGGTTTCAAATCAAAAAATATATTTTTACAATGTGTTATAGCTTAAATAACATTAAAAAAGCAACAAAATTTTAACATATTTTTATAGGTAAATGAAATTGATTGAAATGCTCGCCGATTAAGATTTGGGTACTTCATTATAATACAAATATCCATGCGAAATTTCATTTGAATCGGATAGTTAGTTTTTGTGCAATCCATTTGTTAACTAATATTTTTGCAAAAATTGTCAACGTTGTCACATCCAGAATTAGAACAATAGAACAATTAGAACAATATTGTGAGCATTTAAAACCATGCTTCACGCAACTACAATTTTTCAAGCAATCTTTGGTGCATTTACAGCTGACATATTTGGATGTTCAACGCGACTTACTCTCAATTTATAAATAAATAGAAAAAATCATGAAAAATGTAGATCGATATGGTGATTTTTCTGAAGTGCTGATTTCACCATTGCATTTCTCGTGATTTTCTATATCGAATTAAAAAAAATCATCCTTCTACGATGGATAGATTCAGAGATATCAAAAGTTTTTCCGAGCGAGTCCAATTTGGAGTCGATATTCACTGACTCGCGAGGCTGCCGCGTGCTCCCCCCTCTCCCCGCCTGACCGGCGAGTCGGCTGAGAGAGCCGATTCCGGGCATTTTCGGACTGTTTCATGAATATTTTTTGCATACATTCTCACCATAAAACACATTTTATCGAATGTACCATAATACGGTACATATTACGAAAGCCAACAATACTTTTTTTTATCGCTGTAGCTGCATTAATTTCGACGTAAGCAATCAATATGTTTATAACGACATAACTCCGGTTCTACCGGGCCGATCTCAACAAATAAAAGCTTAAAATGAGCGACTATTCATGTAGATTTCATATTTTTTTCAGTTTTTAAAAAGACCTAAAAATGGGGAAGATATTCAATTTATTTATAAGGTAAAATTTGGTCGGTTTTAAAAAAAAAAATCATAAAGTTGTAAAAATATGTAAAATGGTAGAAATAACTATGCCAATTGAAAGATCAACTTAGAAAGAATGTTGAAAAAAAATTGGCGACCGATTTCAGGCCGGATTCTGGATGTGACAACGTTGACAATTTTTGCAAAAATATTAGTTAACAAATGGATTGCACAAAAACTAACTATCCGATTCAAATGAAATTTTGCATGGATATTTGTATCATAATGAAGTACCCAAATCTTGATCGGCGAACATTTTGGTCAATTTTATTTACCTATAAAAATATGTTAAAATTTTGTTGCTTTTTTAATGTTATTTAAGCTATAACTCATTGTAGAAATATATTTTTTGATTTGAAACCAATGCTATCTTGTGTCAAATTTTGTCAGAAACATAATTTTTCCTATAAAATATCTTCCTAAAACTCATAGTTTTTGAGTTATTCGCGATAATATGAAAAAAAAATGCATTTTTTTGCACTAAATTGTTAATAACTCACGACGCACAAGTTTTTCAGCGTGCGGGAGTAAACATGTCTTTCTTGATACTCTTCTGAAGCGAGTTCAATTGTTTTTTTGCACCCCGCTCGCAACATCCTAACCACAGCCATTTTTAGCCTAATTCTACTCAGCTGCAAATTGAAGATTCGGACACGTTCAGTCGTCATATCAAACGCAGCAAATCGCAAATTCACATTGTACGCTGCAACAGCTCACGTTGTTTTTTTGGACACGTTTTCGTTCGTGAGATTTAAAGATCTAGGAACGTCCAGTCCTCAATCCTGACCCATCACAAGAGTTGAAAATAGTGATTCCTATTAATATCATGATGGTTTCAAAGGACGGCTGACTTTGAATATATTAACTTTCAACCATTTGAGAATATTACGCTAAGCTATGCATGGAACGTTCATTGTTCTGTCGAAAATCTGGAAGTGAATTGATTTCCTTTTCATACCCAGCTAATCCTGGTCTCCTTTTTTTCAGCTATAAGTTTAGCTCATGCAGAATGCAAAATGACAAGAGCTCACTATCCAACCCCCGTACCACGGCCACCCACCACTCCATATGTCACTCGATCTAACCCCCCGTAACCTTTCTGCAACTTTGGAGCTTTTTTTCTCAAAAACTGTTCACTTTCAGACGGTCGGTATTAAATGCGTAAACTTTATTCAAAATTAAAACTACATTTTGGATCGTTGAGTGTAACTGTTCATCTCGAAGGATGAATTTGAAGTGTCGGAGGAAAACTGAGTTCGCAGATCACAAATATTGAGGAGGGAAGGAGATTGTTGAGGGCGGTCCCAAATACTCGATTTCAATTGGTGCGGAGGTACCTAGACTCAGGTAAGGGTCGGAGGTAGGAAAAGGTTGAATTTCATTGGTGCGGAGGTACCTAGACTCAGGTAAAGGTTGGAGGTAGGAAAAGGTCGGCTTTGATTGGTGCGGAGGTACCTGGGACGGTTTGGGATTTCGGAACAATATAATTTAAATTATGGCTATCAATAACCATTTGCTAACCATTACGTCTGTCATTAGCCATTTGCTTAATTGTAAGTAATTTGGGGAAGAAATTCGGCAATTAAAATTTTTAATCCTAATCTGTTACGATGTACGTTAGGCACGTACGAAAATTCGTATATATACACAACTATAAATCTTATGGATCTTGATATATAGAATAACATATTCAACAAGAGCTGCGAGAGTATACTCCGCAACTATAATCATGTCTTGTACAAACGTGAGTTTTTCGAAATCATCAATACTATTGCGTAAAAAATTGAGAATTTGGAGCGACAATCCATTATAATATATCGTTCGCCAATGACCACTGCCTCCTAATAGTACAATACTCTGCTATCTTCGCTTCTTCAGCGCAATATGGATACCTTTGGAATGTAGTACTCTTTACTTTAAACTTTTTGATTTCATTGTCAGTTTCTCCACTGTACTTTCGTATTACACATAGGAATAGTACATGTACAAGAATTCAATATTCCACACGTTGCTTCTAATATTGAAGCAGCCAATGCCTTGTAAATATTTATCCGAGCTTGTTTTGTTTCTTGTTCATCTATAATTTCCGTATTAATGTAGACAACGTCGTCATTGAGGGTGAAAGATTGTTACTGATATGCAGCAGATTTTCTCTGGAGTTTGTAACGTTATTCGTCCATTCTGCGTGATGTTGTGAACGCACTGACATGGTCGCCAGATGCTTAAAGTGCATCAAACTTTTACGATAAAAGGCCATTTGCAAATACTTCAGATTCAGTGACTGTTAAATATCAATAAATTTGCATTATACTTTAATATGTGAAGAAAAATTCCAAAATTGAAAACTCTACTTAAGGTGCATTTAATATAAATATCTATAAAAATATAAGATGAGAATTGATTTATCCTGGCGCGAATTCAGGAAACCCTGTACTACGCTCACGACCGCACTCCTACCCGACACGATGCAGGTAGAACCTTGGACGTAGTGAGTAATTTGTACACAGGAACTATGGTCGCACTCTCATCCGACGCGATGCAGATGAGACCTTGATCATCGCTTCACTCTCGAGTTAAAAATTTTTAATTCGGTGATTATACCCGACGAGCCTTAGGATCCTTGCACTACGCGTATAGTCGCACTCCACCTCGATACTATCCGAAAAGAACCTTAACTATAGTGCGCAACTCGTGCAAGTGAGACACGATCGCACTCTTATCCGATGCAATGCAGATATGACCTGGAGATTCGCTGCTACACTTCGTGGGCTTTACCGAATTGAAATGAAAATCAATTTTTGTATTAATTTTACATTGGAAGTAATAGAAAAACGTAATGAATTATGGTAACAAAATAATCAATTTATTTGATGCTTATCATACATGTTCAATGATAAACATGTCGCATGACCCGAAATCAACCGTGTAGGCATACTGAGTGAGGCTCGTATATGCTACAGCACGACGTGTTTGCCTCAGCGGCCGGCGCAATAATGCATACGGAGCTCTGGATGGCTCCACTTTTACATGTATGTAGAACAAGTCGCATTATCGAGTTATGCGACTTGTTCTACAAATCTTCTGGATGGCATCGATTATTTTCAAATTTCTCAAACAGTCTGACGTCGGGATTTTAGACGCGGCGCGCATGCTTAGATCGCATATTTCAAACCAAGACTTTTGTCTTATAGTTTGGGTTAACCGAAAAAAAACACAAAGAAATTACACTTCCGTACGGGTGACACGTTTGCGGAATAGAATTCAATTCAAATAAACAGAAGCAAAAGAAAAGAACAAATAAAATACAGAAGAGAGCTTCTATCGCGTGAATTTAGAAGAGACCTGCCTAAAGACTTCAGTGCAATTAACTATCTAGTCTTATTGCCAAGAGACACCAGAAATGCCCTGGGTTGGAAGAAATTTGGAAATCAGCGCACTAGTGAATCCGTATAGGTGGATTCACTCTACGATGATACCAAGTACTAGAACGCAGCTTTCGCATGCGTAACTCGAGTATAACTGGTTGATTTAGGGTGGAAAAAGTCAGAAAGAGAAATGAAAATGGATAGTTCAACTCACTTTTTTGCTTTCTCAAAGAGGAAGCTTTGTAATGGGGCAAAAATCGACCCACCGAATCAGACCTCGGGACCTCGATTTTCGTAATCTACGGGTCGAAAAACATGGAAATCCAAAAGTGTCTGTATTTGTGTGTGTGTGTGTGTGTGTGTGTGTGTGTGTGTGTGTGTGTGTGTGTGTGTGTGTGTGTGTGTGTGTGTGTGTGTGTGTGTGTGTGTGTGTGTGTGTGTGTGTGTGTGTGTGTGTGTGTGTGTGTGTGTGTGTGTGTGTGTGTGTGTGTGTGTGTGTGTGTGTGTGTGTGTGTGTGTGTGTGTGTGTGTGTGTGTGTGTGTGTGTGTGTGTGTGTGTGTGTGTGTGTATGTATGTATGTATGTATGTAACGTTTTTTTTCGTCCACGATAACTCTCGAAGAAATGGTCCAATCTTCTTGAAACTTTGCACACAGGTTAGTCGCGGCAAAATCTCGGCCGAGTTCAATTTTCATCAAAATCCGTTGATTATTTCCTTAGCAACCGTTTCTAACGTGTTTTCTCACAAATCCTTACGAGTGCTCATTGGGGCAAGCCGGAAAATCAGTTTTAAGTCACACTCGATGGCCAAGGACACTGAATTGTTCTATTTTCTTCATAGCAACCGTTGTTTACTTCCCTAGCAACCGTTATGAAGGTTGGAAATTATTCATTTATGACCTATTTCCATCATTTGCGACGGCAAAGGACACAAAATCTTCCCAATTTGCTCCTGAGCACCCGTTGTTCACCGCCCTAGCAACCGTTGCTAATGGGGGAAAAAATTGATGTAAGTTCCGTTTCCAGTATTTTCAACGTACTATAGAGAAAATTGGGAAAATTTGGTGTCTTTTGCCGTCGAAAATGATCAAAATAGATTTTGAATTGATCATTTCCAACCTCAGCCGTCGAAAATGATCAAAATGAGTCTTCAAGTGTGCTAAATACGGACTTAAGGGCAGGGCGGATCGATTTTGACCGCCATTAAACCGTATGACAGTCACAAGATGAATTGATCGAAAAATTATGCAGGTGCAAATGTCTCGCATCGTGTAGAACCTAGAACCGTTTGCTTATTTGCATTTGATCAAATCATAAGAGAGCCCGGGCAGACATCAACCTTCGCAACATAGTTTGATCAATTGAAAAAGAACGACACTTTACACAGTCAGAAAGATACAAATTGAATTAATTAAATAATTCTTCTGTAATTTTTTCAAAATAGATGATAGTATCTACGCTAGTGGAAAGGTGAAAATACAGGTTTGGGAAGCGTTTGTGGGTGATGTTGAAGCCTCTTTGAGAAAGCATACTGCTAAGGCACTTGGCAGCGGTTTTTCGTCCACGATAACTCTCGAAGAAATGGTCCGATCTTCTTGAAATTTCGCACACAGGTTAGTCGCGGCTAAATCTCGGCCGAGTTCAATTTTCAGCAAAATCCGTTGTTTATTTCTCTAGCAACCGTTGCTAAGGTGTGTATTTTTTCGTTTCTTCCATCCATAATAACTTTCGGAGGAATGGTCCAATCTTGCTGAAATTTTGCACACCGGTCAGTTGTGGCAAGATCTAGCCCGAGATCAATTTTCAGCAAAATCCGTTGGTTATTTCCCTAGCAACCGTTCCTAGCGTGTTTTCTTACAAATCCTTATGAGTGCTCATTGGGGCAAGCCGGAAAATCAGTTTTAAGTCACACTCGATGGCGAAGGACACTGAATTGTCCCATTTTCTCCATAGCAACCGTTACGAAGGTTGGAAATTATTAATTTATGACCTATTTCCGTCATTTTCGACGGCAAAGGACACAAAATCTTCCCAATTAGCTCCTTGTCAACCGTTGCTAAGGGGAAGAAAAATTCATGTAAGTTTCGTTTCCAGTATTTTCAACGCGCTATAAAGAAAATTGGGGAAATTTGGTGTCTTTTGCCCCCGAAAATGATCAAAATAGATTTTGAATTGATCATTTCCAACCTCAACCGTCGAAAATGATCAAAATGAGTCTTCAAGTTTGCTAAATACGGACTTAAGGGCAGGACGGATCGATTTTAAGCACCATTAAACCGTATGACAGTCACAAGATGAATTGATCGAAAAATCAAGCAGGTCCAAATGTCTCGCATCGTGTATAACCTAGAACCGTTAAAGCCTCTTTGAGAAAGCATACTGCTAAGGCACTTGGCAGCGGTTTTTTTATTTGTATCAAACAACCTTTGATTCCTCTAAAGAAATAGTCCACTTCTTCTCGTCGAAACTTTGTGGGTACCAAAATGGATAGTTCAACTCACTTTTTTTTTATTTGTATCAAATAACCTTTGATTCCTCTGAAGAAATAGTCCACTTCTTCTCGTCGAAGAGAACTTTGTGGGTAACAAGCCCAAAACTGGAGACGAGATGATCCAAGAGCTGTCTTTCTCAAAAAATGAACAAACAAACGCTCCAAGAGCGATCTGCACCAAGGCAGAGAGAGAACTGCTACAACGACAGAAATCCGACTATTCCTTTTCGGACCGTACATTCATATGATCGCGTTTTAGGGCGGAGTTTTGAGGACAAGCCCACAATTTTCTCCTCGGACCGATCGAATTCAAGTTTAATAACTGGAGCCTAGATTAACAAAATAACTTAACAATTATTTAGTTAAAGATACTAGAGATGGATCGCACAAGTCGCTCCATCCGCGTTGGTAAAATTTGCAAGTTGAAAGCAGTTTTACTGAATTGAATTCGCAGAATTGCGAATAACATTGGCAATTGTTATCTAAGATTAAATCTAATAATTTTTCCTTCAAATATAAGTTATGATCATTGTATATATCGAGTTTCATCTGATTTGGATAATAAAAAATGATTTCAAATTGATTTTGAAAGTTGAGTGCATTTTCTCAAGAATTATCGCGAATTGTGAAAGAACTATTGGATATTTTTGATTTCTGTGAACAGATGGATTGTTAATATATTTCGAACAATAAACTATTGAGATGTGAATTCATATTTATTGTTTAAACCGTTCAAATTGATGGAACTCGGTCGAAAATTTGGAAATTGCATTGATGAAATGATTTTAGCAAAATGCAATGTTTGTGATGTTCTGATAATAAAACAATGATGACAATAGATAGAAGAACAATTATACATTGTCACGGGCGATTAATCATAACTATTCGTCATATCGGGCCCTGTGAAATCTCTCCTCATCAGGCAATATAGTACACCTTATGTTAACATTTTTAAGTCATGTTCCAGCGCCCAGCGAGAGTGCCAGCGCTGCCGACAAAGATAAAAGAGAGAGAGAGACCTCGCCGCGAACGAAGTTCGAGTACCGCGCTGCGTGACGTCAGCCGATGACGGCCAAAGTAAGCGCGGCCCAGAGGACGACAGCCAACATCTCCCACGTCATCTAGCTCGCTACCCGTACGCCCACGACCGAACCGTGAACGAGCGACGACTTAATCCAGAGCATCCCCGCATCACCGAGTAAGTACCGCCTTCGATCGTCATCTCTCTCTCTCCCGGCCAACACGCGCTCACGCTCTCTCTCGCTCCGGCCCGCGAGACGTGACCCGAGGCCCAACGCCTCGTATGTAAATTCTTTCCTAATTGATTGTTAATAAACTTGTGTTCGTCAGAATCGACCTGTTTTATTTTGTCACACTATTCCCAGCCAGAGGTTCCCTTCCCGCGCACACGAGGATCACCACCTCGTGCACGCATGTAAATTTGTTATCATGCTCCAGGCCCTATGGCCATTGTATTAATTAATTTTAAATTAAATCTGGCGGTGATAATATATGTATGTTTTTTTTCCATTTTCAGTTTTCAATTTCTCAAAGGTAACAAAAGCAAATTATTTCCTCTCGTTCAGTGATAACTTGCATTAATCCTTGAGTCTCGTTCTTTTTGTCTGCTTCGGCTTACCGATTTTCTTTCCCAATGTATATAAGGAAATGAGCTAAAGTAGTCCATACTGCACCAAAAATATGAAGAGAACAACCATGTACTTCATGGAGTGCGTATCCATTTGAGAACATTCCAATGAATGTTTTGATCAAGTGGAATATGAGAAACAAGGCGATCAATCCGGCACTAGCTGTTCCAAATATCATAAATTTGTTCCACATTCTAGTCCAAGTCGATTCGAGAATTTGATTGAGAGTTTTTTCGTTCAATAATTTGGAAATAGTACCGTCATGATTATCTAGCGTTTGGCTATTAATCTCTCTAGCCATATTGTTGATCATGGCTTCTCGTTCTATCGGAAACATAAGCTGATATGACAAGTGGTCCAATTCCTTCTGAGTGTAAATTCCATGATTTGCCAGAGATCAAGGGTTTATATACTTCCATGTTGGTCTCGTTATGGGTCTGATTGTCATGGGAGCAGCAGTCTCAGTAGGTTCGGGCGAGATCTCTACCCATCCTTCTTCAATCTTATAGTAGGAAGGTAACAATCTGTTACAATCTACTTGAATTCCTCGACTCTTCAAGATATGAGTCCTTGGCGTTGAATAAAGACTCGGATTATTTCGAGTCACTTGAAGTTCTTCGAAACAATACTTTCCATGATCGATGATTACTTCCACTGGTATGCATTTGACAATATGGACGACTCCTCCAGCTGTAAGAGCGAGGTATCCTGGTCCCTTCATGAACGAATATGTAAATTGATCTAGGGCTTGCGTAGCAATGTTAAAGAAATTCTTCAAGATTTTCCTGTCAGCTTCTCATTTTTGCATTAGGGTGTCCCTGTACAGGTAATCCATCTGGGTTCGGATATGTCGTTCAACATATATGAATTTTGAATTCATATACGTGAATATATCAACATGATGGTCGTAAGCTCTATCACTTGCCACAGCAAAATAAGCATGGGGTTCAGATTCAAAGATAAATAAGTTTGGGTGTTCTGTGAGGGCAACTTCGTAACCACAAACGGATTGCACAGATTTCTTAGTTAGTGCAAAGGCCGTCTCTTTGAAATTTACGGTATATACTGTCTGAGTAAAATCACCAGAACTATCGATAATTTTAGAGCCATAACCTCGAAATAATATGGCATATTGATCGAATTTGCATATATCAAATGGGAACATTTTCCAGTATGAACGTCCTGCTTCTGAATTCATGCACGTGCTATCGGAATACTTAATATATAGTTTCAGATTTTAGATGGATTTTGTCAGAGATGATATTCACTACTACGGTCTGTATTGATACCGTAATCTTCAGCAATCCTTGGACAGTCACATCCTCCCATGAACCATAAGGGTCAGAGTAGTACACTCCCTGCTAAAAATGACGGATTAAAAAAGATTGGGAAAATTGAATCGATCTGAATCGCGATTCTGAATCCCAATTATAACAATTCAGTGTCACAAAATTGGATAGACTAGCGATCGAATTAAAGTATATAGGAAAAGTTTCATGAAAATACATTCAAATCGATTGATTGAATTTCCCCGACAAATTATTCGAATGTCAATAATTCACATTCATCCAATACTTCCCACTAAATATGAATAAAATTATATGTTTCAATACTTTTTAAATGTGTGAATGACGATTCAGAATCGCGATTTCAAGAGATTATTTATCCAGATCAATCATTTTCAATCCAATACAATAGATTTTGATTATTTCATTCCATATAAATAATTTTCAATCGTCTTGAATGTCGGTTTCCAGTCTCTACCCAAGGGATTTCAATCTTCATTCTAATCATAGATTTGAATCGATATCAATTGAACTTCCAATAGATTTTTTTTGATCATTAATCTATCGATTTCAATCTTCATTTTCGTCATAGACTTCAATCGATTTTAATGATTTTCTATGTGGATCAATTATTTTTAATCGATTCCAATGTTAGTCGAGTCACTCTTCTCCCTATTAATTTCAATCTTCATTTTCACCATAGCCCCATATGAAAACCCATAAGAATCTACGTGAATATTATAATTCTCGTATGAGATAAAAAACGCTGCTAATTGCATTAGCAGTATGCTTTCTCATACAAAGAGGATGTCATTAATTTAGAATTCATCAATTATTTGCAGCAAAATGTAAAAAATTGAAGAAAAATTAAAAGACTGTTGAAAACAGTCATAGTGTTATCAATGATAAACATCGAGATGATCAGAATTCCTTACTAATTGATGTGCCTGTAACAGGTGAGAAATATTTTCTCAAGAATTTTTGTGATAACTCGAGCTTTTTTGTATCATTCAATAATTTCAGAACGTGATTGTTATATTTGCATGTGGGTAGGTGTAATAAAGAACATGTATGGAGTAACTTGTATGCACTGTGAAATTGAGATTTCTTTGTCTATGTAATAACTTGTACACTCCATGACCGGCTTGGGGAATCTATCTGTTTCACCGCGCTTATGCTGCCCTCACGCATACATAAGTTCGACCACACGCACATACACATACATGCCATCGCTCGCATACCATGCTCACTTATTGTTACACTCTCTCTCTCTCTCTCTCTCTCTCTCTCTCTCTCTCTCTCTCTCTCTGTCTCTCTCTCTCTCTCTCTCTCTCTGCCTAGGGTTACCACCCAACACTTCCCCACGTGGGAAATTGATTACTCTTCAACTTCTGAGTCTTTCTCCACACTTGAACCCGGAAGATTGTAATCCTGGCGAAGACGTACTGGAAGCTGAAGACTATTCCTTGGTCTGAGGTTGCTCGAGGTTGATGGCATGTCCCTGATGTTATGAGTGCTATGTTTCCCTGGTAGCGCTGGAAACTGAGGTGGTGTCTGGAACTTGGCTCTGCCTCTGCCTCTGCCTCTGCCTGCACTGTTTACAGGCGAATCGAAAACGTCATCACTGCTTGATGACATGATGCTGTTCTGGTCTCTACTTTCATTGATTCTGCTTCCATCTATGCCCAAAGTGAACGGCACTGTGACTTGCTCCTCGATCGGCAGAGTGTACTCAAATCTGCCCAAATCATGCTGCGGCATTTTCACCCCTGAAGCCCTGAGTTGATCTACGTGTCGACGCCACAACTCCCCAAGATCGGTCTTCACATCATAGTGTAACTTGCCTGTACGGTTTGCAATTACGCCAAACCTCCACTTCCCAGCGTTGGTGTAGTCACTTGCCTGGACTCTCTCCCCCTTTGAAAACTCTTTGCAGGCTTTCCCAGTGTTTGCATTCATTTGGCAATTATTACAACTAGAGACTAGCAATTCTATATCCTTATTTACCGTAGGCCACCAACAATAACGCCTTGCGATCCCCTTCATCTTTGCTACACCAAAATGTCCCATATGTAATTCCTTTAAGACTAGATTCCTTAGAGATTTTGGTATGACTACACACCCATTTCTGATTAAGATATCATTTTCAATAGCGAATTCTTTGCGGTCTAAGCCCTATAAATATTTCGCTTCAATTCGGCTTTTTGTTTTTAACATTGATAATACTTTGGCTAACTCTGCATCTTTTCGAGATTCTCTAATCACTGCATCTGCGTTTACTGGTAAGGCATTGACTACTTCACTATAAAATACATCAATAACATCGATTCTTTCGGTGTCTCCTTTCACCGGCAAACGAGAAAGACAGTCTGCATTACTATTATGCTCTGATTTGCGATGCTCAATAGTGAAATTGAATGCTCTTAAAAATATTGCATAGTGCTGCATTCTCAATGCGCTATATACAGGTAACTTCTTATCCTTAGAAAAAATTTGAGTTAGTGGTCTGTTACCTGTGATCAAAATGAATGAACGACCGAATAAATACTTATGTAGTCTTTTCATTGCATATACTATGGCGTAAGCCTCTCTGTCAATTTGACTGTACTTTTTCTGCACTTCGGTTAGTGCTTTAGAAATGTATTGAATTGGTTTTTCTGAACCATCTTTAAACCTATGCGATAAAACCGCGGCAACTCTAACTGGGCTAGCATCGCAAGCCAATACCAATGGTAACTTTGGGTTAAAGAAGATAAGACATTTTTCATTAATGAAGGCTTCTTTCGCTTCCCGAAACGCTCTTTCTTGCGCCTCTGTCCAAATAAACTTATTTTCGTTGCACAGTAATTGATTAAGTGGGTGCAATAAGGTACTCGTGTCTTTAATGAATCTGTTGTAAAAATTCATCATCCCAATGGAGGCTCGTACCTTTGTAATATTTGTAGGTCGAGGCATGTTAGTAATAGCTTCGAATTTATCTTTGTCCTTATGCAAACCCTCTTCATCTATTACATAACCGCAGTATTTAATACTTTTTTCAAAGAATCTGCATTTATCTAAATTAATCTTAACATTGCATTCGTGTAAAATTTTTAATGTTTGTTCAATAATACTTAGTAGTTCAGGCAATGTCTTTGCAGCAAGCCTAACATCGTCTTGAAATGATTTAGCTCCCTTGATTTGCTTTATTTTCCCATCAATGAAATTTTGCCAAATAGCAGGCGCTGATGCCACACCAAACATTAGCCTCCGACATTTAAGTAAACCTATGTGTGTATTGATGGTCTGTAAGCTTGCTGCAACTTCATCTACCTCAATCTGTAGGTACGCATTCTGCATATCAATAATAGCAAAAAACATACAACCAGACATTTCACTAAGCAGTTCCTCTATTGTGGGCAACGGATGCTCGCTGATAATTAGTTTAGGGTTCAACGTAACGCTGTAATCACCGCATATTCTTACTGAGCCATCCTTCTTCAACACTGGTACTATGGGTGTAGCATAACTAGAGGCGTCAACTTTTTCAAAAACGCCCTGATCAATTAGAAACTCCAGTTGCTTTTCGACTGGCGCCATCAAGGCAAAGGGTAAGGGCCTGGCCTTGCAATTAACACCCACCGCACCAGGTTTCAGAGTGAGACTGGCTTTGAACCCTTCAATTTTGCTCAGTTTATTACTTACAACATTACTGTATTTTAATAACAAGTCTTTTATGCATTTACTTTTATTGAAGTTCTGAACTTCGTCTACTGCAAGTAATGATTCGAAAAGAGCATCCGCCCCCTCCCCCGAGACTTAATGAATTGCCTTGCCCACTCTCTGCCTAGTAGTGGTTGTTGTTATACGTCTGTAATGTATAAGTTCAGCTTGAAACACTGACCCAAGTAATTTACTTTCACTGAAATGTAACCTAAAACTGTAATCTGCGCTTCATAATACGAAATCAATTGAATATTTGATTCATGCATCTTAGTGTCTTTAGTAAATAATAAACGCTTAGCATCTTGAACATTCATAAGCGTAACTGCCGCACCTGTATCTACATTGAACTTAATTCTCACGTTATTTACCAACACAGTACTGTAAATTTGCTGTCTCTCATGTTTATCTTCAATTTGGTGCACCGGTGATGTATTGCTGTGTTGTGACTTGTGCGTGGGCTGTGTGTCTAAGGTAAACACCTCATCGGCTTCCTCTAGCTCCTGGTAATGCACATTATGAGAATTTTTCTTTTTGAAACACACTTTTTCTAAATGTCCTGGTTTGCCACAGTATCTGCACTTGACCTCAGAAGAAAGCGAGCAATGCTTTGCTGTGTGGGCTCCGCCACACCTGAAACACTTTGTATTGCCAGACTTGTGTGATACGTTATGTGTCTTACCATTCTGTGTAACTTTCTTTGTGAAGTTCTTGCTTTCATTCTGCAGCAAGTCAACTGTATTGGAGTTTTGTGTAAGATTGAAAGACTCCTTCTCCATAAGCTCCATTGCAATAGCTGTACGTAGTGCTGTATCGAAATCTAACTGCTTGGTCTCGAGTAACTTGCTTTGTATCCTTTTATTTGAGATACCAAAAACGAACTGGTTCCTGAGTGTCTTTTTGAGATGATCTCCGAAATCACAACCTGTACTCAGCTAATGTAGTGTATTTGCGTACTGTTGTACGTCTTCCCCAGCCAGCTGCTTTCTGGAATTGAATTTAAAATTTTCAGCAATTTCTAAGGATGCAGGCTCGTATAGGCTTTTGATCTTGTCACATATGTCTTTGTATGCACAGGAGTATGGATCTGTTGCACCCAGGTTATCACACAAGTTGTTGTAAGCAGCGTCTCCTATGTAGTGTAATAAATGGACTGCCTTACTTGTTTCTGGGACTGCCATGATTGTCATGGCTCCTTCCAGTCGTTTCAACCATCTAGACCATGAGATTACTTCCGGGTCGAAAGATTGAACGTGTACCTGCGGCTTTGTTCCGGCCGCTGCCTCTGTACTTGGCATGCTCCGGATTTTCGAAAAGGCGAAACCACGTGTTGAATTTGTAGGTTAGGTCGCTTGAAGTTGCCTTATTGATTCTCGGATAAATCCTAATGTATTTGTTACTTAACCGTCCTCGTCGCCACTGTTATATTTGCATGTGGGTAGGTGTAATAAAGAACGTGTATGGAGTAACTTGTATGCACTGTGAAATTGAGATTTCTTTGTCTATGTAATAGCTTGTACACTCCATGACCAGCTTGGGGAATCTATCTGTTTCACCGCGCTCATGCTGCCCTCACGCATACAAATTCGACCACACGCACATACACATACATGCCATCGCTCGCATTCCATGCTCACTTATTCTTACACTCTCTCTCTCTCTCTCTCTCTCTACCTAGGGTTACCACCCAACAATGACAATATGCTGGACGATGCAAACATAATTGAGAAAATTAACGTCGACGAAAACATGTACAGACGTTTCCTTAGTCATTTCAGAGAGCAAATATGAGCAAATAGAGGAATTTGATCCTTCGGAACCAGACAATTTACGAAAAGGAGGAAATTCCCAAGTAATTTCATTATAATCATTACAAGTATTTTATATGCATATATGGGTACATATGAATTTATTATTATAATCATTATTATTAGTATAAGATACACTAGTATTTGATACTATAATAGAAAATATATTTCAAATAAAAAAAATCATGTGCATGAATTAATATTGGGTTTGATCAATTGCGATTAATTTGCTTAAGAGTTTGAGATTGATTGGGATCAATTGACTGCACAATGAGAAAGATGCTGGTTGACACCAACAAAGTAATAAGTAAATGAATGACTATGTATGAAAAAAATTGAAAATGATTGATCTAGATAGAAAACCGACAGTAAGTGATTCTATGTATCCAATAAATTATTGAGAAAGTCTATAGTCTAGCGTGCAACATTGTAAATATCGGAAACAATTGATTTGAATGGCAGTTCGATTGAAATCCCTGACGTAAATAGAGATTGATATCGATAACGTAATGCAGAGTATCTTGACGAACATTGTAACCGACTAAAAAAGATTTACCTTGATAGAAATTTATTCTTGATTTTGATAGAAATCCGACTGAAATTGATTGAAGTCTATGACAAATATAAAGATTGTGACCCATAGGGTAATTAATGAGATGCTCAATGAACATTAGAATAGATTAAAAATAATTTATCTGCATAGAAAATCATTAAATCCGATTGGAGTCTATGGCGAAAATGAAGATTGAAATCGATAGGTTAATGATCAAATAAAATCTATTGGAAGTTCGATTGATATCGATTCAAATCTATGAATCGAATGAAGATTGAAATCCCTTGGGTAGAGACTGGAAACCGACATTCAAGCCGATTGAAAATTATTTATATGGAATAAAATAATCAAAATCTATTGTATTGGATTGAAAATGATTGATTTGGATAAATAATCTCTTGAAATCGCGATTCTGAATCGTCATTCACACATTCAAAAAGTATTGAAACATATAATTTTATTCATATTCATTGGAAAGAATTGAATGAATGTGAATTATTGACATTCGAATAATTTGTCGGGGAAATTCCATAAATCCATTTGAATGTATTTTCATGAAACTTTTTCTATATATTTTAATTCGATCGCCAGTCTATCCACTTTTGTAACACTGAATTGTTATAATTGGGATTCAGAATCGCGATTCAGAACGATAAAATTTTCCCAATCTTTTTTAATCCGTCATTTCTAGCAGGGCTCCCTTGCAAGATTCGTTATTCGAGAGGGATCCGGCAAATGTCATGGTGAACGGATTAGTATCATTTGTCTTTATGTCAGTTATCAATCGTTCATAACTCATCTGGAATGATCCAGTGTCGTAGGTGGTATTACAAGTATCACGATCGACATCATATATATACTCAGCATAGCCTCCTGCTACTGCAGAGATATGTGAGTGCATACCGCAATAATATATATGTCTTTCAATCTCGATTTTACATTGCATTATCTCTGTTTCCTAATGATCATCCACTTGAAGTAACTGTATATAAGTTCGCGTCTCTGTGACCCTTTTCTCCGGTATATCACATGGTCCTACATCTGGCAGCGATAGAGTGGTCACGTTGAGGGTTTCAGGCCCGCAATCATAACCAATAAACGCATTTGACGCGTTGAAAAGTGAAAGAATCAAAAATACGATGTGAAAAATCTGGAATCAAAAATAAGAGAAAATCTTATTTTTTAAGTCTATGAAACTATTCCTTATTAATATATAAAATCCGTCACCGACTAGCATGGACAACCTTTGACCCTTTGTTTATTTGAATTTTTATTCGATTTTTATCGATTACTTCAATAATTTTGAATGGGCCGGAATATTGATTTCCAAACTTGCCTGGTTTCGGACCTGATAATAGAAAAACCTAATCACCCAGATGGAAATTCTTTTCATTGATATGTTTATCATAATATTTCTTTGATTTTAGTTTACTATCAATTAGATTATCATATGCTAATTTTTTAATTCCTGTTAGTCTGGTAACTAGGTTCGTTACATAGTCGTTGTATGTAGGTAGTAAGTGGATCACTGGATGGCATTCTAGCTGAACGTCCAAAAATCACTTCGAAAGGTGTCATTTTCGTACTCTCTTGAACGCAAGTATTATAATTGAAAGTCGCTATGTCAACCCATTGGTCCCATTCACAATCTTGCTCCGAATATTGTTTGAAAAATTAGCCCAACGCATAGTGAGAACGTTCTATTATACCGTTTGATTGTGGATGAAACGCAGTGGTTTTTATTTGCTTGATCTTAAATCGTTTCACAATGCACGCTATTAATTTACTAAGGAATTTTTCCTCTTAATCGGTAAGGACAACCTTAGGTTCACCAAATGTACAAATTAACCTCTCAACGAATGCATCTGCAATTGTACCTGCAGTTGCATTGGGTAAGGGAGTGTCAGTGATTACCATAGGTTGACGTGTTTTCAACCAAACTAATTTTTTCAAATGACAATCCAAGCATTGTTGAATTCTTCTTTGTATGTCTTGTATCAGGTTTTCCCAGTAAAAGTCTCGTCGTATGCGATTGAAAGTTTTGGAAACCCCTCGATGTCCACCAACAGGTGAACAATGGTGTTCGTAGAATATTTCATCTCGATTATTTGCTGGAACGTACTCCAAAGTTTCCTTACAAACTAGTATTTTGATAAGATTATTCTCAAAAACTTTATATAATAATTCTAAAACATTATCCCAAGGTAAATTATCAATAAACTGACTTTTAGCAATGCTAATCTCAGTGATTTCTTCATCTTCTAATATTCCACGTAATTTTAAAAATTACATATAAATATTTTCCCTCGTGATAGTTTGAGACTATCTCTTTTCTCTATCTTTTCTCTATCTTTTCTCCTCTGATACATAGAGCATAATGGAATTTATTATTGGATTTTTATCCGAGAGAAAATTATTTATTTCTGAAGTTTGATTTTTAGGAATCTTGTTGGCTTCTAATAATTGCATAGCACCATCGTCACAAGGGTTACCATTACAATCAACAAAATATATAATATGGTCTTTTCGGTAAGGTAAAAGTTCTTTTGTTTCAACAATATTATTGGAGCAATGTCTCGTTACGTTTTCGGTATTAATTACTTCAAATTCTTTGTCCGAGATTGAATTATCAATACAGTCTCTGTCTATATCAGGTTCATCTTCAGATGAAGAATTCTCGCGCTGAACTTCAGGTTCATGTTCGATGATTTTATCCTTTTTAGGTCTCCCCCGTGGTCGTTTAGGTATGTCAATGTCACATTTCTTCTTAGTCTTGCAAACGTTTTCTGACTCTAATCGGTTTAGTCAGTTTCGTAGTCTGAGTAATTTTTAGGTTATCCGACGACTCAATTCTCTCGTTATCGAGCGGTGAATTGATCTTCATTTTGAAAAGATGGATGATTTTCGATGATCGGTGGCTCGACGTTATCTGAGACATCTTGTAAACGTTTTGTCGACGAGTGATAGCATTTACTTCCTCTACAATAGGGTTACGACTCAATGCATCGGCAACTGCATTGAATTTTCCTGGTTTATAAACGATGTCGAAATCGTATTCGTACAAGACGAAACGCCATTTTTGTACTCTGACATTCAAATCAGCTTCTCTAAACCAGAGCAAAGGCTGATGATCGGTTACTACAGTAAATTCTCTACCATATACGTACGGTCTAAATTTTTTAACACAATATAAAATGCCATAAGCTTCCTTTTCATATACTTCATAGTTAACTTGAGCTCGGGAAAGAGCTTTTGAAACAAAAGCGATTGTTAGATCACTTCCCAATTTTCCTTGAGAAAGCACTCCACCAATGGCTGTGCCTTTTGCATCGGTTGTAATTATGTAAGGCGATGAATCATTGGGGGGTTGAAGAACAGGGGCGCTACATATTATTTCTTTTAAATTGTTAGAGGCTTGTTCTTCTTCTTTACCCTGTCGGAAAGGAATTTCTTTCTCAGTAAGTCTATGCAATGGGCGAGCAATTTTTGCTAAATTGGGTACAAACTTTCTATAATAACTGGCTAATCCAGTGAATTCTCTTATATTCAAAACGGTCCTAGGTGTAGGAAAATGTAAAACACTAACTACTTTATGAGGATCAGTTTTCAAACCATCAACACAAATTATATGTCCTAAATAAACAACGTCACCTTTCATAATTTCACACTTATCTGGTTCCAAGACCCAGTTGAATTTGCATAATCTTTCCATAACTAATTTAAACAATCTTTCATGTTCTTCTAACGTTTTAGCATAAATAATTATGTCATCCATGTAGACTAGTAGTCCATGTCCAATTAATCCTTCTAGGGTAAACGTGATAGCTCGAAGGTATTCAGCAGGGGCATTTTTGAGACCAAATGGCAAATTCGCACAAATTCGCACAAAAAAAAAGTCGAAATGACCGTCAGGTGTAGAGAAAGCTGTATATTCGGTTGAGTCTGATAATGCATTAGAATCTGATGAAATCCAGATTTAGCAACTATTACTGTATAATATCTACATCCTCCAATTTCATAGAACATTTCCTTCATGTTGGGAACTGGGAAACTCATTGGAACAGATTTCACGTTTAATTTTCGAAAATCAACAACTACTCTCCATCGAGGCTTTCCAGTTGAATCGCATGTTTTAGTTACAACCCAAAGACTGCTGCAATGGCTACTCCGGGAGTGTCTAATAATTCCCTTTTTCAAAAGGTCTCTTACTTGAAGCAGAACTTCTTCCTTGAGTGCTCTTGGCAATCTATACTGTTTTTTATTTACGAGATTATCGTCGAGAGGTCGAATTTTGTGAGTAGTTAAGTTAGTTGTGGGTGATTATTCATCACCATTGAGATAAAATCGGTCATTGTTTTCCTTCATAAGGCGATTAGCTTGCTTTTGTGTCCTATCTGTCAAATGAAAAGTCTTAATGATCCTTTTCAATTTGATAAGCCGTTGTTCTGTATCAGTAATTTTTTCAGGCGAGGCGAGATATAAGTTCTTTCAGGTCTGAATTTTCTATGCGTATTCAGATATTCCTCGTCTTCAGGTTCACTATCAGAACTGAACGATTCTTCCGAATTTGATTCGATATTATCTGGCAATTGATACTCATTCGAATCTATCTCGGGTTCATCGTCAGTGAATTCGATTTCCATGTTAAGGGTTGATTCTCTTTGATCAGTCAAAGGAACAGTTTTGTCATCAATAATTAGAACTTTTCTCTCAAAGTCGATCATAGTACCATTCTGATTGAAATAATCAGCACCAAGAATACCTTCAGATGGCATCGCAGTTTCGTCTAAAACTACTTACAATTCGACTTCATATCCAAACATTGCTATTTTTACAGAGCCTAGAGTATCAATTAACCTATCCCCAATTTCTTTGATTTGACTATTCTCATCTTTATTTATTACTGAATCGCTTTCAACTAATCTGGATTCAATAAACGAACATTCTGAACCGGTGTCTATAAGTAATTGTCCTCTGATTTTATTTCCTGAACTCAATATATCCAAGTATAGGTAACTTTCATTTCCCAAAACATTTGTCCTTATTCCATCAGTAACTGATTGTTTGAAATTTAATCTATGTTGATTAATAGTGATATATTTGTTTGGGAAATTAATTCTTGGTCCTACTTCTTTAAGGAATTTTACACCTAATATTCCATCGTGCAAAATATCAAAGTTATCATTTACAATCTTAAAATCTATTTCTACCCCCAATAATCTAATCCTGGCAATTCCCAGAAATTGAGCTGACTCTTCAGAAATGCCTTTCAACTTGATAACATTATTAGTGTCAATGTCAGTATTAGGGGGAACAAAACCAATTTTTAACAAATTACTTTCAGAACCTGAATCAATAAAAAGATCGACTCTTTCGTCTCTCAAACTGAATGCTAAATATGGTATATAGCTTTTGTATAATGGTTCAGTTACAAGGGTATTAACTCTTTTAGGGTTTTGTTCATTGTCTGAGCGCAGTTGTGAGTTCGGCATTCCCGCTGTTGCGCGGTTGTTGGGAGCGCCATTCTCGTTTTTTGATCTCCAATTTATATCTCCTTGCGTTCGGCGGCATTCCTCAGATATGTGTCCTATTGATTAGCAATTGTCACAATATTTGCTGAGGTCAACTCTACAATTAGGAGTATCATGGCCAATATTCTTACACTTTTGGCAGACTGAATTTTGGTCTCGATTGGTCCATTGATTATTCTCTAGTTGGAAACAATTATTCGCAGTATGACCTGGTTTATTACAAATTTGACATATTATTCGAGTACCATTATTATTTTTAGGACAATTTCGAGCTTCATGCCCAAACATATGACAATTGAAACATTTTGTGTTCATCTGTTCATCTCTTCATCTGTTCTTTTATCAATCGTTAGACAAATGACAATAAACATCAATGTCGTCGTATAATCCATCTTTTTCCTCTAATAAATTAAGATAAATATCTGATTCTGGTACATAATAATCTGTATGTCTTAATTTAGAGAAAATTCTATGATATCTGTCATTGTTATTTCGATATAAAAAATAAGTTTCAGCACTAGGGAATTTGTTTCGATTATTTAACCCACGGTAACCTGTTTTCAGGCTATAAATGGAATACATATTCTCTAATAGTTCATCTTGAATCAAAACTTCGAATGCGAAATCTGAATTGATAACTTAGGCTGTGTGAGCGAGATTATTTTGTGAAACTAGAGGTAAATCGTAGAAGATTGCTGCACTAACATGACCTCCTTTTAATTCTAAATAGGATAATTCTCCTTGTTTATTTTTAATAGATTTAACGACTAAAGAGGTAATGTTTAAGTCTAGACAGAAATATACTCTAGTAGTTATTGGGAATGAATTTAGGTATCGACTAATAGCCCTAGCTAATTTAAATGTATTTATTAAATGTCTTCTATAGACTTCTCGTTCAGCTATGGCTTGTAATGGAAACGGGTTATGCAAAAACATTTGAAACAATAATTTTAGTCAAACAATCATGCTGAAATAAGATTTGAATTTGCTTTCTCCAATTGATGCTCAATCTGGCGATTATAACTCCTCAACAGAGGTTTAAATTGAAATTCTGCCTTAGAACCCGGACTTACGAGATACCAGTAATCAATTATATCAAGACGACGTTCGGAAGAATAATCATTGCCGTTGTCGTCACGATCTAAATGTTTGATAGATTCTTCGCTGTAGAATATCTCTTCCGTTGATTTCAACAACCACAATTGAAATGTGAAGATTGACGGAGAATAATTTGTATCTATTACGGAGCAGATATGATTGTTGTTTAATTGAATAAAATGTAATTCTCCACCAGTTTGATTATCTTCAATGATATGAAATTCTTTTGCAACAAAAGCTTCCAAATGATCAAAATACACTCTGATCTCTGGATTATATTTACTAGTTACTGAATATAAATTGAATACTGCACGAAAATAGTTATCAAAAGTAGCAATCCAAGCTAATTCTAGTAATTTCAGAGATATTCATGATTCTTTACAAAATAAATAAAAATGTGATGTTCGAATAAAAATTGTTTGCAGTCTGAATATTGCAGCGTAAATATATTATTTTATGTTATACGTGATCATAAACGCTCATTTCACCTATCGATTGCCGTGCGTGAAATGCGATTTTACGCACGGAAACCAATGCGTGAAATTCGCGTTTGATCACTCATAACATAAAATATCGTATGCAACTCGTGAAATCGCATTTTCACGCACTAGTTGCATAATATACTATTATTTTATTAATTTATTTTTTCTCAAAATAATTAGAGACTGAAGATATTAATAACAAGGTTAGGTTATTTATATAAATGATTATTTATAAATGAATATAAAATGCGACATACAGTGATTACATATCAGGGGTCTATTGGGGCGGTGATAGTCTTTACAATCGGTGACGGAGCATTGCTCACTGTAGAAGTGTGAACCGGATGTGATGTTCCTGAGCGCGTTTCAGCGAATAATCGAAAAAGGTTCTTCGTAGGACAGATTGGTTTTCCGTCGATCCAATGACGCGTTTTGTCTTTTGAATTGAGGACTGGGGCCAAAATTTGCGTGGGTAAGTTTTCAAATGAGGCGGCAATTCTAATTTACCGAGTTCCTCCTGCACCTGAGATTCGTTCAATGACCTTTTACCTTCAAGAGACCCCAGGCACACTATGGTAATCACGTTTTGACGACAGTATTGCACATCATTCAGGGTGACGAAAGGTTTCTCTGAAAATTCGGCCCAAGCATTTATAACGTTCCTCTTTGTCTTGTATTTATGTCTGAGCTCTTTCCTAGGTCGTTGAAACGTTCAAATAATAATTTTTCGATTCAATTATTCTGAATTGATGATCGTACAATAATTCGAGAATTTAAACTTCAAATGGGTACAATGCACGAACTCTAAAATCATACATGGAAAGGCCAAGCCTCAGAAACTTTTCAATTCAATAGAATCTCAAAAATTCCTCGAGAATGTGAATATAAGGGCTAAGCCCTATGAAACTTATTCCAAATGAACGTATTTCTCTTTTAAACTAAAGGAATAAAATTACTGAAATAGAATATTATGTTTTCTTATTATTTCTGCGAATATCAGAACTCTAAAATTTATTCAAAGAAATGGAAGGCCAAGCCTCATAAACTTAACTTGAAAGAAACCAAGTTCTTTTTACAATTCAAACCAATTTTTCAAATTTTATAACTTGAGCAGCTATAACTCAACTGAACTGCCAGAGGTACATTGATCCCAAACAACATGAATTCAACTATCAATGCGTACTAAAGCCGGGAAATTCAAACTTCAAAATCATATTATAAAGGCCAAGCCTCGAAAACTCTCCAATAATTTTCAAATTTACTCACGGCCAAACCTTATAACAATCAAATGAAAAACAATGCTCAATTTCAAATAATCAAGGAAGGGCCAAGCCAAATATAAAATTTTTCAAAATCAAAATCGAAATTGAATTTTCTCAAAAAAAAAATTTCAATTGAAAATCCGCGAATGTCCGAGTACAAAAATGTGTTTCTTATCTATATTCCGGCGCGATTACCGATCCCAAAAAGGGGCCTCCAGTTTAATGGGTTAAGGGGGGATATACAGTTAGAACGAGAAAAAAAACTCATTTTTGAAAATCGTTTTTCAAGGGTAGTTTTGAATCAAATCAATCGAAACTTTTTTACAATTGTAAGTGTATCCATGTAGTATACATGAATATTTTTTTTTAATTTTTTTTAACAAAATGGCGGTTGTTAGATAGCGTTGAAATAGTACTTCTATTTTGCTTGTGCCGGCTCTCCTGGTCGCAATTTTGATCGGAAATCAAAAAATTAAAAAAATTTACATTAATGACATTCACAGTTAGTAGATGAATTACCAAAAAAAGTGAAAAAAAAAATTTGTACTTTTGGCGTAACTTTTTCGAAAAACTCAATTTTTTTCAATTTTTTTCCCGCCATTTTCTCACATTTTTCCATATTTAATAATAAAATATTACAATAATTTTTATTTCATCTGATAGGTAATACTATAATAAAGTAATCCTATAAGTTTCAGCTCAATCGGATAATTAGTTTTCGAGTAAACTCCAAAAATGCAGTTCTGAGAAAAACGCGTTGAAAGTTTTAAATTACCGTTAAATCGTACTTACACTTCAATCAGCAATCCCTTGGAAAAAACACTTGGAGTTCGAATTTCGAAAAAAGGGTTTCAGGAGCATATTCTACGGGAAATTTACTAACTTTTTATGAAAAAAAAAATCTAACTTTCTTTTCATTCTAACTGTATATCCCCCCTTAATCAGTGGCACATCCGCCGTATAGTTATAGGTGCATTCTACTGGAATGTGATATGACAACTTCTTTTTTTCAAAAAACATACGAGTACGCACGTGACGTTACACAGTGTGCACATCGTTGATGTCTGTAGTATTGCACACTGTTTCAAAAAGGCAAAAAATATCGAAATTCATCCCATGTTTTTCTATGATTAATTTTCATAGGCAAATGGTGGTTAAGGATGTCGATGTCGGCGTGTCGACTGGAAGTTTTATTTGGATAAGGATATACCCCCATCTGCAGACAGCATCAGCAATCCCCGATGCTGTCCGGGTACCTAGGGTTACCGCGCGATGAAGTGTCCTGAGGGTGCGCTTCTGGTGTCGTATCCCAAGAGATGCGACACCGATTTTCTATTTTTATGATGTGAACTTATATCTATTGTATGCTTAGACTATAAGTAGCGAAAATAAATGCCATGATAAATTAGTAATTAATGGAATTTTCTTCATAAAATAACTATGCTTCTTCTGTAAAGGAACATGTGTTCCTTATTATTTGCCATGGAATACTTGCCCTACTATAATTTCGACTTATTTTCCCCAAAATAATAATCAATAATTAATGGAAATTAATAACTCATGTAATTAATGAATATTATGATGCTATTTTAACCCATTAAGTCCCAGATTGCGGAAATTTTATTGGTACTTTTGAGCTCAAATATTTTGATGAATAAGACGGAAGGTTTATTGCAAAATAGTCATTCCTACTATTTTCGGGTATGCTCTACACGATGCAATGGTTAAAAAGACTGAAAAAATTGATTTTCGATTAATAATTAACAAATTAAAATAAAAAATGCAATTTTTTGGAGCACTTTTTTTTTCAATCCGGAATCAGAGGATGAAGGAATTTTATTTTTAGTGTCGCAAATATGCACAAGAGTGCACAAAATATTCGAACTTTCCAAATTCGTTGAGTTTTTCCGACTATGATTTTTTTCAGCAAAATGGTGGCCAAAAAACGGGAATCAACATTTTGGATTTCCATTTTATGAATATTTTAAAGCATTCATTTTCATATTCGATATATTCCTTTGAAATTCCGTATAAGGGGGTTTTCAATGTCGCTGATAACGATTCTGACATCAAATTCTCAAAATTCTGGATCCAAGATGGCGGTTTCAAGATGGCGGCTGACGATTTTCCACATTTTTAGTCGGAGAATCGTGAAAATTTGGAATAATGGGTTTTCGGGGGCGCTGATGATAAATCTGACATCAGATTTTCGAAATTCCGTATCCAAGATGGCGGTTTCAATATGGCGGCTCATGATTTTGTACATTTTTGGTCGGAGAATCGTAAAAATTTGGACTAATGTGTTCTTGGGGGGCGCTGATGATAACTCTGACATTAGATTTTCAAAATTCCGTATCCAAGATGGCGGTTTCAAGATGGCGGCTCATGATTTTGTACATTTTCAGTCGGAGAATCGTGAAAATTTGGACTAATGGGTTCTTGGGGGCGCTGATGATAAATCTGACATCAAATTTTCGAAATTCTGTATCCAAGATGGTGGTTTCAAGATGGCGGCTCATGTTTTTGTACATGGACAATTTTCTATATTTTCAAAATCTCGTTATTTTCATCTTATAGCCGTCGTTTTCATACATGAACGACGTCGACGAAATATAGATGAAATGAAGATTCAAATTTTTTGTTTCCGATTTCAGTCACTATTATGCTAAAAAAAATCATAGATGAAAAAACTCAACAATCTATTTCAGCAGTGAAGATTCAGAAAACCTTTTATTCACATTTTCACGAACCTCCAACTAAAAATTACAAAATCATAAGCCGCCATCTTGAAACCACCATCTTGGATACAGAATTTCAAAAATCTGATGTCAGATTTATCATCAGCGCCCCCAAGAACCCATTAGTCCAAATTTTCACGATTCTCCGACTGAAAATGTACAAAATCATGAGCCGCCATCTTGAAACCGCCATCTTGGATACGGAATTTTGAAAATCTGATGTCAGAGTTATCATCAGCGCCCCCCAAGAACACATTAGTCCAAATTTTTACGATTCTCCGACCAAAAATGTACAAAATCATGAGCCGCCATATTGAAACCGCCATCTTGGATACGGAATTTCGAAAATCTGATGTCAGATTTATCATCAGCGCCCCCGAAAACCCATTATTCCAAATTTTCACGATTCTCCGACTAAAAATGTGGAAAATCGTCAGCCGCCATCTTGAAACCGCCATCTTGGATCCAGAATTTTGAGAATTTGATGTCAGAATCGTTATCAGCGACATTGAAAACCCCCTTATACGGAATTTCAAAGGAATATATCGAATATGAAAATGAATGCTTTAAAATATTCATTAAATGGAAATCCAAAATATTGATTCCCGTTTTTTGGCCGCCATTTTGCTGAAAAAAATCATAGTCGGAAGAACTCAACGAATTTGGAAAGTTCAAATATTTTGTGCACTCTTGTGCATATTTGCGACACTAAAAATAAAATTCCTTCATCCTCTGATTCCGGATTGAAAAAAAAAGTGCTCCAAAAAATTGCATTTTTTATTTTAATTTGTTAATTATTTATTGAAAATCAATTTGTTCAGTCTTTTTAACCATTGTATCGTGTAGAGCATACCCAAAAATAGTAGAAATGACTATTTTGCAATAAACCTTCCGTCTTATTCATCAAAATATTTGAGCTCAAAAGTACCAATAAAATTTCCGCAATCTGGGACTTAATGGGTTAAATGTAACTTTGCTTCCGCGGACGCAATTCGCGAACTTTCGATTGAGAAATTCCTGTCCTGTCAGCGCGAAGAGCGAGTGAGTCCGCCTCGACGATGGCGAAACCAGCTGATCGCGCGGATTCCTCCGGTCGACGCTCCTGGACGCGGCGGCTCGCTATTGGGTGGCCAGCTTAGTGACGTCTTTGCGCCCCTCTCAACTCACGGTCAATACGAGCTAATAAATACGAGTGCATCCGGCACTCCGGGCCTTTTTTCAATAGTCAAACGTGTATCCAAAGTATCGACCCGCACTCCGTTGTGTCTGAGTGCTTGAGAGGCGCGTGAAGAAGGACACGTCACTGGCGGCCCGCAGCGATCACCTGCGTTAAGGAGTCACACTCCGGAGGATCTACCCACCCACAGCAGTTTGCCCCTCTCCCAGTGGACTGGACGATTGACGGACAACTCTGAGGAACTGCAGCGAATTCACCTCGTCGAGTCGACTAGACCGTCGTTGAAAGGAATATCCATGCGACTAGGTTAGAAGTATTAGTAGTTTAAGTTTTTGACTCGCCTCCCGATTTATCGAGAGTAGTTTTAAGGGCAGTTTGCGCGTAGAATAATAATCTGATTTTATCCGGTCGTAACACGCTTTCCGTGGTTCAATCCTAGACATCGTCATTGTCTCGATTATATTCTTGCGATCGAATTCTAGTTCTATAAAATTAGTATAAGAATGCGCCATATAACTATGTAAAGGATACTGAGATTTCAATATATATATTTAATTGCATTTTCCCGTAAATCAGATGTCTATTTCATACTCCCGTATTGAAAATCCTATTCCTTGCCCCTTGATCTAATAACTAAATTCAATTAAATCCGTATTGAGTCCAAGTCTTTAATTTAAACCATCTTGATTCTACAGTATTTGCCAATGGGGAATTCGCTTCATGAATCCCCATTCATTTTAACCATTTCTTGCATGGCGAAATTTAGCTTTTGAATTTCATAGTCTCGAAGGAAAAATACTTTCCTGATCACTAACGGACATCGTCATCTATATAAGGAAGTTTCCAATATAAAAGGAACACAAGTTTCTTATCCCAATGAGCATTTGAATATTGCACGTAATCCCCTTATACGAGTGACGCGTGTCCTTGACGATAATGGACTTACACGTTCCTATCATCAAGAAATACTCGGTCCTCACACTCAAGGACCGACTAACAACAACTGCAACTCTGCGGAACACACGTTTCCCTTCATAAGGGGACATATCTCTTAGATACAGGACATATCTGGACTTACAAAAATACCATCTCTCGTTGACGCGGTCCACGATTAACTTCGATTTACAGTCAGCTCTATAAAATCACAAAGGTGAGTTCAGGAGCGGTGAGCGACCAGGGTCGCGAACGTTTTTCACGCAGACACTATTCTCTTCGCTAAAGGACCCGTACTCGGGATACGACAACTGGCATCCCTTGTGGGGAACGTTCACCACCGCCTTTGGACTCATTCCTTCGTCTCAAAGACAGTGACGACTAAGAGCCAGACTGTAAATTTTACGTAAAAACTTTTCTTAACAACTTTCTCATAAGTACATCTTCTGATTCCACTAAACAAAATGGCCCATAACTTAACCCTAGCCGAGATCGAAGCCATTCCGGAGGCCGCCGCTAGAGTCAAAGCCTTATCTGCCTATTATAAACAACGCGAATTAGATCATCGCGATGAAATCGCCAACCTCAGTCGATCCATTAATTCAGTCCTCACCACCAATACTCTTCAGGCCGCCCTTCAGAACATCCCCCTTTTTAATGGCACCACTTCCCTTGAAGACTTCGTCCAGGATGTGGAAAATTATAAAAGTATGATTCCTCCAGGGGAAGAAGCGAATTTTGCAACAGGAGTGTTAACCAAACTCCGTAGTGCGACTAGAACATGCGTTAAGGGCAAACATTTCAACAATTTACAGGGAATAATAGATCTGCTATAAATTCATTTTGCTCCTTCACGGTCCTTCCTACAGTATATGAAGGATCTCGTGACGGTACATTGGTATCAACACGAGAACGTGAGAGAAATTCACACTCGTCTTGCAACTCGAGAGGGGCTATAGCAGCCTCCGAGGGAACAACCAATAATAATTCCGAAGATGAGTTGAGACCCTATCTTGACACTTTGGCAAAGGACGTGTTTATTACTGCTCTGCCTCGGAGTTGGAGATCTGCGTTCTCGGGTATAAGAACTTTTGATGGTGCCCTTAGTAAAGCCATCTAGCAAGAAAAACTCGGCGGGAGCTCCAGTACCCGGGGAGCCGATGTAAAAAGATTCCAGGCTGCCGCTACTCAGCAACACCCCACTGCCGGGAAGCAGATAGAGTTGAAAAATCGCATCGTCCCGCCGAGATTGAGTCCCACGAACATATGCCTTACGATGCTTATGGAAAGCCACCACTGCTCATGGATTCTGATGACCCCAACATATTTAATTGGGACCATCTTAATTATCAATACAACCACACCAACACGAAAATGAAGAAGGCAGTCTTCATTGACAGAGAGAGTCGAATTATATCCCATCCCAACTTGCAATATGGAAAGACATTCAGAGAAGTAAGCCCACCGCGTCCCCCGCAGGAGAATTCGGTGGCCCAAACTAACGCGTGCGCGGCCCTCTGCTGTAATCAACAACACTCCCCGCACCCTGTTCCCAATCATGAGTATTCTACGTCTCAACGGAACAGACCTCAGAATCAGCAGAAGTTTAAGAGAGGAGTTTACACCCCGAACTCCCCCGCCCAATCTTCAAACTCCCAAGAGACTCACACCCCGAGCGCGGTGCAGAGTCCACCCAACCAGCAGAGCGCTCAACTGAGATATGTTCAGTCGTCAGGATCAATTATGCTGGAGGAACCGGAATTGGACCCAAGATTCGACTAAAAAGCCGAAGACTCCTAGGAGGAAAGGGTATTTTCTTCCTAGATACCGGAGCGGATGTTAATGCGGTCCGGCAAGACTCACTCAGAGGAGATACAAAAATACGTACCTCTCACATTTTGAAGATAACAGGTATTTCCTCGGAACCAATATTCTCCATGGGATATGTGTTTTTAAGAATCTTTGGCAAACTCATCAAATTTCACGTTCTACCCAACAATTTACCTATAAAGGAAGACGCCTTACTAGGTTCACATTACTTTAGAAAGGAAGGAGCCAACCTTCTGTTTGATAAAGAAGTGTTAAGTTTCCCCTCCAACCCAAATGCACGCGTTCCTTTCATATCTTTCGAAAATAATACACTGACACAAGAATTTGACTCCGACATTAGCATATCGTCGAGTTCGGAATCTGATGGAGCCCCGACGTCGGAAACATCTGAAGAAAAGAACGATAAGGAAACGTCCTTAGACTACTCCGCGGAAGCCACGATACCATTCCTTTGCTCGCCCGACATTCCCCTGGAAGGGACGAATCACTCGAAATTTCTCCATAATCTACCCAAAGGTAAAAGAGTTCGCAACAAGTCTATCATGTGCTATGAGCTACAACCACGAGAGCGTGTCCCCATAGCCATTCCGGTAAAGGCAGATCTCAGGAATGGTGAAGGATATTTGGCGAGAGTTAAGACGCCCGCAGGAGTATACCTATAGGCGAAGCCGCTGTAACTGTGACCGACAGTGTATGCTACACAATGATCACCAACACCAATACGGAGCCCATCGAAGTCGAAATTCCTGCACAAGAGCTGGATCCTTTTGAAATATATGATTCGGGAGATATGTTTGGAACTGAATCGTCCAATGATAAAGAACCTCTGACCGATTTAAAACATAGAATACGTGAAATATGCAGGAAGCTTCGACGTTCTCATCACACTCGGGAAGAGGAAAAACAAATTAAAAATGTGATGAAAAGATTCCACGAATTATTCATGCTGCCCACCCCGAACTGAAGCGGTTCACCACGAAATTAATACTATAGATGATAGCCCTGTTTTTACACGACAGCATAGAATTTCCCCAGCACTGCATGCAGAGGTGCGCAAGCAAATCTCGGAATTAATCGAGGACAAAAGAATAGTGCCCTCCAAGTCTCCGTATAATAGCAGTTTATGGATCGTACCGAAGGGCAAAAAGTATGTTCCTGCTGCGGAGCAAAAATGGAGACTAGTCATAGATTATCGAAAGCTTAACGATAAGACCGTAAAAGATCGCTATCCATTGCCTAATATTCAGGAGATATTGGAATCAATGGGTAAGGCGCACTTCTTCTCCATTTTCGATCTCGTAAACGGATTCCATCAAATACCCGTGGACCCGAAAGATCGGCACAAAACTGCGTTCACTACTCCGTACGGTCACTTCGAATGGGTATCGATGCCTTTTGGTTTGACTGCCGCCCCACCCACGTTCCAACGTCTAATGGACACTGTCATGTTAGGACTGCAAGGAATCGAAATTTTTATTTTTCTGAATGACATCATTATTTTTGCGAAAGACTTGGGAGATCACCAGAGAAAAGTTATGGAGGTTTTCTCAAGATTAGAGAAGGCCGGTCTCAAGTTACAAATAGATAAATGTGAATTCCTTTCGCCGAAAGTCACGTATCTTGGGTATAAAATCGGGAGCTACGGAATCCGAACCGACCCGGATAAGGTGAAGGCGGTAAGAGAATTCCCCACGCCAGAGTCTGTAACAAACGTTATAGATCATTCCTCGGGCTTTCTGGATTCTATCGCCATTTCGTGGAAGGTTATGCCGAAAAAGCCAAGCCCATAAATGCCCTGCTCAAGAAAAATATTCCTTTCTTTTGGACGGAGGAACAACAAAAAAGTTTCGAGAGGAGCATCCGATATCATACCTCTCGCGTTCCCTCAACAAGAGTGAGAAGAACTATTCTACTACGGAAAGAGAGTGTCTCGCAGTAGTTTATGCAATCCAACATTTCCGTCATTACCTTTATGGCGGACATTTTACAGTTATCGGTGATCATGAACCTTTAACTTGGATCGAATCTATCAAGGATCCAATGAGTCGTCTAAACCGATGAAGAGCTCAACTCCGAGGTTATACATATACCTTTAAGTACAAGCCCGGTCGAATGAACTCCAACGCCGACGCTCTCTGAAGGAATCCGACTGACAGAGGAAATTCACACGACCAGAGACCCCAATCACGGAAGGCAAATCCCGTTAGACCAAAGGAATAACTGCGCCTCTAGAGGAAACGAATTCTAGTGAGAGTGATAGTAGTGCGTCCTTATTGGATGAACCACTCTCGCCTCGTATACAAAAAGCCCAGATGCTCCCTCTAATACCCAAGCCACCTAAGACCTCTTTAGCTCGAGCCAAGAAATCTCAACGGAGTTTGAGCAAAGCCAGCGGCTCTGAATCCCAAGAAGCCATTAGAGAAGTAAAGGCCAGGAGAGGAAGGAAATCTGGATCCAAAAATCACCCCCTGCGACCGCCTCCACCGGGAGGACAAGCTGATTTGAACGCCTCAACGATTGCAAAACGATTACTGTTAAGACGTAAACACCCTCCGTTACCACTAAAGATTGCCACACTCGGCCCCTTCCAAAAAGAGACAACAGATAAAGGGAACAGTACCTAACCAAGAAACCGGTAACAGACGTTCCTCTCATACAAGATAGCGCCCTCGATTCAATCTCAAGGGTAATCAATTAGGATTTCTCCCGGTATGAGTATACCTCGGATACGACGATTTCCCAGTCGGAAGGCGAGCCTTCGGATAAGGAACCTCGACCGCGACCCAATAAGGAGCTGTCCTTATTACCTGAATTAATTTCGGGAGAATCAATTTCTGAAATTTCAGAGGAAGAAGGACCACCGAAGTCGATTTATACCAGAATCGCATTTCGGGTGAAAGCGAATTCGACGATGTCTTTGAACCGAACAAGAAAAGAAAAAGTCCTGTGCCTCGACGATACGAACAGTCAGCCGTGAATAACGATTCATCATCCTCTGAGGACGAGGAACCTCCGCGTCCAAAGTTTCATTCCACTTTACGACGCTCCCGAATTCCCGATGACATTCCGAATTTTGATCAACTTGAGCCTACGTCGTTCACTCCAGAGGAAAACAGTGAGTTCCTAAAGGACGTACACAAAAGTACCCTTTGGTGGGACTCGTATGGAAGAGACCCTCTAAGAACAGCCTCCTCAAACCCTACGGGCCTGGGAGGTAAAATATCAATCCCAGATGAGTTAAAGGATTCCGCCACACCTAGAGAAGCTATTTTCTCACCTACTTCACCAGAAAAAGGAACAGTGCCAGAAGAAGTAATTAACGAATGGATTGCTGAATCCTTTTTGCCACCCACTCCCCCGTCCGAAGATTTACCATCAGCTAAATCTCCCCTAACGGGACTGCATTCAACGGCGTACCCCTATACCGGAACCGCTCTTTTCTCTCATAATTGGAACCTGCTGTCCCCGATAAAATCGGACGAGGAACCCTTACCGGATACCCCAATGAGGAAACAGCCTCAAACCCGAACAATCAGGAGGAGAGTAACGTTCCAGGATGAGTTGCTCCTCCCGCAAGATAAGGAACAACACAAAACTCCGGAAAAATCGCCAGCAGCTAAGGAAGTAGAGGCATCGATACCCGCCCCTGAACTGCCTGCAAACGAATCATCGCCTGTCTATACGACACAGGCGGTAACACCCCCGGAAAGGCCTCCACAGCCGGAGTCGGTCCCTGTTCCTTTAACTAGTGATTCTTCAACCCATGTTTCCTTAAGGGGTTACATACACCTTAAAATTAATGATTCTTGTACAACAGAAAAAAATAACTATTTTCAATTTTTTTTTCAAACAAATTTTTTTTCTAGATTCTGTACACTAATTTGAAACTTTTCCACAGAAAATATATCCCATAAGTGCATTGGAATATTTTATATAGCTATATATCTGTATTAACTCTAATATCACACTTGTAAGATCCAGCAAGCTGAGGTCCACGTATACCACTTTTGCCAAATAGATTATGTTTCTGACATCAATACTCATATCCGGAACCTCAGTCGCTAAGATCCAATCAAGTTTGACCACCCAAGTCTGTAGGTTTATCGAATGCAATGATGAAAAATCAAGAAAACAGCTATTTCACTGGTTTGGTCACACGCTTATGGGGTCAAACTTGATTGGATCTTGGCGACTGAGGTTCCGGATATGAGTATTGATGTCACAAACACAATCCACTTTACAAAAGTTGTATACGTCAACCTCCGCTATTTGGATCTTACGGCAAGTACTACACATATGTCAAAATCACAGTTTTGAGAAAAACACATTTTAAAGTTTAATTTCATGAACAAATCACAGTCACTTATGATATCACATAACTTCACTACTGAAATTGCTCCTTAGTATGCCCCTGCTTGATAGGAATGATCAGACACTCCATGCCTGAGTCTTCTTCTCAGCGTGCGAGCTTGGAGAGTTGATGCCTCCACTCGACTATCCATTACACGAATCCTAGTTTCATTCTTCTTGGCAGAATAGAGACTAGCACTCGTACCAGGAACAATACCTAATGCACTCATCACATCTAGAATAACATTAGCACCATCATTACAACTTGCCACTGGGGAACTTCTATTTTTTTTCTTCTGTGCTGACATAGCTTTCAAAACAAAAAAATGAAATCATGAATAAATTTTTGTCTTCAATATTTATTCAAACAATTATGGATTCAAACAGATACTTACTACTAATGACTCAGCAACATGAACTATTCTCTTTCATATTTCTATTTTTATTTTGAGAAAATGAGAAGTTAACCCCAAAATAGCCGGTAGTTGATAATCAAAACAAACTTGAGAGTAAGGGCTATTCCACACTCATGGTTCAGTTTCACACATGAATTTTGAAGGTCTGTTCACATAAAGTATTGTCATTCTTACACTAAAAATGGCGGCACATATCGCTTTGACCGAAAATAGTCAAGACCTTGCCGCGGGAAACACAAAACATTGGAACTCGAGTCATTTATTGCGAATTATCAATTCATAAATTGAAGGAAGTTCCGATGGCGGTGGCCATCTTGAGGAACTTTTTCGGATTGGTCGATTCCTAACGGGCTCAATTTGGATTGGTCGGGAGCTGGAGTGAATGGAAACACGAGTGAGTAAAGTGAGTTGAGAGTTTGAATTTTGTTTCTTTTTTTCTTCATCCACAGGGGTTATCCTTAATGTTTACTATGCTGTCAGTATTTCGATGTGCTAAGGTTACAAAAGCATTTGAAATCAACAATATTCCAAATGTTTTCTTGGAATATTGTTGATGAACAAAAAGTATTTATCATCCACGTGTTCAGCCAACCAATAAACTCAATGCGCGCGCTCGCGCGCGCAGTGAATTGCTAGTATTAAATAAATGTTCTATAGGCTCATGCTTTGTGATAATTTGAATCATGATTGGCAATAGGTAGAAAATTTTTTTTTACAGTTGAATATTGTTTTTTTTTGATAATTAAGCATTATAAATTGATATAAAATATTTTTCTGCAGAGAAAAAAAATTAAATCAGCGTTGTTATTGAAAATCATCATTTTTGGCGGTTTTTGCCTCAAAACATGACTTGAGTTAATCTCGCATAACTTTTTAAGGACGCCGAATTTTTGAAAACGGGTTTTGGCATTCGAAAGAGGAGATCCAAATACATATAAAAATATGGAAAAAAAAATCGATTTTTTTCAATTTTAAGGTGTATGTAACCCCTTAACTAGTAGGATACAGCCACAATTGCAAACCTCCGTACCCATAACTTTACAGGTAGAAAAGACTCGCGAGTCGCTTACCTATCTGAAGGACCATATTGTACACTTTGTCACATCTGATCTTAACTGCGATAATGCAAACTTCTCCCTTCTGATCGATATAGGAATCCTCTCCTTGGACGAGTTGCGCACGCAAGATCCCCGTCCGGGAGACGTCCTAGTGTCGCAGTCAAAGAAAAGATATATTTTCAGCCTAGTGGTTTCTCCCAATAAAAATTATCCAAGCACCCCTACTATTCTAGAAAAATGTTTTGAAAATCTGATCCACTGCCTTATGCAATATGAAATCCCAACTTTTCGATTAGCCTTGAAAGGAGAGCCAATATATCTCACCTACCACGTGGCGTCCTGCCCAAAATAATATACACAACCCTTGGTGACCTCCCTCTAACTATCACATTGTGCTTCGGTGCTTGCATTGTACCACTGGAGAACATTCGGGAATCACTTATGAAAGATTACCATGACAGCCTATTTGGAGGGCATCGAGGAGTGGTAAAAACGTACCATAAACTCAGGGAAAGATATTTTTGGCCCCGCGTGAGAAGCGATGTAGAGGAATATATCCACAAATGCCGCACGTGTCAAGAGTTTAAATCCATCGGACCCTACCATAAGGAGCCAATGGTCATTATGGACACTCCCCATCACCCCTTTCATAAAATAGCAATTGACACCGTAGGCCCTTTCCCAATTACTCCAGATGCAAATAAGTACGTATTAACAATGCAATGCTTCCTTACTAAGTATTGCATGGCCGCTTGCGTCCCGGATATTCAAGCCACTACTATAGCTGATGCGCTAGCCCGTTATCTAATTGCAACCTATGGCGTCCCTAAAGTCATTTTGAGTGATAGAGGAACTAGATTCCGTAACAAATTGATGGGACATTTTGCGCAATTTTTTAATTTCAAACTCAACACCACGACAGCCTACCATCCGCAGTCCAATGGATCACTGGAGCGATCTCACGGAATGCTCAATAGCTTCATTCGGACCAAAGCAGCTGGAAAACGAGACTGGGACAAGGTCGTCCCTTTCGCCATGCTAGAATATAATACATCAGTTAATCGCTCCACTGGATTTACTCCCTTCGAGCTCGTTTATGGAAAAATTTGTCGTACTCCTGAAAGTATCCCTGACGAATTCGAGTTGGAAACATATCCCTCTTACCTGAAGAACCTAGCAAAGGTACTGCGCGATTTCCGAATCTTGGCCAGGGAAAATTTGATTAAATCCAAGGAGAAAAACAAAGAAATTTACGACAGGAAAGCAGAACCATTTAATCCCCACGTGGGTATGCAAGTTTATGTTAAAAAGCAGGCTCGAAAGGGGAAACTTGATAATTTCTATGATTCTGTTTTTACTATACAACAGATCAACAGTAATAACACCGTGTTGATACAAACTAAGTCTGGAAAACAAATAATCATCCACATGGACAAGCTCAAACCCTATTATTAGAACGAAACGCGTTTTCCAGGAAATATCTTCGGTATGGATCTACATCACCTCAACCTCCGAGGGATTTGGCTGTTCTCGAACTTCTGCATCGCAGTTGCGACCCACCTCAACTATAAAATCACGCCATTGAATAACAACCCCGGGATATATTTCGAATATGCGGGAGAAGCCCGATTGATACGTACCCATTGGAAAATTGCGGTCAGTTTAGATATTTCAATGTTAGAAGAACCCGCGACTTGGAGACATAAGATTTTAAATAATATTCTCAAGCGATGTGTTATGTACGTAACTCCCACCGAATGTAAATCCCTTATCCCGGAGCTACAATTACGAAATTTGTTTAACAACCTACAAAATCAACACGATGACATATTTACCTATTTACGCGACCCTGTTTCGAGTACTTCGGATATTTCCCCCCGCACACGTACTTTGGTCAAGCGCGGAGCACCCGTCGAATTTGTAGGATGGGCGAGCAAAAAATTGTTCGGGACAATGGACGCGGGAGATCGAGTACGAATAAATTCGGGCTTGGTGGACTATCCCAAGGTGATATTGCGAGATTTTTGGGATAGTCCACCAAGCCCGAATTTATTCGTAGTTTGAAACATGTGGACGTTAAAAAATAATTATTTGTAAAATACTACTTTGGGTGAAAAGATGTAGTAGCCCAATAGGTTGGGTTGGGTACGGGGGGAGGGTGGGGGGGGGAATAGGTAAAAAGGGAATCTGTAACAATACGATCGGACCTTGATCGTACAGATTCAAGCGATCGAATTTGACCGTGTAAACAGGTGATATTGCGGGAAAGTGAATTCATGCTCCAGGGATGTGGAGAGCTGCCGTCTTCCCGGTGGCGTAGTGGATATCGCAACTGACCGGAGATCAGGAGGTCGCTGGTTCAAATCCAGCCCGGGAAGCGTGGAATTTTTTTCTCGCAATATCACCTTGGGATAGTCCACCAAGCCCGAATTTATTCGTAGTTTGAAACATGTGGACGTTAAAAAATAATTATTTGATGTTTCAAGGGTGCTCTCCTGGTATTTTTGGTAGGGGAAACCGGCCGGGGCCCTGGACCCGAACGATGTCGAGGTAGTCAGGGTACCTGAGATCTCATCTGATATGAACCTAAACATTTTTAGAAAAAAATTAAGTAAAAAAAATAATCCCTAAATTCTCACCTGAGATCTCACCTGAGATCTCACCTGACATGAACCTAAAAATTTTTAGTAGTGTTGATACCAAGTGATGATATAATTCGTCAATTCATCAAATGTCTGTATCGACCATGATTTTCACATGCTGCCAACAATTAATATTGGTCCTGTACATTCTGAGAAAAAAAATTTAAGAAAACAAATCTCACCTGAGAAATTGGTATGAGATCTCACCTGAGATCTCACCTGAGAATTTTCAGTATAGGGTCAGCTCCTCCAAGTTAAAATACGAGGAGCGCACCCTCGGGACACCGTCATCGAGTTCTCTGACTACATGGACATCGTTCGAGTCCAGAGTCAGGTAATCCAAACAAAAATATCAGGAGTGCACCCATGGGTACCCTGACTACCTGGACAGCGTTCGGGTCCAGGGTGAGCTTCCCTGAGCAAAAATTTCCAGAGCGCGAAAATGATGATTTTCAATAACAACGCCAACCACCTCTGACATGTTGAAAATTTTTTTTAGATAAGACTATAATATTATGATTCAATTTTGAATTTGCCAAACTTTAATTTGACAAATTAATTGTTTTTATCAGTTTTTTAAACATTTTATTTTGTGTTTATATATAATTAAATGATCTTAGAAACATTCTTCTCTCAATAGTGCAATTACTGTAAGATTTGATTGAATTACCAATTAGATTTATATATGAGAGTATGGACTCATTTTTGAGTAACCGGCCAAGTACCATGGCGCGCCTGTAGATGGTGAGGCATGTTGAGTCACGCGCGTTTAAGGTATAGCGCGGCGCTCTCTCGCAAGAGAGTCGGCGTTCTACCATCTATATAAGGGAGCTTGGGCATTAGACAACCCGCGCATTCGCGGTCAATCTCAGTCTCCAATTTGGTCATTCTATATTAGAGCACACTTTTTTTAATAATATTCTGTGACCCAGAAGTAATATGGTCGGTAAACCATTAGATTAAGACGGACCCAAGTTTTACGTCAGAACCAGTTTGCTAATGAGCCTAACACGGGCAGAAAGTAGAGTTGGTTCTATGAAACATATTTTTACAATTGTCAAGCCATGCGTTCGCTTCATAACCCTGATATCTTTACATATTCAAAGTTCCAATAAAATGAACAGCCTTCTGACGAAGGTTGAAATGTACTTGATCTTGAAAGGGCTAATATAAATGCATTCCTGTATTTAAACATACCCCGATGTTGGTAACTCTGGTGTCCATCTAATATATACCTCCCCTAAAACCATTCTTTACTCGTGAACTAGTTGTACGTTTCTTTAAAGCTTCGCTACTCTTCCATCAGAAATATATTATCAAAGCAATATTCGTTTTAGTTGTATTTAGTATTCTAGAAGAAAAACCAAGAAGAAAAGTAAGAATACATTTTTTCGATTCGAGGCTCATGTCTCTTACAATCACGTTATAAACAAATGGAATCCAGTGATATCAGGGAAGTCAATTCACTTTGGGTGCAATTTGTTTAAATAATTATTGTATAAACATTACATTTTGAAAAAAGAGAAAATAGGGGTATTTTTTTCAAAAAAGCACGTGATCCCGCAATCAGTTTCCATCCCATGGTGATAGCGTAGGCATGTGCCGAAGCCACTTTTTCTCAGTTTTACTGAATTCCAATTGTTTATAACGCAATTGCCAGGAAAATCAGCTCCAAATCAAAACAAATGTATTTCATGTTTTTTTCTTGGTTTTTTATGTAGAAATCCGTGTGTTCTCCAGCAGGTTTGGAGCTTCATCGTGTGCAGCTGATGAGGATCATTTTTATTCGAGACGCAAGGGAATTCAGATGAGTAAACTTAACCTTTGCCTTTCTACATATATTTTTGAAAGTTTTTTCTTTGTGATAATTTTTGTGTTCCAGGTATGCTGTATAGGGCCAGAAATTGTATCGAAGCAAGAAGAAAACTGTGAGTAGAAGAGTTTTGATATAATTGGTTGTAGTATTATATTGGTCGACACATGCTCAGAATTGAAGTTTTCATGAGTAAAAATCAATTCTGACACTGAATTGTCGTCCAATGACACTACATTCGTTGTCTTTGTGCTTGGATACATGTTGTTATTGCTTCAGTATCCAAGCACAGAGTGAAAAGTCGATAAATGTTGATTTTTCCATATATTTCATGTTTTACTCTATGTGAGTAAGACATGGAAATAAGATTTGTTGAGCATACACGCAATTTACTACTTCTGTATGATTTTTAGGATAAAATATGATGTGGTATTCAAGTTGGAACAGTGAAAGTGCAGTGCAGTGAGGGAAATATGTAGTGGCCTCTCCTTGTGAGTGCGCTAATCATTTCACTATGGACATTCTTTTCTTGTTGCTTATGAACATGCTAATAGAGTATGTTCTGTCGACAATGATCTTCCATGCACAAAGTTCATTGGCCATGTGAGAAGTATTGGCCACTCGAATCATTGTACGTCGAATTTTAGAATTTATAGAAATCAGATGTTTACATGCATTTACTGACTCATGAGTGATCAGTCAATATGACACATCCAAGTGTATATTTTTTTTCAGTCTTCTGATGTACGCAAGAAGCAGTCTTAGCATCAAGAAGCAGTTTGTTCGATTGAGAAAGTGCTTAAACACAGTGGAGAGAAAAACTATCTGGATCAGTGTGTGTAGTGTATGAGGATAAAAAATAATTATAATGCTATCAGAGTAACTTGGACCTGAGGGAGCGTTGGGAACCAAATCTTTGTCCGTATAATCACTGATGTGTCACAGGACATACGTACAAAGTTTGGTCAGAATTGGTGACCCGAAGGTCTGATACTCTCCTTGTTAGTTGTAGATTTCACGGTGAACGAGTTTACCACGTATGTTTATTCTGTTCAAATTTATCGTAACATCGTTCTACGTGATATCTCACATACCTAATTTCGTTCACATTTTCTAGAAAGATGAAATAATATCTTCCCGTAACCTCCAATCATCATAAATCCGCAGTTTTTATCAAACCACGATCCTAACCTACTTTTTTAGACATTAGAAGTATGGTATAAAAATAATTCCCGAGACTTCAGGAGCACATTTTAGTGTCACGATAAATAAAGATGTATGAGAGTGATTTGTGAATGGTTCTTTGTTATTTCAACTAACCTCTTTAAGATAGCCTTTTTCCGGCTATATTTTTCTTATAGGAGCTGCCTGTTTTCTCTTTTCTTGTTTCACATGATGAATTCCACACAGTAAACAAGAAAATAGCAACTCCCAAACTCTTCTGGCAATACAATGCAGTGCTATAACGATTCAAAAGTCTCATTCCGATTACTTACGGCAAAACATTGTGTTGCGATGTTGCAATGTCTGCTGCCGCGGGAGGTTAGGTTTGCAGAGTGCAGGCACAATTAAGGTAAATAGGTTCGCTTAAGGTAAATTCTCTCAACAATTAGGCTTGTAAATTGATTCTTCTTCGATAATATACACTCAAACATGTACAACAGAATTAGTGGAATACCTTCATACTCATATATCCATACCGAGCGCGCAATGCAAAATGAAAGGAAAGATTGTAAGAAATCGATAATTTTACATTGCATTATACAAATGTATCAATAACAATTAGCATCAAATTTTAGGTAAGGTATTCACAAATCTTTGAACGATTCTGAATTCATAATGTGTTAAACTATTTTTCCATAACATTCACATTCTACAATGAAGAAATTGCAAGGTTTCGAGAATGTTTGATTTCAAATCGATAAAAATTTGAAGAAATAATTTTAAGATTGTCGAAGCAGTGATTCTGGGAAGCGTGGAATACTTTGACATGACCATTCGATACTGCAGATAAAAGTTGCTGTTCAATTCATTGACTAAAGACATAACCAAATCTAATTATTTCACGGGGAACTCATTGTTTCTGCAGAAAGTATCAGCTACTCGGGAAAATATGCGGTGATATTTAAGGTCATAATTGATATAACGAACATCGTGGAGTAGTTCTCTGTGGGGAAACCAGAAATTGGGACATTTGTTTATGAATTTTTTAATAATGGTTGCCTGTAAGTGGTTTGTCAGGATGCCATAAATCGCGAAATAATCCTCGATACAAATGCACCTCTCCATAGATCACGAAATTTAAGTCACACATCGATAGATTGATAGTCTTCTCGGACCGTGTGAATAACAGTGGTGTCAAACGAACCAGATCTGGTAACGTTCGAACGTGGTATTCGTGGTGTGATCTCTACCATGCGGTTGCGCGCAACGATTGATTTCGCTTGTCAGTTTCAACACATGACTTGAACTTCGTGGCTCATTTAGAAACCCAGTTGTATTCAAAATCGCTCTTCTCGTGGCTCTAGGGTAGGATACTCGAAAAAGCTTGAGGGAATTGTTATGAACAAATGAAGCAACTATTTGCTGAAATAAAAGTTTTGGATTTGGAAAAAATCATTTTGTAATCTTTCAACGATTTCGAATCGAAATCGTTCTGTCATATTTTTGCGTATAGACCATATAATTTGTAACAAAAAATATAAGAGTTCAGAGAAATATACATTTTGTCTTTTGCAATAAAAATTGGGAGAAATAATTTTGAGGAATTGGTGAAACAGTTATTTTCGAGAATTTTAAAGGCTGTGTGGGGTACCACGCTGAACTATTACTAGAAAGTACTAGAAGATATATTTATATAAGTTGAGTGGATGTAGTGAAGCCACGCGTCCCAAATCGATGAGTCAGCTTTTCGTCACCTTGACGGTGTCGATGTTTGGAATGTGCAGACGGTTGTCCTCGCGGTCACCACCTTGACGTCAAACGATTCGACACCTTCAACGATTGGTCAGGCCGATCGGGCGACTTCCTCCCCCGGATGGAAGCCGAGCCATTAAATACAGGCCCCAAGCAGGCCTCGAGGCACTAACTCTCTGTACGGCCGTCTCCTATCCGGGGGAAGCAGAAGCTCTGGTTGCCCGCTGTTGGAACCGGCGTCAAGTGGATGACCACAGAACCCTCCGTCTTAGCATCATAAGTGACTTTAAGTGTAGAGATTGTTAAGTGTAAATTAAGTGTTATAGTGCGAACGAACGCAGTGGCAGTGTGTGCCTATAAGTAAGACGACAAAACAAAATCAACAAGCTCCTACTGTAAGTCGCGTATAACTATAAGCAGGATAGGCTATAACGTTACTCGTAGTTCGATATAAATTATATTATCCGGACCGCCTGATAAAATAGCGTTCGCCGCAGGATAGTATATATAAATTTATATATTGTATTTTATATTATACGGTGTTGGAAAGTTAATAAATTCAATAATTATTTAATCAAATCTTGTCAATCGCACCCAGGAATAAATAAGAATCATGATCATTTTATCCCAATTCAACCTACACGTATAACAAGTTCTTTCATTCAGTAAAGTCTAAATTCTCTATTCTGTTTTCTAATATTTATTCCAACTGTAATTACTCGTGTGTCAAACATTCGCGCACAACAGCGCCCAACAGCGTGCTCGCGCACAACAGCGCCCAACAGCGTGCTCGCGCACAACAGCGCCCAACCGCGCGCTCATGCATAACAGCGCCCAACAGTAATATCTAGATCCCAGGTAAGCAAATACGAAATAGGCCAGGGCCGAGAACGTCACCCCTTTTCTCACAAAATCCACCACATATTTATTTTATGCGACGTTTCGCCAGTTAGGTTTACTGGCCTCATCAGGCTAAAAATTTATTACACAAAAAACACGTAATAAATAATACAGTTTAGGTACAAAACAATCGACGAACAATAAAATATTCTTTCTCACCAGTTTTGAATGAAAATATAATATTACGTTCGGCAGTGGAAGCGGCTGCTTCCACTGCCATTGTCAAACTATTGTGTATAAAGCTAGCGTCAGAGGTCTTATATACCATCAGATACATTGGTGTGTTTGTTTTGAAAAATCTTGCTAAGCTTCCTATACGTGTGACTGAGTTGTTGTGTGTCTTCCTTCCTATTAAGTGTGTGTTGGTACATATTGATGTGGAGCATTTCCGAAATAAGTCGTTTCTTATAATTCGCTTCGCGGTCTAAAATTTTAACGTTATTCCAATCAAATGTGTGTGTACTATTTTCTATTAAATGCAAAGGGACCGGAAGTGGTTTATCAGTAATTTTTTGATGTTCTGTAATTCTATCTTTTAATTTTCTCTTCGTCTCGCCAATATAACATGCCGAACAGTCGTTGCAATTAAATTTATAAACTACCTCAGTTTGATCTAAAATATCTGTTTTATCTTTGCCTAATTTTATTATGTTTGTAAGATTATGATTGACTAAAGGAACTGTTCTAATGTTTAATTTTTTAAGGGAGCCGGATACTTTATTATAAAATGTATCTTGAAAAGGTATTGCCAAAGTACAAAGGGGACTTTTTTTATCTGGACTATTTTTCTTTTTAGAGAATCTAATTGAACGAAGTCGGTCATTTACACATGATTCTATGAATTTCTGTGGGTAATCGTTCTCCAATAATATTCTTTTAACTTTATTAATATTGTCGTTATGGAATCTTCTATCTGAAAGTAAAACTGATCTATCTATTAAATTGGAAATGATGTTACGTTTTTGTTGAATTGTATGATTTGAATTGAAATTTAATAATCTACCAGAACATGTTGGTTTTTGATACCAGTTAGTGATTAATTTATTGTTGGTTCTAGTAATTGTTGTATCTAAGAAATTTATAGAATTATTTTCTTCTAATTCATGAGTGAATTTTAAATTTTTATTGTATTCATTGAAAACTTTAATAACTATTTCAACGTGTTCTTTTTTTACACATACAAAGGTGTCATCAACATATCTCTTGTAAATTAGCGGTTCACAGTTATATTCTAATTTTAATTTGTTTAAACATTCTATTTCTAAATCGTCCATGACAAGGTCTGCAAACAATGGGGAAATAGGAGAGCCCATGGGTGTGCCAAAAATTTGTTTATAATATTTATTGTCAAAGGCAAAAAATGTATTATCAAAAAGAAATTGGGTGATTTTAATAATTTCCTCAAACGGTATTTTACTTCTACTGTGAATATGTGAGAATCTTTTATCTAAGCTGTTCAAAACCAAATCACACGGTATGTTTGTAAACAACGAGCTGACGTCAAGTGAAAGTAATACGTAATCAGCTGGGACATGTATATTTGAAATTTGCTCTTTAAATTCGAAACTATTATTCACGCGAGAGATTGGTGGTTTTATACACTTTTTTAAATCGTCATATAAGGTTTTTGCTAAAAAATGTGTAGGTGAGTTTACTAAAGAGATGATGGGTCTCAGTGGGACATCGGGTTTATGTATCTTAGGCAAACCATATGCTTTAGCTAGAACAGTATTCGTTTGTGTCAATTGAATGTTGTGGAAGCGCTTATTTAGGAAGTCTTGGTCATTTAACCTGGATAATATTTTATGAACTTTAGTTTGTAATGATTTCAGTGGGTTTCTTTTAACTATTTTATAAGTATGTTTATCTTTCAAAAGTGAGTTCATTTTTTCTCTATATTCACTAGTATTCATACACACAGTCAAGTTACCTTTGTCTGCACGAGTGAAAAAAAATATTGCTATTATTTTTTAAAAAATTCTTAGTTTCTGAAAGTTTTTTTGCAAATTCTCTGTCTTGGGATGAAATGTGGCTAACTTTATTAAAATTGTTGATTAAGGCATTAGTGACAGTTTCTCTAATGTTATTTTTAATAGTGTGGCTTACGTCAATTTTGTCTAAAGAGTGTTCAATATTTTTAACTGTTAATACTATGTCATCTTTTGTGAAATTTTCTTTTACATTATAATTCGGACCCAATGAAGCTACTTCAAGGACATTCTCCGGTATGTTAACATCTGAGAGGTTTTTTACCCATCTGCGACTATTTATTTTATGAGAATTGGAATTGTTGTATTATTTTCTTAAAATTTCAAATTTACTATTGAGTTTTTTTGTTTGATTATCGAAAATTTTTTGGCTCTTTAATTCTGTTTTTGTTAAAAAATTATCTCTAGTGATATTATCAATTTTCAACTTAAAACAACGAAGATCCTCAAACTCTGGATCAACCTTCGACATCAGCTAGCAGTTGCCAACGCCCGCTGTGACTTTCTACTCCGATGCAGAATCAACGATTTCTCACCACGACACTTAATTAATAATCAAAAACGACTGAATAGTTTGTCTTTCCGCAGTAAGTTTTGCCAAAATCTCTTCTATCGCTCTAACGCCGAACAGTCGCGATATTTATTAAAACTAGAGATCAAGGACATTCATATACATAAATCATATTTATACAAAAGATTAAATTCACTTAGAAAAAAACTTGATAAGTTGAAAATTGATAATATCACTAGAGATAATTTTTTAACAAAAACAGAATTAAAGAGCCAAAAAATTTTCGATAATCAAACAAAAAAACTCAATAGTAAATTTGAAATTTTAAGAAAAAAATACAACAATTCCAATTCTCATAAAATAAATAGTGGCAGATGGGTAAAAAACCTCTCAGATGTTAACATACCGGAGAATGTCCTTGAAGTAGCTCCATTGGGTCCGAATTATAATGTAAAAGAAAATTTCACAAAAGATGACATAGTATTAACAGTTAAAAATATTGAACACTCTTTAGACAAAATTGACGTAAGCCACACTATTAAAAATAACATTAGAGAAACTGTCACTAATGCCTTAATCAACAATTTTAATAAAGTTAGCCACATCCACTTCAGCCTCCACCAGCAGCCGCTTCCACTGCCGAACGTAATATTATATTTTCATTCAAAACTGGTGAGAAAGAATATTTTATTGTTCGTCGATTGTTTTGTACCTAAACTGTATTATTTATTACGTGTTTTTTGTGTAATAAATTTTTAGCCTGATGAGGCCAGTAAACCTAACTGGCGAAACGTCGCATAAAATAAATATGTGGTGGATTTTGTGAATTTTCCTTTGTCCACTTCACTCTGGAATGGCCCTCAAAGATCGACAATTTACACACATTTGGAATGATTACTAAACATGTCATTGACTAATGTACTTATCAAACGTTATTGTTTAATGGGATACTAATTTTTCTTTTGGAAATTATGAACTTTTTGATCTTACGTGCAGAGACATTTTAATTCATATTTCGAACAAAGATCATCGTGGAACGATACGACTGTTTCTTTAGTTCTAATTCTCTCCATGTACAATAAATAATATGATTGAAAGTCATTCTTATAAGGTTGACTGTCAGTCGTTTGTAAATATTAGAAACATAATTATAAATGAGTGAATTTTGAATCGACAATATATTATCACCTCTGAATAACGAGAAGACCAGAAGAATGGTAGCCATGATGGGGGCTGCTGATTCTTTACGTTCATCACCACGTCTGCATCCTTCTTTCTAGTATGCTCCCCATCACTTCCCTTGGCCTGCTTACTTGGTCCCGCAGAATCAACCTCAATATCACTGCTTTCCAGAAGCATTTGGTTCCCATTCTTCCCCAAAGACTGCTTGTTCTTACTATTTTCCGATGACAGTGATTTTCCTCTTCTTTGTCGATGGTTTTCTGACCCACCCTGAGCGGTGGCGCTCGGACTGGGTGGCAGAAAAAACTATGAATAATTCGTTAGAAAAAACTATGGCATCACTCAAGGAATTGAGGTTCCACCCAGAAACTTGTGTATCAGCAACATAACTAAACTTTCCGTTGGTGGCACGTTGAATGTTATCGGTACATTCATAGACGCCATTCCATATCGACTCTGCAACAGACTGTGATAATATATTTGAGTATTCTTATTCAGGAAAATATAATGCGCTCCATTTATTTTATCTTATTGCATCATATTTTATGTTTATTGATTAGTTTCTTACAGAGAAGATTATGTCACTTGGATACTCATTCGCCAGGTGAATTTTATTTGCCAAGCAATCTTAAATTTTTAACTGTTTCGATGAAGAAAAAGTATCATATAAGATCGTAAAAAATGAGAATTTTGAAGAAAAATTATTATTTAATACTTATTGCTCATTTTTCTTGGACTGGAAAACTGGATCCCGCTCAGAAAGACGGGTTGCCGGCAAAGTGAGAGTTGATGAGGAGAAGGAAACTACACACCTAAGTCCACTGATACACAGCACACAAAACTTGTTCATGCGCAAAGACGGCCGGATATGTCCAAGATTACGTGAATGGTCAGATAGACGCTAAGAGGAAGTCTAACCAATTAATTGATCGGTGAACAAGTATAATAATTTTTTATAATGATTAATCATAATAAATTGGTCGTGTAACGGAGAAAGGTACAAGAACATATTACATTCAGATATAACATTCATAATAAAAGAACGTGGAATAATTTTCTCTATATGGAACAACCATATTTCAACAATTTCTTGCTTATTTCATAAATAACAATGGATTTCAAAGTAGTTTTCGGAAGATTTAAATACGAAACTTTGGTACAACTATTTCTAGCAAATTTGCTCGTGACTACACACGTACAATCCCAGTCTGAGTGCCACGATGATCAAGTTGAGCATAAGCAAGTGAGAGATCAATCAGTGAGATATAGTATATACAATATCGAGATACAGTATACAATATGAACGGAGAGAGTTATAAAATTAATAATATTCTACAGTTACTGAGGAATGATAATATCATATTTTTGATTTGTACATGCTACGTTCAAGAAACATACAGTGTCTTGGACGACAAAAATACTGACATTTTTGAAAACTCCTAAAGTTTTGATTCTTCCTGGAGTGGCAATTTGAAAAGTTATATATATTGGACCATATACTTTCATCAAAACTTATTGAACTCAGAGTTTTTCCACATGTTTAACAAAATGTATAATATAAACCAGCTTATACATGAAAAGTATGGAGTTTATATTTTTAACGCTCTTGGAGAGTACATGGTGGATATGGTTGTTGACACAAAAATGCCAGACAATGTTTGCACTACCTAACTAACTTAAATCACCTTTTTTCTCGCTTCTACACTACATTCAAGTTAATCCAATGAAAGAATGTCTCGGGTGATTATTCTATGTGGAAGCGATGAATTTACTGTTGTAGTAGCAGTAAATTATGACATCAATTTGAACGAATTTTTCTGCTATGGGAAATACCTACGCAATAAATCTTGGTGTGTTGAGAATCAGTTAGATAACTGTACTCAACATTCACAGAAAACTTCACAATCATACAAGAAATACATGGAGAATTCAGACGGAGAAATAAGTTTGATGAGACAAACTACCGAAATGTGAGAGTTTGTATCAACGCTGCTTATTTGTGGATCATAAGGAATATTTTTTTCTATAAAATGTATGACATCCTGAAATCTGAAATCGTAACTAATTTTACCTTTGTTTTCTATGATGTAAGTTGGTTTTTTCTTCTTGTGTCGTACTTATTAGAATCAAATATATACTCATGTATTCATTCACAAGGAGATAATATGTCCTTCGGGTCACTGGACTAACACTTTTTTGGTGTTTCCGGGTGGCAAGATCGAGAGTATTCAAAGTTTCAGGGTCCAATGCTCCCAAACTCCCAAGATATTGATTCATGTATTTTGGTTAGAGGTGCTGATCTCGTCCCAAATGACAATATGTCATCTGAGACGTATTTCCCTAACTGCACTTTCACTTTCACTGTTCTCACTAAACACCACATCATATTTTATTCTAAAAAACGTACAGGAGAAGTAAATTACGTATATACTCAACAAATCTTGTTTCCATGTCTTATTCGCATAGAATCTACATTATAATATAAAATTAATGCTCCGGTAATTTCCATGTGAAGAATCAACAATGAAGGAGTCGATTTGCATGAAAACGAATAAGACGGATTGAAAGAAAATGGCCTGCACTTAGATGTTCCGTATTGAAATTTTTGAAAAAATTGATGCGTAGGCGTTGAAAATGGAACTTGGATTTTTTCTCTTAGCCGATAAACCATAAAAAATAGTTGGAGACCATTGGAACGAACGGCCTGGAACGAACGGCCTCCGTACGTTCGAGGTTGGTATTAGTCGGATCCGCTTTTCCCGTCCGGAGGCACACAGTTGGCTGGCTCGTCCCCTCTGTAATGGCGTGGAGCGCGTGGGACTTTAACGCACTCCCGCCTCCCCTTTTCCCGTCAGCGCTTTAAGTCCCTGGCATACAAAACACGAGTCGTCTTCGACTCCCGGTGTCTTGCACACCTGACAATAAAGCGCCCCCTGGGCTTTCTTCGGGCAATTGGCGATTGGCTTTCTTGGCGCTCGCTCGTTCTGCCGGTCCTTCATCAGTTCGATTAGCAGCTGCTTCAGCTCGCTAATCTCAGATCACTTGTCACTGCTGCGACTTCCGCTTTCTCTCTCGTATTTCTCTTACTCTTCTGTGATTCCCTTCCTTTTTATTCCTCTGAAGAACTCTCCTCGTTACCGCGCTTGCTCTCAGACTTTCGGATCACCGATATTGATCCCTCTCTTTTCCCGTACTCGTACGCAGCTGCAGGTATTCGCGACTCCTCTCTGGGCGGCGGTGGTTCGTAACGCGCGTCCAGGTCTCGGAGCTTTTCGTACTCTCTGCCCGCTCGTTCCAACTCTCTATAAGATTTTATCCTCATGTGAAGCATAACGCTTCTGTATATGGGCAGTAGATTTCGAAAAGCTCTGTCAACTTGTCTCGCTTCTGTTGGCACAACTATAAAATAACGAACGATAGAATTAAATTTCGACAAGAATGTCAAAATCTTCTCCAATTTGTGTTGCTTCCGCGCTCGTAATTCCTCTCACACGTCCTCGTCGTCCATCTCGACTACGAATCTGTGTCTAAAAGCTTTTTCAAACTTGCGCCACGTTCTGATTTCCGCTTTCATCGTTCGAAACCAATCTGCTGCGCCTTTGTGAAGTATGCTGGGCATCGCCGCGAGCAACGCAGTATCAGGAATATCTACACTCGATCTGTAGTCATTTGTAGTTCTCACTACAAATGACAAATGAGTCCAACACAATTTCAAAAATAATGCAAAAATCGGCAAATTCGGATAAATTTCAATCGATTTGATAAATAAACAATTGTAATTAATTGTTTAATTATTGGTTGTTCTCTGTTATTGCTTAATAACTGCGTTGTCGTTCAATTGAAAATGTTTCAATCATCAGAGAGAAAAATTCTAAGTCCCGAAAAATTACTAAGTTCTCTATAAAAAATTCAAATGTTCCCGCAAAAATTTCAAACATGCGCCGGCGCTCTGACTTATCAACCCACTTATGCTCGTACCGACCCGGACCACGTGGCGAGATTAATTTGCCTAACCTCAAAATTAATTTTGTCGTTTCTTTTTATTCCTCCTTGGAATGCACGATATCAATTATTGATATGCCGATGTTGTACTTCCTTCCTTCCTTCTCATTGGACGTTGGAATATATATATGTTTCAATGTATAATGGGAGGAATAAGGAGCTGAGCTCCGTCAGGGCAATATAGTCAATAATTAAAAAATAATGAAAAAACAAAAATTTTCAGGAGGAATAAGGAGTTGCAAACTCCGTCAGGGGACTGCGCAAAATTAATTGAGCAGAGTGATCACACGTTCACCAGAGGGGAGTACCGGGCCGCGACGCGCACAACCAAACCTGCGATGCGCTGTCTCTTTCGCACGCTAAACTGGAGTCGCGATCACGACAAACCTGGAGCACCCAGTGTTTGTGCCGGGAGGACGCGATCACGGCGCGAGGGCTATAGAGCACCTATGAGCCCGGGTCGCGGCGGGGGAAAGGCAAAGTGGCTAGTTGCCGAGGGCACCTCGTGCACTAGCCCTCACCGTCGCGGAGGCTATGGAGGACCCATGAGCCACGTTCATACGGAGGGGATCGAGGGTCCAGCTGCCGAGAGCACCTCGTGAACTGGATGGGGTCCGAAGGAGCGGGTTCACCAGCTATCCCGGGAGTCACTCGACCACGGAGCACCCGTAGGTAGAGAGTGCTTCGGGTCAGCTGGCTCGAGAGCACCTCGAGTCCGCTGAGTCGAACTGCCCCGAGTTGGGTGGTGTGCGTCCTTATATAGCCGCCTGAGTGGTGCGGCGGCTCGGATGTGCGCGCGCTGGTGCTCGTGGGGAGGGGCGCCCGACGGTCTGGCGTCTGTATATTCGCGCCCGACATACTTGGCTGTATGGCGGCCATACTGCAACGGACCTCGTTGCAGTCGCTGATTGGATTCTTGGGGTCACCGATGCCCGTTCGTTCGGTCGAATCTCCGTCGACTAAGGGAGCGCACATAGCATCGTTGCCGGATGCGAGTGTGTGCTGCCCACCTACATCTTCGGTATTCTCGACCACGTTCTCCCCCTAAACCAGTCCTCTAGCGAGCAAGCCTTTTGCTCCTCACGAATCACGCCACTGTTTGTTCCTCCCGACTTCACGATCGATCTCTTCCTCGTCGGAATTTGCTGCGTTTCTCAGACGCTTTTCGATCAACAATTGCTTATACGCTTCCGTAGATCGCATATGTCCGGAGCAGTCTGCAGTCTGCGCCCGTTGAAATGCTGATCGACACTTACTCGTTTCTGACCCCTCTGGTGTGCCCAGCGCTGGGCGCAGCATTACTGCCTCTGAGGACGTCGTTCACACTCACGTTACTCGTACTCGACACACTCTGCAGTATTTCTCGGTCTTCCGTTTGTTTGCCGTTACAGTGTGTTCTTCTGGCTTTTGGCTACGGCTCCGGGGCTCGTTCCCGCTCTCTTTTGTACGCTCGTCGTTCCCTTTCACGGGTACTCTCTGACTCGGCTCTGTGCTGTAATCAGATTAAGGCGCTCTACTGGTATTTTTCCCGTGATTTGACGACAATTTTGTCGTCATTTTTGACAACGTTACACTCTACGATCATACTTGACCCGAACTGATTCCTCGACAGGGCTCGCGAGTCAGATTCGTGAATCTGTCCGCTGATTTTTGCCGATTTTCCTCTCGCTCGTTCTTTCGCGTCACCACTCACACGTTTCACGTTCGTTAACCTATTCTTCCAGGTTTCGAACTCCTTCACTGCTCTCAACACCGCAGAAGCCTCCGTTCGTTTCAAGTTGGTATTATTCGGACCCCTCTTTCCCTCCCGGAGACTCGCAGTCGGCTGACTCGTCCCATCTGTGATGGCGTGGAGCGCGTGGGACTTTAACGGCCCTTTTTCCCGCCAGTGATTAATGTCCGTGGCACACAAGACACGAGTCATATTTGACTCCCGGTGTTTCGCATACCTGGCAATAAAGCGATCCCTGGACTTTCTTTGGGCAATTGCGCGAGAAGTGTCTCTTCTCGTTGCAATTATAACAGACGTTCGATCTGCAGTCCGCTGCCCTGTGTCCAGGTTTCTGGCAGGAAAAACACACTCCCACTAACGTGTTACTAGGGCCCCCCATGGGCCCGTTTGCGTTTTTCGGCGCGTCCGCGTTCCCTGTGTTTACGTTGGTACTCCCAGAATGTTGTGGCGGCCCCGATTTGCCGCTATTCTGTTGCACCCGTTTGCTTTGTCCGTCTTTCATCAGATTGATTAGCAGCTGCTCCAGCTCGCTAATCTCTGATTTGGCCACTCGTTCTGTATCCTTACTCTTCTGTGATTTCTTTCCTTTTCCTTCCTCTGGAACTCTCCTCGTTACCGCGCCTGTTGTCAGATTTCCGGATCGCCGATATTAATCCTCGTTTTTTCCGCATTCGTACGCAGCTGCTGGTATGCGTGACCTCTCTCTGGTCGGCGGTGGCTCGTAATGCGCGTCCAAGTCTCGGAGCTTTTCGTACTCTCTGCCCGCTCGTTCCAAATCTCTGTAGGATTTTATCCTCATGTACAACATAGTATTTCTATGAATGGGCAGCAGATTTCGGAAAGCTCTGTCGACCTATCTCGCTTTCATTGACACCACTTTAGAGTATTGGACGATGGATTTGAATTTCGACAAGAATGTCAAAACTTACTCCGATTCGTGTTGTTTTCGCGCTCGTAATTCCTTCCGTACGTCTTCGTCGTCCATTTCGACCACGAATCTGTGTCTGAAAGCTTTTTTAAATTTGCGCCACTTTCCGATTTCCGCTTTTATCGTCCGAAACCAATCCGTCGCGACTTTGTGAAGTATGCTGGGCATCGCCGCCAGCAACGTGGTATCCGGAATATCTACACTCGATCTGAAGTCATCCAGTCGTTTTATGGATTCCAACGCGTCTACTGATCCGTCGTCCGCAAAACGCAGTTTCCAATCATACATAGTTTTAATGCATCCGTGGCTCATTTGTAATGGGCTGCGCTTCAGCATGCTCGTTCTCGCATTTGCAATCGGCGATATTATCGGTTGCGCGTTGAGTTCGTCCTCGTCAGAGTCTGACAACGCTAGCGCGTTATTAAGGTTGTTCATGCTCACTGATTCTGGCCCCAATACGCGACCCTTCTACTTGCGTAATGTGATCTTCCGTCGCTTTCTTTGGTCGGCCGGCGCATGGGGACTCGAACGGAGTTGCCTCCGCGCGCGTTCGTTCTCGCCGTGTGACTCGGGGAGCGAGGGGAAAGGCCCGGGCCAGGGCCGGAGCTCGTCGTTCTCGAGGGTGTGTTCGCGCGCTCGCCAACACACGCGTTCACAGAGGGGGAATACCGGGGCCGCAACGTGCACAAGACAAACCTTGCGATGCGAACTCTCTTTCTCGCTCGTCTTAGCCCGCTCGTCCTCGTTCGCTCCGCTGACGCTGCTCGTGTCGCTCGGCTCCTGTGCTGCCATCGGCTTCGGCTCCCTCGTGCTCGTCTCCGGGAACACACGCACACTTGCACGATCTCACTCGGCACTACTCTACTCGGCTCGGGAATCGGCTCGCGGTAGCGTATCTCTACTGCTGCGGGCACCGGGCGAGAATGGCCGACGTGCGCTCGCTCGCTCCCGGCCTCGCACTGGCGGAACTCGCGGCGTGCTGCGGCTCGTATGCGCGCTGGAGAGTGCTGCCCTCCCGAGCCGGCGGCTGTCTCCTGCGGGGCCGTACCGGCCGGATCGGCGAGCAGCATCTCCGTCTATAGTGACGGGTTTCCCCGTCACACTTGTTTCGTAATATTTATTAAAACGAAATGTAAATAGTGTTATGATAAAAATTTTGCTGTTACCAATCGATAGAGTTCATTAAACACATCCATTTTATATTGTAGGAAATTCGATTATTTGTATGCATGGGCGTCAAATTTATGAATCGAAATTGCTGTCATCTCTTGTGATGGGGAGACCATTGAATAAACTAGGAAATAGCCATATGATGCGAACTGTATCCATGATACTATCGGGTATAGAAATTTGTTCCAAATGATTTTGCGAAATCAGGCCTGATGGATGAGAGAATTAAAAAGATTATTTTATTGTTTCCTGTATGATTCAATATTGCAAATAGTACTATCGTAAAAGCCCAAAAACACTCGAGCAAGCAATAGCGAGCAAGTAAAACATGAAATATATCAAAGAATTAACGTTAATAGCACAAAGACGCCAAGCACAAAGACCGCAAATGTCGTATCACTGGACGAGAATTCAGTGTCAGAATTTATTCTTATTGAAGATTTTTCATTTCTGAACATGGGTAAACCATTATCATACTATAACATATAATATTAAGACTTATCTACTCCCAGTTTTCTTCTCGTTTGAATACAATTTCTGGCCCTGTACAGCTAACTTGGAACACAAAATTTATCACGAAATATCTTGCAAAATATATATGTACACAAACAAAGGTTAAATTGACTTATCTGAATTTTCTTGCGTCTTGTATGAAAATCATATTCATGTGCTGCACACGATAAAGCTTCAAACCTGTTGGAGAACACTGTGGGGGAAATTGATCTGTAAACTTCTCTTATCATTACTCAAACTGTTGTAAGTAAGCAACAGTGCATGTCTGCCTAAGTACACATTACATGTTCAACTGATTGTACTCACAAACGATGCCTATGGTAAGCATGTTCACGAAAATCAGTCATACAAATATAGATTGGCTTTTTACTTTGAGTCGCTAATACAATAGAGGTAATATAATAGAGGTTCTAATTTCAATTTTTCAAATTTGAGGCCGGATCCGTAATCAGTGACCTCGAAAACGCATGTATACCAATTTTCAACAAAATTCAATTTTTTTCCAAATTTTTGTCAGGTGACCTTAGAGGCTCTAATTTGAATATTTAAAATCTGTGGCCAGATTTGTAATCAGTGACCTCGAAAACGCATGTATACCAATTTTCAACAAAATTCGATTTTTTCCAAATTTTTGTCAGGTGACCTTAGAGGCTCTAATTTGAATTTTCGAAATTTGTGGCCGGATTCGTGATCAGCAACCTCAAAATCCCATGTAGTTACAGAATTCCCGGGCGTGTCGCGTTAGCTTGAAGACCATTCGGAATATTATTTGTGCTGATAATTATTAGATAAGTGATATAGTAAGAAAGGGTGTTGTGAGTAGTTTCTCTTACACCACCTACCCTCGAGGCGATCATATCGTCGCCTGGAGGGGGAAAAGCAACGATTTCAGAAAAGCGCTAAAGAAGGATCTATTTGGAATCGAGCGAAATGAAAAGATCTATTTCGAATCGAGCGGTATCGAAAGATCATTCTCGAATCGACTTTTAAAAAAAGATCTAACTCAGATTTTACTTTATAGAAAGATCTATTTCAGGTTTGATTTTATTTTGCGAAGTGTGTGTGTGTGTGTGTGTGTGTGTGTGTGTGTGTGTGTGTGTGTGTGTGTGTGTGTGTGTGTGTGTGTGTGTGTGTGTGTGTGCGTGTGTGTGTGTGTGTGTGTGTGTGTGTGTGTGTGTGTGTGTAAGGACACATCCGAATGTAATATGTCACGTTAATTATTTACGTTAAACAGTTTTTGCCTCGATGGTTTCTCGTAGAAATTGGTATACATGGGTTTTCGAGGTCGCTGATTACGAATCCGGCCACAGATTTTGAAAATTCAAATTAGAGCCTCTAAGATCACCTGACAAAAATTTGGAAAAAAATTGAATTTTCTTGAAAATTGGTATACATGGGTTTTTGAGGTCGCTGCAAAATAAAATTAAACCTGAAATAAATCTTTCTATAAAGTAAAATCTGAATTGGATCTTTCTTTAAAAGTCGATTTGAAAACGATCTTTCTATACCGCTCGATTCGGAATAGATTTTTTTATTCCGCTCGATTCGATATAGATCTTTTTATTTCGCTCGATTCGAAATAGATCTTTTCATTTCGCTCAATTCGAGATAGATCTTTCTTCAACGCTCCTTTAATCTTTTCCTGAGATCGTTGCTTTTTCCCCCCAGGCGACGATATAGGATGTGATCGCTCGCCAGCGAGCCGCCGAGCCAAAGGAACGCGCCTGTAGCTGAAGCCAAACTGGTGGACCGTAATTGGACACCAGCGTTTTAGGAGTAGCCAGAAGCGAGAGACGGGCATCCACCCCGCCATAAGCAGCGTTCTCGCTTCCATCAACGCGCTCTCGCCTCAGCCCGCACTCATCACGGTCCACGCGCCTTGCTTGACGATGCACGCTGCCAAGGCCGTAACTACCGCCGTAACTACCATAACAATGCATTTGGAGCGCATATCGGAGTAAGTTTGGAGTGTCATTCTCGGATAGCGATTCGCCGCTACATAAATTGAACCGGATACCCCACCGCAAAATTTAAATGAGTCCCTTCCGACTGGTCGGACCTTAATACCGTTATCCTAAAACAGAAAATGGCGATAACACATTCGTAAAAGGATTAGAAGAGAAACCTAGTACCATTTCTTATCCAGATCTATCAATCCATTGTGCATATTGTTAATATAAATTGAAGGAATAGCTTTCCATTTTGGAAGAATTTTCACTACATTCCTTGGAATCTTACCTACGAATGGGAGTGTTTTCTTTTTCGATTAAGGGGGGATATATAGTTAGAACGAGAAAAAAAACTCATTTTTGAAAATCGTTTTTCAAGGATAGTTTTCAATCAAATCAATCGAAACTTTTTTACAATTATAAGTGTATCTATGTAGTATACATACATATTTCTTTTCAATTTTTTTAACAAAATGGTGGCCGTTAGATAGCGTTGAAAAAGTACTTCTATTTTACTTGTGCTGGCTCTCCTGGTCGCACTTTTCATCGGAAATCAAAAAATCAAAAAAGTTTACATAAATTACATTCACATTTAGTAGATGAATTACAAAAAGAAGTGAAAAAAAAAATTTGCACTTTTAGCGTAACTTTTTCGAAAAACTCAATTTTTTCCCCGCCATTTTATCACATTTTTTCATATTTAATAAAAAAAGGTTACAATAATTTCCAATTCATCTAATAGGTAATACTATAATAAAGAAATCCTATATGTTTCAGCTCAATCGGATAATTAGTTTTTGAGTTATCACCGGCATAAACTCCAACAATGCAGTTTCAAGAAAAACGCGTTGAAAGTTTTAAATTATCGTTAAATCGTACTCACAGTTCAATCAGTAATCCCTTGGAAAAAATACTTGGAGTTCGAATTTCGAAAAATGGGTTTCAGGAGCGTATTCTACGGGAAATTTACTAACCTTTTATGAAAAAAAAATCGAATTTTTTTGTCATTCTAACTGTATATCTCCTCTTAAGAAAGATTCTCCCTCCTATTCCGAGAGATTTCTTCTCCAAATCAGAAAGATCTTACCTTCGTTTTCGAGGACGTTATCATTTGTTCCAGAAGATTTTCCCATCATACTTGGAGGGTCTTCCGCTTGATTTCGCAGGATATGCTCTTTGTTTTGGAGAGATTTTCCTCATAACCTCGAGTACTTTCTTTCAAGTTTTGGAAAGATTTCTTCTTCGATTCTTAGGTGTTGTATGGAGAAAGCTCAATATTGATTGAAATTTACGAGTTCGATTTTTTTCATGAAAATAGTTCTGTTACGACGTTGCATCGGAATGCAACATACAACAAAGCGAATGACGATTGACTGCAGTACAATATTAAAATGATAAGCTGGATGCCAAGTAATTAATTTGCCAGAGTGGTTGATCTTCAGCCAGCACGAGAAGGGGAAAAACACATCAATGGAAGGGTCTATTTAACCGGCTGAGACTTGCTGCAGGGCTATGGGAATTTACGTGGTGTGCTACCGTAGCCAACAAGTACAAGAATATAAGTGATCTACAAGACGGAATAGGGTGACCTCTGTTACGGCTTTTATAGAACTCGAGATCAATTAAATTAAATTAGTGACTATGGGAGACTTTCAGATACCTCTTAATATTTAAACATCACGAAAGATCATGACTGATGCAGCCGAACCGCTGTGCCCACCTGAGGAGACGTCCTCAGGTCTCTGCAGCCAGGCAGGACTCCTGCAGAAGAGCCCTGCAGAGGCCACAAGGCGAGGCAAGCCAGCTCGCTTCCGCAAAGCGAGCGGCCGGTGTGCGAGCCCGGCTACAGCGACAGCGACTGTGACACCGACGCAAACACCTAGTTGTAAGTCGCGATATTTTGTACACGCGAGCGTTCGAAAAACCGATCTCAACAATCGGGCGGCCCTCTGCGCGAATACGCGTTTTAGTCGCCGCCGAGCACCGTCTCGTCAGCGCGATTGTATTTTTACTGCCTCAATGAAGAGGATTTCCGTAAATTTGAAATGGCAATTTTCATAGAAGTAAATCTGAGATGGCTCTTTTCATAAGAGTAAATCTGAGATGGCCCTTTTTATAGAAATTTTCTGAAATGAAACGTCCTTTCTCCCAAGCGATGATCCCAGCTTGATTTATCACCGTAGCCTGCAGCTTCGATTTCGAAAAAATCCAGCAAAATACCTTTATAATCCAGCTAGATTTTCCGCTGTAGCTCGCAGTTCTTATCCCGAAAAAATCCAGCTGGATTTGTCGCCGTATCTTGCAGCTTTTTATCCCGAAAATAGCCAGCTGGATTGTTCGGAGATCGACCGGGATTATCCAGAAAACCTGTTGGATTTCTCATGCATCAATTCATCTAGATTTTCTGCATTCAGCTGGAATCCAAGCAGAATCCAGTCAAAATCCAGTTAGAATCCAGTACAAATCCAGCTGGAAATCCAGTCGATTTTTTTCAACAGGGAAAGAATAAAATAGATTTCCAAGATCTGGTCGGGCCGCAAGCAATACTCTAATATCATGGGCTACTTGCTCTCGTAAATACACGGTTAGACGTAAAGTGGTGGACAAACTCAGCCTCAACTGACTTTTTCTGTGCTTGGTCACGCCCGGTACCGGCCGTAGATCAAAAATTCATATCTAGAAATTGATAATTCTGAGTTTCAACCTGAATTCTTCCATATTAAGGAGTTCATTTTATTAAATATTACTTCATTCCACATCCATCTCCACATTGACTCCCAGACGTTCATGCAAGTAGCAAGTTGAGAACTCGTGTATGATTTTCCATACTCTTCGGTGACAATACGTGATCTGTATAGAAAGCTTCATAGAATGCGTATAGAAGAAACGAAACTTCATACACCACTCATTTTCGACAAAAAGCTACGCAAATTCCAGAATAGAATTGTCAAGTAGGATCTTTATCCAGATCTAGAGATTTTTCCAGTAAGAAATACACATCATTTGTATGCTTCCTTATTAGATAAAGTGGATCTGCGATGCATTTGAGAAGTCCAATTACGGGAAAAGAGTTGTACAAGCTATTGATAAATCATGTACAGGATCTTCAGTTGCCGATGACCCACATCCAATTTTCTCTGTTGGTCTATTACCAGCAAGTGAATTCAAAAAGATACGAGCCGTAACGCAATTACAATGGCTAACTTGGAGAATCTGCATAGATTACAAGAGAAACTTACCATCCTTACTTCTAAGATTTTGTTTGTATGTGGTGAGTTCAATATTTCAGTTCTCAATAACACGATTATTAATACCACTTTCTGACATAACTTTCTGAATTTCAGTTCATCAGTATGTTATTAAGTACACCTTATGTCGGTATAACAAAGAGTATAGACCAGAAAGGTATCCAGAATATCCAAGGACTTCTCTACCTCGTCATAACCGAAACTATATTCACTTTCAATTATGCAGTTTTTTATACTTTTCCAAATGAGTTACCGCTTCTTCTGAGAGATATTGCTAGTGGTCTATACAGTCCAGCACCTTACTACATCAGCAAAATAGTTGTATCGGTATGAAAAGTCCTCTTTCGAGAATTTATAATTTATTGATTACCAGCAGCTACACGTTCTATTCACAGGAGTTGATCATCTCTCACAAGAGTATAAAAATGTCAACATCTGAATTATTCCCGAAGTACCGAGAGGAAAAAATCATGCTTAGGTAGAACTTTGACCACGATATGTGTAAATTATCGATCTTTGAGAGCCAATCCAGAGTGAAGTAGAAAAGGAAAAATCACATAATCCACCACATGTTTAATAAATGCGACGTTTCGCCAGTAAGGTTCACTGGTCTCATCAGGGTAAAAATTTATTACACAAAAAAACACCTGATAAATAATAGGTACAATCTAAATACAAAACAATCGATGGAGTAACAACAAAATATTCTTTCTCACCAGTTTTGAATGAAAATATAATATAACGGCCCAGCCGCTTCCACTGCCATTGTCGAACTATTGTGTATAGATCTAACGTCAGTGGTCTTATATACCATCAGATACATCGGTGTGTTTGTTTTGAAAAATCTTGTTAAGCTTCCTATACGGGTGACTGAGGTGTTGTGTGCCTTCCTTTCTATTGAGTGTGTGTTGGTACATATTGATGTGGGGCATTTCCGAAATAAGTCGTTTCTTATAATTCGCTTCGCAGTCTGAAATTTTATCAATAAAGTCAATGAAGTATCCGGCTCGCTTGAAAAATCGAACATTAGAACAGTTCCTTCAGTCAATCATAATCTCACGAGCATAATAAAATTGGACAAAGATAAAACAGACATATTAGATCAAACCGGGATCACGCAATCACAGAACATCAAAAAATTACTGATAAACCACTACCGGTCCCTTTGCATACAGGAAAGAATAGTATGCACACATTTTATTGGAATAAAGTTAGAATTTTAGACCGCGAAGCGAATTATAAGAAACGACTTATTTCGGAAATGCTCCACATCAATATGTACCAACACACACTTAATAGGAAGGAAGACACACAACACCTCAGTCATACGTATAGGAAGCTCAACAAGATTTTTCAAAACAAACACACCAATGTATCTGATGGTATATAAGACCACTGACGTTAGCTCTATACACAATAGTTTGACAATGAAAGTGGAAGCAGCCGCTTCCACTGCCGAACGTTATATTATATTTTTATTTAAAACTGGTGAGAAAGAATATTTCATTGTTACTTCGTCGATTGTTTTGTACTTAGATTGCATTATTTATCACGTGTTTTTTTGTGTAATAAATTTTTAGCCTGATGAGACCAGTGAACCTTACTAGCGAAACGTCGCATTTATTAAACATGTAGTGGATTTTGTGATTGTTCTTTTCCACTTCACTCTGGATTGGCCCTGAAAGATCGACAATTTACACATATTGGAATTGTGGAGGGTGCACATCACATTATTGGACCACGATTTCTATGTAACTATCATGATTGTTCATTACTGACGCACAGTCACTATTCTGTTTACCAACTACTAATGAACTTCAAACAAATTGTCACATTTATATTGAATTCTTATATGCCAATGCATCGATTATACATTGGATACAAATATGCGGCTATGAAGTGTATACCACATACAATGTTTTCCCTTCTTTGGAAATATACTTTCTACTCCCACGAACAAAATTTTGCATAGCTATGAGGATCTCGTTGATAACTAAAATTCGAGATCTATGAGTTGAATGAATATTTATATGATAGTGAAGATGTGCTGGTTCTAAGCTACCAGTACATTTGTTAGCCACTAGCACACATATGAAATACAACAATTGGATAATAATTGAATATATGCAAGTCACGATGGTTAACCGGGCGCCTGGCAAATAAATGCGCGGATTTTCGAATAGTCAGTTAGCACGGAATAGGGAAAAACACAACTATACTTATACGTATCTAATCTTCTGAGACTCGCTGCTGAACATGTTTGCCATCAGAGAACGTATGCGCATGTCAGGTGTGCCCGGTAAGAGCCCACACTGGCTCGCAAGTTATTCCCTCGGAGTACTATAGGAGCCACAGCAGGCGCACTATTGTTTACTTATCAATAATATCGTTACTAGACGAGGGGAATCCTGGGATATCATTTTCGGGATGTAAATATCATAAATCATGTGAGGAAAACAAATATACATATACGAAGAAACATCAGTAGGAACCAGGAGGAAGATTCACCAGTACCAGGCAAGTATCCAATACGATACTGTTGTGGCCCAGCCTTGCCCCGCCCACTTTTTGAAAATTTAATCCGATGAACGACGCATCGCACATTTGCGATGCGCATTTTCCCACATGCTACCCGAGTTGCGCCGAGAAGCGACTTTAGAATTAAGTAGGTATGTGTGAGTATGAGAATGCGCTGAGTGCGACGCATCCATGCGACGAATGGCGAATCGCACGTAGCACATGAGAATCTTATGGACAGCTTGCATTTTGTGCAGCTGCCCAACGTTGAATCATATGAATGTCGGCTATAAGATATTTCTTATCAGCCTGCGCACAGCCAGCGGGCGCTCGTGCGGGAATATTATTTTATAAGTACGAGTTGCACACGGCAACTGCGCAGCTCCCTGTTCTTAAGAAACGGCCATAGGATATTTCCTTATCGGCACGTATAAGATGTCGAGCAGCCAGCGGGCACTCGACCAAGGAGAAATAATTATTAAGCCGTAACATACGAATACATTGCAAAGCGAAGCAATGCTTCAGTATACCTTATTTGATTTGATGGTAGAATTTAAGGACCACGCAGTTGTACCGGGCAACTGACATAGTTGTATAGGCCGATGCGCCATAAGGAAAAATCTAAATGTGTACACGTATGCATAAGTTAATATTGTAAGGCGCCTTACATATATATGAATATTCAAATAAGCGACCAGTGCGCATTGCGGCGCGTCAATAGATTTGTAGTGAAGTGAGCGCGCTTCATAGCCTTAAGTATTCGCGCGTGCGAACGGAGAGAAGACGCTGAGCCACGCGCGCTCGTTATCACTCCACGAAGGAGAGGTAATTCTCGCGAAGTGCAGCGGCGCTTCCCAACCGTTTCGCGCCCGGCGAGCGCATCTTGACGTGACGTCACGACGCTTATAAAAGAAGCGGCCGCGGAGGATACGACGGAGTTGATCTGCGCTAATCACGGATGCCACACGGGTGGCCGGACATGGAGCACGCGAGCGGCGCAGCTCCCCCGCGAACGCGTAGCATAATCACATCTATTTCGGAAGATCAAGTTTTTGTATTGAGATCCAACCACGCGGGATCAAGCATTAAGTGTAGGTTTAGTTCCTTTGAATAAATAAGTTAGTGCTAGTGCACTCGAAGTGGGTTTGTTTCCAACTACCTTTCCCACACCACACGTCATCCGAGCCGATACTCATATACGGCCCAACGCGCTACGGAATACTCGGCTGCCACGCTGCCAAGCCTCAGCCAGGGACGACACGGCGCCGGACGGAGTAGGAAGATGTAAGTGGCCGAGCGGCCTTGCGTTCGAACAGGGATCGCGACACCTCACAGCGGATAATATTCCCGTATAAATAGGGGTATTTCGCCCAACCGCCCCTCTAAACAACGGTCGGGCCTTCACAATACTATCCACCAATGAAGAATTTAAAAGTTTTAAAGAAAGAAGATTCAATGGACTTACAGGTAAAAAGGGAATCTGCAATAATGCGATTGGACCTTGATCGTGTGGATTCAACAATCGAACCTTTGATTGTGTATATAGGTGATATTGCGAGAAAATTAATTCATGCTCCAGGGAGGTGGTGAGCTGCCGTCTTCCCGGTGGACAGATGGTAGCGCAACTGACCGGGGATCAGGAGGACGCTGGTTCGAATCCAGCTCGGGGAGCGTGGAATTTTTTTCTTGCAATATCACTTTGGGATAGTCAACCAAGCCCGAATTTATTCGTCATTTGAAACATGTGGACGTTAAAAATAATTATTATGAGAATGCGCCATTTTTTGGAATCTAATATGGTTTTTGGAGTCTAAACGGTTGCAGATCAAAGGAATGCATTTGATCTCATTACCAACAGTGTTAAAAATAGCCTAGGGAAACTTTTTTTTATTGAAGCACCTGGAGGTACAGGAAAGACTTTTCTGCTCAACTTGATTCTAGCTCAAATTCGTATTTTGGGTGCTTTAGTTTTAGCTGTTGCATCTTTAGGTATTACAGCAACTCTACTTGCTGGAGGCAAAACTGCCTACTCCACTTTTGAATTACCTTCGAACGTTTTCATTGACCAAGATACAATATGTTCAATAAGAAAAAATAGTCCTTCAATAGGCAAAGTTATTGAAAAAACTTCTCTTATAGTATTTGATAAATCTACTATGAACCACCGTTCGCATATTGAAGCTCTGGATCGCATGTTTGAGATTTGAAATATAATAACAAACCTATGGGTGGAATAACTTTCGTTTTCTCTGGAGACTTCCGGCCAACATTCGCCTGTGATTAAAAAATGAGCTCGCGCTGACATTGGGAAAGCATGTTTGAAGTCATCTTCAATTCACGGACAAATATGAGAGCTCATATTAGGGGTGAGGATGTGCAATTTCCTTTAGAACTTCTGAAAATTGGAGATGGGATAGTATCAAATGAAAATGATTACATAAATATTGATACAAAAATAGGAACGACTATTAATACAGTCATGGACCTGAATTCTAAAGTCTATCCAGAAATTGAAAATCTCTCTGACAAACTTTTCAATTGGTTATGCGAAACGACAATCATAACGCCTCGAAACGCTACCGCTTATAATATTAATAATATTATTTTGGGAAAGTTAGATAGAAAAATACGATAATATCATTCTGTCAATACAAAGATTAACATTGATGAAGTTGTACACTACCCTCAAGAATTTCTGAACTCTCTTGATCCTTCACGCTTTCCGCCTCATGACTTAAAATTGATAATTCGTTCTCCAATAATGCTATTACGCAATCTGAATTCTCCCAATTTATGTAATGGCACAAGGTTGCAAATTGAAGTTATGCGGGAGTATATAATCGAAGCAACTATTCTTACAGGACCTACAGCTGGAGAAACAGCATCCGTACCTCGCATACTTATGATTTCATCAGACTTACCATTTCAATTCAAACGATCATAATTTCCTGTAAAACTCTCTTTTGCCTAGATTTTGACTAAAAGGGGCCTCCTGTTGGAGTTATGGATACATCAAGTTTCAGGAGATATTGATATCTCTAGGTTTTGCTTTCTCAAAGAGAAAGCTTTGTAGTGGGCTAAAAATCGACCCATCGAATCGGACTTCGGGACCTCGATTTTCGTAATCTACGGGTCGAGAAACATGGAATCCGAATATGTCTGTATGTATGTACGTACGTACGTGCACTTTTTTTTGTCGTACGATAACTTTCGAAGGAATTGTCCGATGAGGGACTGATTTAAGGGCTTGGAGTTCATTCAGTAATGCGTGTGATCAAATACCATTATTTGTGATGTTGAGAATTGTGCCCTGATGAAACATATCAATTAAGAGTAACGTACCATGAGTGAGACATGTTGATGATGAGTTTTGGACAGCTGTAGCTGAATAATCTATTTATCGTATACTATTGAATTTCAGATAACATGTGAAGTAGTGACAAATTAGATGATGATAAAAAGTGAAAATGCTATCGACAGTAGGGGAGCATGTAGAATTCATGTTTCTGGTGTGAACAATGCGTACAGAAACTTACGTAAGCTCACTCGATGAGTCAGCGAGCAATGTCATAAATGTGAGAAAACCTAGAGATATCAGTATTTCCTGAAACTTGAGGTATCCATAACTCCAACAGGAGGCCCCATTAGTGAAAATCCCTGAAATAGGTTCATATGTATGTGTTATATAGCACATCAAAACAGGTTTGGTGAAAATACAGGACCCGGAGACTGTGGTGTCCCCTTGTTAGTCAGGGTACCTAATGAGGGTGGTCCAAGGGTACACACCTGGAACCCCCGAACGATTTTCAGGTAGTCTAGGTAGTCAGCTTCCTCAAACAAAAATACTAGGAACGCACCCTTGGAACACCGTCACCGGGTACCCTGACTACCTGGACATCGTTCGGGTTCAGGGCCGGTTTCCCCAAGCAAAAATACCAGGAGAGCACCCATGAAACATCGTCATCGGTAACCCTGATTTCCTGGACATCGATCAGGTCCACGGTCAGCTTCTCCAAGTTAAAATACCAGGATCGCACCCTCAGGACACTTCATCAGCGACCCTAGGTACTTGGACAGCATCGGGGATTAGGATATATCCTCATTCAAATAAAACTTCCAGTCGACACGCCGACATCGACATCCTCAACCACCATTTGCCTATGTAAAAGTGATTATAAAAAAAACATGTGATGAATTTTGAAATGCCTTGTCTTGTATTAAGATAATAAATTAATTAATTTCTCCTGATTATTTATTTTTTTTTTCTGTAACGCTCATGCATACAAATCGTTTGGAAAAATATCTACTGAATCTTATTACTGACGCTCATGTGGAAGTCCTTAGTGCATATACGCTTCATTAATTATTATTTTTATAGTATATAATACTCCGCAAAAAGAATTGAAATTCTCAAAAAAACCTTTTTAAAAAAAAGTGAAGATATTGCGTCGAGCGTGTGGCTCTCTCATATTGCTTAAAAAAATGAAATCCATAATTGACACATGAGTCAATTTATTATTTCATCAGTATTCATTCTGATTAATTCTCATATCGTTGGAGTATCACGTATTCCTATTACAGTTTACATACTATAAGAGACGGACAGCGTTCAGCTACACCGCAAAGCAGATTATTCAGAAGCAAATGATCTTCTCCAAATGTTATTTGACTTCTATTCGAACACAGACAAATTGGTCATTCCCAAACAAAATGAGTTACATGCTGCTCTTAGTGCTGATGGAAACTGGTACAGAGTTAAGGTTACCCAAGTGCTGAATAATGAAGTTCAAGTGACGCTCTTAGATTATGGCAATATTGAGATAGAATAATACTGGACTAAGCTAAATGTATTCTCTCTCAATGGCGTAACCGAGTGGGACAAGGATGTTAGTCGGAGGCTGATTGATTTCACGCCTCCTGATAAGTGTCTTCAAACTCTCATAATCACCAACAAAGCACCTTTGTGATTTGATCTTTTTAATGGAGAACAAAGCCTCAGTAAACTTTTGAACAGCGAAAAACTATCTGCCTGCATGAGAAATATGGAGTTGGTAGAAGAAGAGCGTGATCCCTGATCATCTTTTGTTAGTTATTGTGTCTCAGTCGATGAATTTTGGTTGTAAGAAGAAAAATACGTGAGTGACCTAAAGATGTTCGATGATAGATTGCTAATGGCTGATATTCTCCCTGCCATCACGGATATCAAAGAAGATCAGGTCTGCGTTGCTCATATCTCGACGATGATCTCTACTACCGAGCAAGGCACAAAAGTCCACTATACGGACTATGGTAACACAGCCATGACAAAAGATGTAAGAAAAATTCTAGACAATCTCGCATCCATGCCTCCTCTATCCCGTAAGTGTTGTTTAGCCAAACCTGATGGGGTTGAACACTGGCCACATGGTGTTAACACTGAATTCGAAATGATTGCTGATAGCGGTGCTACCGTTTTCCTCCTGGATATACTTGAGGAAGACGAGATATGTGTCGTAAAATTAACCCATGATATTAAGGGTTTGGCTCTAGAACTTCTAGAGAGATGCGTCAAGGTCACTGCGCCAATCGATGGAGGCATTGATATTGATGATGCAAAGGTTGATTATACAAAGATTGATGATGCAAAGAATACTATTGGAGAGGAGCGACCACCTCCCATAGGTAAAGAAAATATACCGAATGCTAATATGTGCTGTGTCAGTTATGTATGTTCACCATTGAAATTCTGGATACACAAGCAGACCCAGTCCCCAATTTTGGATGATATTACTTTGAGAATGATTGACGCAGAGCTGTTTGAAGAAATTCGCGATATTAAAGAAGGTAAACTCTTGGTAGCCAAATTTGATGAAGATCAACTTTGGTATAACTGGTTTATTGCCATTGGTATTTCCAGCTGAAGCATCACCTGGAAGTTCGGTAGCAACAATTTACATCATGAGGATGCTCAGTGGCATCATAGTGCCTTTGTATCTGAGCATGAGCAGCCTATCATCGGAACGGATACTCAATCTAAAAGGTATGATAATAATTCCACAGAGATTCGCTCAGATATCTCTAATGCACTTTGTGGAACTCAAATTAATGGAGAACAAGAAAAAACTTTGACTTAAGGAGTAATATACCTTTGTGACCTCCGATTTCGAGGTCATTTTCAAACACTTACCATAAGCGCAGAAAAAATCCTAGGGATATGGGGTTTGTTGCATATGAAAGTACTACTTTCCAACTATAGAAAACACACTTTTTTTTTCTAAAAAATACAAAATGGCGGCGTACCAGCTCGTCAAAGAAGAAAACATTTTTTTACTTTTTCTCCACTAGCGTACCGCTACAGGTCACAATTTTGACCCTAGAAGAAAAAATCGAACGGGGTTTTGAAGTGAAATAAAAAACTCAGTGAACGTCGGGCGGTTTTTTTGGAATTCAAATTTGGGGCCAAATGGCGTCAATTTGAATTTTTTTCTTTTTTTTTCGCAAAAAAATCGATCGAAAATCGGCAATAAAATCGGTAAAAATTAAAATATCAAAAAAATCGTACGACGTTCACTTAAAAATCATGTTTCCAAGCTACAGTTAGAATTTGAAGAGAATCGGTTGAAAATTGACGGCGCTATCGGTACGCTAATGTCAAAAAAGACGGTTCCGAGATAAACGCGTTCAAAGTTTTGAGTACAATACTAATACTATACGACTTTGTTCAGAGAATCGATTTTTTGAGGCACTTAGAACTTCTTCCCCCACTTGATCGACTTTTCATATCATTCTTAGATAGTTTATGGAGTGTTTAAGCCAATAAAAAAAAATTGGAGAAAAAAAAAGTCACAAAGGTATATTACCCCTTAACAAAGTAGGGTCAACGAGACTGATATTGTTAACGAAGCCCAAGTAGATACTAATCCTCAAAAAAACCTTTTTTAAAAGAAGTAAAAATGTTGCGTCAAGCATGTGGCAGAATTAATTTATCTCTTATATTGCTTAAAAAAAACGGAATCCATATTAGACACATGAGTCAATTTATTATTTCATCAGTATTCATCCTGATTGATTCTCATATTGTTTGAGTATTACGTATTCTTATTACAGTTTACATACTATAGGAGACGTTGTCAACTTTAACTAACCAATTACGAAAAAACTTACCAGATTGCTTTTTAGGTACTTCATCAATTATTTAGAGAACTAATGACGAACCAAATTGACGCCACTAGATAGGCATTTTTAACGTCTTATAAATCATTATATTTCACTGGATCACTGGATATAAAAATGATTATAGGAATATTATAAAGATATCAGGTGGCGCGTCAGCGCCACCGACGACAAGTATACGCAGCAAGCGCTCGTGGGGACGCGACTAGCCATTATATACAGCCCAATGTCGTGTTCAACCTCACTTTCTTAATTATTTTTGTTTTACCGATGTCCTGCAGTCTTGTAACAGTTATAAGCAAGAACTACGGTCACTTACGATTACTTTTGTCAGAAAAGTTTCATCGAAATCGCTCTGGTTATATTTGAGAATAGAAGATTAAGTCGGCTAGCAGACAGAGTGCGCGAGAGCGCTTGAAAATTCGTCAAAACATTTCAAGATTTCAAGAGTACGCTATAGATATACAAGCGAGCGAGCGAGCGAGCGCCAGCGGTGCCCAGTAGTGAGAGGGTGACCGCGGTAAGGTTGGTTATCACTGCGGCCGGTCGACTGCGCATGTACGCTCTCAAGTGAAGTGAAGCAATATCGTATCATCGAGTATTATTATATATAGTAATAGTAGTATCGTCGTAGTAAACAGCTGGTAGGCAAACATATGGGCAGTAGTGATGAAAAGTGCAAATGTGCTGGACGTCATCTTAACTACTTCAGCAGCTTTGTCTATCCGACTTTAAATTGATTGAGTTGTTTGACATGGGTTTACCTATTTGCTGGTGCTGATATACTTTTCAAGGTAAATTAGTTTTTTTTTAAAGATTTGATTTGAAGTTATTCATTGACTGATTAATGAATCTAATTGATCATTTTTTTTTGCAGTTCAAAAATAGATCTGACTGAAGTTGAAAGGCAACAACTGCTCAGTTTTTTCATACGGGCCACAGGAGTTGGCAAGACTCATCATACAAGATGAGAAAATAAGTTCTCGCCAATAACAGACTGACTTAATATGATCATGAATAAGCAAGTAGAAGACTTCTACAGCACAGTGGATTTCACGTGACGTGTTGGACCTTTTCGACAATAACATCTTGTATAAATATGCACAAGTTCACAGGAGAAGACGTCTAAATTGTGACGTGGATATATCAGCGAGAAAACCTCGCTCTCCGTATCCGTCACGTGTTCTCGATCCTGACAAACGATCTCAAAAGAGGGGGATCGCCGGGCTTGTTTCCACCGGGGTGTGGAAACGCGAATTGAATTAAACGACGATACTCGAACACACACACCTCACTCCACACACATACTTTGCACACACGCAAATCCTCGGAACTATCCGATCGGCGCGCGCTCACCTAAGGGAGTGGGCCAACGGCTCTCGGAGTTACCGAGAATTGCCTCCGCTGGCCTACCAGCTCGCGCGCGATCGCTAACAACAGCGCGGCGCTGATGCACCGCGGCGCCCCCACTAGCCGCGTATCAAAAATTTATTGAATAAACAAATTTTTAATTTTAACAAATGTTTCAAATTGTTCAATCATCACAAATGCTTATTGGTACTTAGACTATGACTTATGATAGTCAATATGAATCGATGGGGTGTATCAGAAAAGAAATAATTTCCGGATGATGTTGACATGGGATGAAAACTTTGTTTCAACGCTAGTTTAATTTTCAATATTCGTCATCAGAACATTCATCCAAGGAAAGTTCTCCTAAAACAGAATCTATGGATAGATCGTTATTTTCTTCAATTTCTGAGTCTCTTTCTATTATGATAAGCTTTTCTATTTCTTCAGAGAGGGGGGTAGTATCTGGTTTTGGTCTTATAACTCTTATTGAAGATATTTTCAAGTCAGACCACATGCAGAGGCAATGCATAAGATCAGTCATAGTGTCGATCCTATTGAATATATTGAAATTCAATCTATTGATACAATATATGAACAATTTTTCATGAGAAATAAACTATCGAATGAAATTACCAAATTACACTCGCTCTCGATATGCGGGGCTCGGGCGCTCGCGTGGCTTATGCCGGGCTTGGCGCTATCGCCGGCTAAATATGATTTTCGGCGCGAGGCTCATAACGAGTATGGGCGCTACTCGTTACAGCCCCCTCCCAGACGGAACCGACGGGGCGGTGACGTCGAGAAGGAATTGCCTCGCGTCGTTGCGTCTTAGTGTAAGGAAAATTTTGGGAGTGATGATTTTCGGGAAATTGATGACAGCAAAGCATTGAATTTAATACCATTTATTTAGAAAAAAATATCAAAAGTAGAAAAATATGAAATAAGGTGAAAAATATGGCATGGGAAGAATATGGAACTATGGTGGATGTGGGCCCCCTCGTCCAGCGCAGGCTCCCATGGCTCGCCGACTGCAGCTACTTCCAGCGGCGGGGCTTCTCCGTGAACTCGTCGTGGCGGTCACGGTTCGGGCAGTCCGGGGTGTTGCGGACTCCCGGTGTCCCGCACCACTGGCAAGTGCGCCTGGACATCGGACGATTGTCCGCTGCCCTCTCCTGGGCGAGTCTCGCCTGCATCAAGCGTTGGCGAGTTGACTCCACCTCCTTTTCCAGCTCCTCGAGCTTGCACGCCTCTTCTTCAGCCACACGGCGCGCCTGCTCTTCCACCTCGTCCTGCTGCGCTCGCTGACGGTGGCGGGTCGTGCGGAACTCCTGGCGCGCTTTCTCCTCATCGCGCCAGTCCATCATGTCCCGGGCCCAGTCGCGCGATAGTTCTTTCGCGCGATTTCCGTGGCGCCGGCGGAACTGGCGAAAGAGCTCGATTGCTCCTGCCGCTCTCTCCTCCTGCTGGGCGGCGCCCTCCCAGGCGGCCGTCAATATCGGCACTATCTCGCGCCACTCTTCGTCGGCGCTCAATTCACGTGCCTCGGGGCGATTGGGCTCGGCGCGCGCCGAGCCCGTTTGCTCCGGCTCGTCCCTGAGGCGGCGTAGCGTCGCTCCCTGCCGGGGGGCTTCTTCGGCTCAAGCTCCCTCCTCGGTGACCTCTTCGAGCTGGACGGTCGTCGGCTCCGGCTCGGGTTCGGGCTCGTCCATACGGTTAACGATGGCCAGGAAGAATCCCGTGACCGTACGGACCGTCTCCATGGTGGGGAGGCGCGGGTGGTGTACCGCCCAGCGCAACAGGCTGGCGCTGCTGCGCTCTACGGCCTCTCTCACCCAGATCTTGGGGACGGAATCCATCTCCTATAGGGAAAAATCGACCCAAAAGAAGATAGGGATCAGGAACTTGATTGGGCGTAGGATGTTAGTGGCAAGAAAAAGAAAAGAAAGCAACACACAAAAGAAGCAAAAGCAAAAGCAGAACGAGATTGGGCACAGCGGAGACGCGGGCGCGCTATTTTACGTTCGCTTTGCGGAGCGAAGTTTTCGCGGCGACAATGGCACGGATGGCATTGGATCGGGCGCTCGCGGCGTTGGAACTTCGGCGGCGCTCGCCGCTGGGCTCACGGTCGCGTTCTCATCGGCGGGCTTCCGTACTGTCCGCACGTTTTTTCGAGGTCTCCCGCGACCTCGCTTCGGCTGCTGGGTCGTTGCTTGCGCCGGTGGAGTCTCGGCAAGATCGATGGCGCTCGCTGCGGGGATCTCGCTCGCCCTTTCGCTCGCAATCTTCGGCATATCTTGTGTCCCCGTGTCGCTTTCGGGCGAATCACTCGGTGCGCTCGCATCCCTCGGCGGTCGAGAAGTCGGCGGCACTTGCCGCTCGATGTCGTCCTGCGTGGCTTCGGCTTCGGGCGTTGGGCTCGCATACTCGGGGTGGTATCTTTTAAGGTAGTGCGCGGCTACCGGTCCTACTGTCAAACCGTCGCCGCCGCACAATTCAAAAGTGTTCGTCCCCAGTTTCTTCGTGACTCGAAACGGGCCAGCGAAATCCGGGGCGAACTTGGCGGTAATGCCTTTCGAAGCTCTGGAGAGTACCTCGTTGTTTTTCCAAACGAGGTCTCCTACTTCGAAAGTACATGGGCGGTGCTTCTCGTCATAGTACTTGGCCTGTCGCTCCTGGGCGGCTTGGGCCTCGGCGGCTGCTTTTGCTTGGAAGTCTGGCAGATTCTCAAGCCGATTTCTCCATTCTTTCAGCGCTTCCTCCTGTTGCTCCTCGACGGCGATTATTTCGCGCTGCCGACGGAGTGCTCCGGGAGGCTCGGGCTGCCGGCCGTAGTTCAGCATGGCCGGGCTTGTGCCGAGAGAGCTCTGGCTTGCGGTGTTGTAGGCAAACGTGAGTTTTGCTAGGTTTTCGTCCCATTTTCTATGATTTTCGTCTAAATACGACTTAATCATAGTCTTGAACGTGCGAACGCGTATGGCTCGAGATCCGGGCCGATGATAATGTTGATCAACCTCTGAAAGGTGGCGCCCGCGTACGAGAGTCCGAATGGCATTCGGTTGAACTGGAAAAGCCCTAGGCCAGGGATTGTGAAGGCCGTTATGGGCTCGCTCACCCGGTTTCAATTTTATTTGGAGGTATGCGCTGCTTAAGTCCAGCGTGGAGATATACTTCGCGTGTCTCAGCTTGCGTAGTATATCGTCCATAAACGGCAGCGGATATCCGTCCGCTTGCGAGAGCGCGTTGACTCTGCGAAAGTCAATGCATAAGCGGTACTCGCCGCTTGCCTTTTTGACCATCACTATCGGGCTCGACCATGCGCTCGTAGATGGTTCGATGATACCCGCTTCCAACCATTCGGCGACCTGGCGGTGCATCTCCTCTTCGATCTTTTTGGAGACAGGATAATAGCGCCTTTTCACGGGACGCGCACCACCGACATCGATCTCGTGCTCAATCAGGTTCGTGCACCCAAGCTGTTTACTCTGGCAATCGCTCAAGAGTTTGTCGAGCAACGAATTCAGCTGCAGGCGCTCGCTTTCCGTTAGGTCGGCGAGCTCTGCCGCGCAGAGCGTGGACATGTCACCTCCGAGCTCGCTGAACTCGAGATCGACCGAGTCGTTGGCTGCTCCCACAAAGCATTTGCAGGAGGTTGGGTCGTGAGCGAGTCCGAATGCAGTGATTATGTTGGATCCGATTATGCAATCGGTCCAACAGTCGGGCATAATGTTGACGCGGATGTCCTTTCGGATGCCTGCGATCGTGAACGGCAGATCCACGTATCCCGTGATTTTGGCTGGCGAGCCGTCGGCGAGGCGAGTCGTGCGGCCTCGCACTGGCATGACTTTGCGGCGGCAAGCCGTGGCTAGTTGCAGTCCGACGCTGCCCATCGTCGTGCGCGAGTCTGCCGTATCGTACAGACCGCGCAGCCGATATCTATCGATGGCGACTTGGAGCCACCAATTTCCTTCTCGTCCTTCGGGTTGCGAAGGCTCGTCGAAGTTGCTCGCATCTACGGAGCCGTCTGAGTCGGCGCCCGCCGGCTCGTCCTGCTGTGACTCGTTCGTCGTGCGCTCTGGGTCTTGGCGTCGAGGCTCGACTGAGGCCTGCAAGGCATGAAGAGCGGAATCGGCCTCGTTTAACCGCTCTTGCTTGCGTTTCCCAGGTTGGGCAATTTCGGCGGATCACGCCCTCCTTGCCGCACCCGTAGCATTTCACAAGGCCGGACTGATCCGGGCGACCGCGGCTGTAGCTGGCTGGGTCGCGGATCGTGGCCTGTGATCCCTCTTTCTTTGCCGCAGGCGGCGCGGCGCTTGCCGCCTGCCCTTGCTCCTTCGGCCAAGATGGCCTTGTTTGGCCACCTCCCGGGCTGTTGCTGTTGCTCTGCTTCTGTTGAGATCCGGCGTTGCTGAGTCTCGCTTGCTGCTTTTCGGTCGCAACTCGGAGCTCTTTGACCTCGGCTGCAAGCTTTTGCACTAAGGCCAATACGTCGTCCGGGGCGGATGATATCGCCAAGATCCGGGGCGAGGCGTTCGCCTTGGTCTCGCTTGCTTTCGACTCGCTTGTTTTGCTCTTTTTGAAAGCAAACTCCGGGAGCAGCGCTGTCGAAGGGTCTGGGGGCGGCTTGTATGTTTTCTCCGCCACCAGGTTGGCTTCTGCTTCGACAGCAAGTTGCAGCAACTGCTCAACCGTGCAAAAGCCGTCTCTCCGGACGTGCTGCTTGATTTTGGGGTGCAAGTTGTTGTATAGCAGCCCCAGCTGCTGTTCGAGCGTGGGCGGAGGTCTCTGCCGGCGCATGATCCCCTGGAGGCAGGTGATGTAGTCTCGAGCCTTCTTGCCAGGCGCTTGGGATCGCTCGAGTGCCTCGATCATGAGCTTTTGTGGGAATGTTTGGTCCTCTCCGTACCATTCCCTAGCGGCTCGGCAGAAATCCTGCCAGGTTGCCCAATTATGCCGGTTATTTTGGTACCAGTCGTACGCAGTGCCGGCAAGCATCTGCGAAATGGCTGGTAGCAGCTCGCTTTCGTCGAAATTGGCGAGCCTTCTGGCGTCCTCCACCCGTGTGAGAAACAGATCTATGCTCTGATTCTCGCCGGTGAATTTTGTATTCCAGCACCTCACGATCTGCTCTATATCACTCGGGTGTGAGAAGCTGCCGCTGGTCTGCGAGTTACGGAGGGTTGTATTTCCGTACGGACTTGCGAGACTCGCAGGCCCAGCCCCCTACCAGGCGGAGCCGACACAGCGTTGCGGCAGCGTATGAACCGCTTGGGGTTGAATCGGCGCGTTCGCGTGCCTGCCGATTCGCTGTTGCGTAACGTTTCCGTGAATCGCCGGTGGTGGTTGCCCTTGGGAAGGCTGATGCGTGCTGTGGGCGCCAGGCTCTGGTGTGAAGCTTGGCAGTGATGTGTGCTGCCGTGCGTTCGCCGGAGCCGCTTGATCTCGTTGCGATGAGATTCGCTGGTCGACGCTCGTCGAGTCGCTCCCAAGGTTGTCACCTGATTCGAAGTAATTACACGTAAACGTGTTTTGAAAATTCACCGTTGGGTGGTGTGTTTGTGTTTTGCGCTTGCACTTGCAGAGTCAGGTCTCGTACTTGTGCTTGCAAGTTAGCCAAATACGATACGAATTCCGAAGGCAAATTGAATCGCTCGCCATTCGTAGTCGAGAATGGCTCGCGTGCTCCTTGGAATTGTTGATTTGCGCCATCGTCGATTTGCGTGGAGTCTTGCACCTGCTCGTGGTTTGGCATAAAAATCGGTGTCAGATCGTCATTCTAGTTTGCAGTGCTTCGTCCGCTCAGATGATGCGTGGCGTTCGCCAAGTGCTCGGTGCTATCCGTATGTATCTGTGCCGTGTTATTCTGATACGTCTCAATTGCAGTTGGTGTCAGCCCATTGCCACTAGTCAGCTGATCTGGCGCTGTGGCGTTCGCCGCGGCGCTCCTGCTCGCGGCTGCCGCCTCTCGTGCTTGCTGCATCGTTCTCTGGATTGTTGCATTAACTGCTACGTTATCCAACAAACCAGTGAGTGGGTGTGGCACTTCGTGGTCCACCCATTGGTCGAGCAATGTGGAGCCGGAGCGCTCCAGACAAGTCGTTATCATGAACTCTCGTCTGCGTTGGCTACGCAGCTCTTGCTCGATTTCTTCCGGTTGGTTCGTCGGAACAAAATCTGCGGCACTGTAATCCCCGAGTAGCCAGCGTTCAAACCTGTGATTCATGCTGAATCTGGTACCGTCGGTGCGCATACCGAGTGCTTGCAGCGACTCTCTTGAATCTGGAGTTTCCATGTAGGAAATCCAATTCTCTATTGCGCCTGTAGTTGCGGCTGGTATCCAGTATTCGAAATTGGATGCGTCCATATTTCTTGCCGGCGCTCGCTCGTAGGATTAGAGATAATAAAAAAACAAAATTCATTAATGCACGAGACAGTATGGCGCGCGCTCTAATAAAGCAAAAGCGATTGGAAGCAACACGAAATTTGTTAATAATATTGAAATTATTAATAGCGGCAACAAGCAATTTGTTAAAAATATTTATAGTAAAATGAATTTACCAAAGTCATTCGCAATGTACGGCCCTCGTACAAATCTGAAATTCCTTAAGATTACCTAAATGCGCTCAAATACTGTCTCGGGAGTGAGATTCGAAGAGTGAGAGCCACGTAAAAATTTCGGATATAGTGAATCGGAATTATTTTTCAATTTTTCAAAAAAAACGAAAAAAATCGAAAATTGCAAAAGGATATTTAATCACGATATTTTATTTAACCGGTATTCCATAAAAAAATGCTCCGCGAAGAAAACCTCAGAAAAAAAAATTTTCCCGACTCGGAATCGAACTTGGACCCAGCGGTTGACAGGCACGGCGCCGTTCCACCGCCGCTTCGCTGATCCGCTGATCAGGAAGCCGATTTGCCCGCGCCGCGCGTCCGCGATTAGCCGACTCGAGAGCACTCGCCGCGTCGATCACTGCTCCCACCTGACTCAACCGCTCGACCTGAACTGCCGTGGGCTCGTCCTCTCGTGCGGCTGCGGTGCTCTTCCCATCCTCCTCTCCCTGCACCGGGTCTCTGGATCGGCCTCGCGTTCGGCCGTTGTCTCCTCTCTCGACTGCTTCGCTGCATGGTCCACCTCCGAATGCCGTAGCGCGCGCGCTCCCCACACCGACGCGCCCTCCGCGATGCGCGCGCACACTCCGACAGTGCAACCCGCCGCGACGCGGCCGCTCGCAACCCAACCGCTCGCGACCTCCACTCCGGCTCTAGACCCTCACAGTTTCCAACGTCACAAAATATGTTATGAGTGTTACCTTCATTGACATTTCTGTGAGTGATTTTAGTATCCGACAAGTGTGAGATGATCAGTGTAACCTCAAGACTGTTGACTTTACCAGGGATAGAATAAGTATTGTGATTAAGTGCAAAAGTGTGAACAGTTAAATGCGAAAAACAGCTGTGAGCCAAAGCAGCTCATGGATGAAGCTCTACATCTCTACAAGAGGAGACGTCTAGACGTGTTATGAGTATTAGCTTCATTGAAACTTGAGTGAATGATTTCAGTATTCGACAGTTCCAAAATGATAAGTGTAACTCAAGACTATTGACTCTACCAGCTCCATATCCTCCAGCTCATATAATTTACAAATATGAAATATGGAAATGAATCACAGATCACTGTAAAAATATTGGATAACTATTCATACCTGTTATAGGGATAGAATAAGTATTGTGATTAAGTGCAAAAGTGTGAACAGTTTAATGCGAAAAACAGCTGTGAGAGAAAGCAGCTTATGAATGAAGCTCTACATCTCTACAAGAGAAGACATCGTCTAGACATGTTATGAGTATTAGCTTTATTGAAACTTCAGTGAGTGATTTCAGTATCCGACAATTGTGAGATTATATATACAGGAATGAGCAAGTAGACGACTGCTACAGCACAACGTGTTCCAGTAGACGTGTTGGATCTTTAGCGACAATACCATCTTACATGAATATGAATCCGCAAGAAGAAGACTTTTACAGCACAACATATCTGAGTGGACGCGTTGGACTTTTCAGATAAATACTCAATATAAGACAAGTGATGTTAGACTGGCAACTGGAGCTTTTACGTGTAATCATACAGGATGAGAAAATAAGTTCTCAGCAATAAAAGATTGTCTTAATATACACATGAATAAGCAAGCGGAAGACTTCTTCAGCACAACCTGTTTTAGTACACGTGTTGGATTTTTAGCAACAATAACATTTTCTATGAATATGAATCAGTAAGAAGACTTCTACTGCACAACATATTTCAGTGGATGTGTTGAAATTTTCAGATAAATAGTCAGTGAAAGACAAGTGATTTTAGATCATATTATCCATCAACAGATTATATTATAAAATTATTATATAATCACTGTACATATCGGACCCTATCAAATTGCCCAGGCACTGTTTTGCCCGCCAATCAAAAACGGGTCACGTGCTTTTTGCCCGCCAATGAGCTGAGACGTATGTAGGGGTAAGATCGATAAGGTCGGTAAGGCAGTTTTAATTGAAATCATCATCGCGTTATGACCGAAGGAGAATATCAAAATGTCCTAAAGAGTTTTGAAAGCTCTCTGCAAAATATTGATTTAATTGAAGTTGCAGAACATGGATTTTTGGGTTATTTGGGTTATTTGGGAAAAATATGAAACTTCTTTATCGATCAAGTTCCAATAGCTGATTGACCTGGTATGCCTTCATTGGCGGGCAAAAAGCACGTGACCCGTTTTTGATTGGCGGGCAAAACAGTGCCTGGGCAATTTGATGGGGACTCATGCCAATGTTTTATCGAGATATATATAGATATTAATTTCTCCTTTACTCTGTTAATGGTACTGCATAGAGGTAGAAATAGTGTCCAATGAAAATAAATGGTTTCAACTAAATGCTCTGAATTGTTTGTTTTCATTCCTCATGTGAAATTTCATTTTGATAAAAAATCTCAAGGTATATAAAGATTTACATTATATGAATGATTATAATAACATTCTGGGGTTTTTTCAATGCAAATACAGTAAGATTTGATTCAATTTTCAATGAGCTTTATACAATTGACGAGTATAAGCTCATTTTCGAGTAACCGACCAAGTACGATGGCGCGCCTGTAGATGGCGAGGCGCTGAGTCGCACGCGTATATAAGGTATAGTGCGGCGCTCTCTCGAAATAGAATTGGCGCTCTACCGTCTATATATGGAGAAGCTTGACAACATGCAATTAGCCCATTCGCGGTTTATCTCAGTCTCCTATGTGATCCTTCCATACTGGAGCACATTTTTTTGAACTTTATATGCCGCGATCCAAAAGTAATATCGGCCGGCAACCAAAAGTACAAGGCATGGTTTCAAGTCGTATATCGAAATCAGTCTGCCAATGAACATAACATGGGCAGAAAGTGATGTTGGGTTTGGGTCTTTGAAACATGTTAGTCCAAGACTCATCTACTCCAGAAACTTGCTATCTCGGACTTTTCACCTTTTAGATTGTCTCCGGAAAAAGATTTAGAAAAAAAGTTTCGTTATGAAATTTCGCACGAGGATTAAGTATTTCGAAACATTAACCTTGAATATTGTTGTTTCAAAATAGGTGGAATGGGAAAAATGACACCAAAAAGCATGCTTTTTGGTGTCATTTTTCCCATTCCATGGCATTATTGCTGAGAACTGATTTTCTCATCCTGTATGATTACACGTAAAAGCTCCAGTTGCCAGTCTAACATCACTTGTCTTATATTGAGTATTTATCTGAAAAGTCCAACGCGTCCACTCAGATATGTTGTGCTGTAAAAGTCTTCTTCTTGCGGATTCATATTCATGTAAGATGGTATTGTCGCTAAAGATCCAACACGTCTACTGGAACACGTTGTGCTGTAGCAGTCGTCTACTTGCTCATTCCTGTATATATAATCTCACAATTGTCGGATACTGAAATCACTCACTGAAGTTTCAATAAAGCTAATACTCATAACATGTCTAGACGATGTCTTCTCTTGTAGAGATGTAGAGCTTCATTCATAAGCTGCTTTCTCTCACAGCTGTTTTTCGCATTGAACTGTTCACACTTTTGCACTTAATCACAATACTTATTCTATCCCTATAACAGGTATGAATAGTTATCCAATATTTTTACAGTGATCTGTGATTCATTTCCATATTTCATATTTGTAAATTATATGAGCTGGAGGATATGGAGCTGGTAGAGTCAATAGTCTTGAGTTACACTTATCATTTTGGAACTGTCGAATACTGAAATCATTCACTCAAGTTTCAATGAAGCTAATACTCATAACACGTCTAGACGTCTCCTCTTGTAGAGATGTAGAGCTTCATCCATGAGCTGCTTTGGCTCACAGCTGTTTTTCGCATTTAACTGTTCACACTTTTGCACTTAATCACAATACTTATTCTATCCCTGGTAAAGTCAACAGTCTTGAGGTTACACTGATCATCTCACAATTGTCGGATACTAAAATCACTCACAGAAATGTCAATGAAGGTAACACTCATAACATATTTTGTGACGTTGGAAACTGTGAGGGTCTAGAGCCGGAGTGGAGGTCGCGAGCGGTTGGGTTGCGAGCGGCCGCGTCGCGGCGGGTTGCACTGTCGGAGTGTGCGCGCGCATCGCGGAGGGCGCGTCGGTGTGGGGAGCGCGCGCGCTACGGCATTCGGAGGTGGACCATGCAGCGAAGCAGTCGAGAGAGGAGACAACGGCCGAACGCGAGGCCGATCCAGAGACCCGGTGCAGGGAGAGGAGGATGGGAAGAGCACCGCAGCCGCACGAGAGGACGAGCCCACGGCAGTTCAGGTCGAGCGGTTGAGTCAGGTGGGAGCAGTGATCGACGCGGCGAGTGCTCTCGAGTCGGCTAATCGCGGACGCGCGGCGCGGGCAAATCGGCATCTCGGACTTTTCACCTTTTAGATTGTCTCCGGAAAAAGATTTAGAAAAAAAGTTTCGTTATGAAATTTTGCACGAGGATTAAGTATTTCGAAACATTAACCTCGAATATTGTTGTTTCAAAATAGGTGGAATGGGAAAAATGACACCAAAAAGCATGCTATTTTTTGAGATTTTTTTTCAAGTTTCCAAATCATACCTACGAAATGAGATTGTGATTTAGAGTACCTTTACAGTGATGAAAATACAAAAAAAATTCATCACGATATCTCTGATAGTTTTCGCACAATCTATTTGTCAATTGAGCCAATTTCAAAATATCGCTAAATTTTTACAATTGTAATTCAGTCTAAAATATACCTCCCATAAAACCATTCTCTACTCGTAAACTAGTTGTACCTTTCTTTAGAATGGTTCGCTACTCTTCCATCTGTAATATATCATCAAAGCAATATCGTTTCGTTTTAGTTGCATTTAGTATAATCAATTGCATATAGAGCTATATCAAATCTAGTTATACATTCCAGATGGATTTTGTCAATGGTGATACGAGAAAGCATTAAATGACAAGTATTTTGAAAAAGGCCCACGTTGAAGACTGGTATGTTCCGTATTCTGTGGTTCGTTGTTGAATAAATGCTTAAAAGCGACTAAATTTGTTTGAGTGGGTGAAAATGGCAAGATGTCTTTTTAATCTTTTTCTATTTCAATGCATCTAAGATAATAATTACAGAATATGAAGCCTTCTTTCTGCTTCATGTTTCTCTGTTACGGATTTCAAACTGATTAATTTTATATAAAGTCATATCAAGTATAATAATATTTTCCAAAAAAGCACGCGATCCCGCAAACAGTTTTCATCCCATGGTGATAGCGTAGGCATGGGTCGAAGCCACGTTTTCTCGGTTTTACTGAATTCCAATTGTTTATAACGCGATTGCCAGAAAAATAAGCCTCAAATCGAAAAAATGTATTTCACGTTTTTTTCTTGGCTTTTTATGTAGAATCGATTGAAACCATTACTTTCTCAAATTTACGACTTTGGGTGCAATTTGTTTAAATAATTATTGTTCAAACAATGGAAACGGAAAAAGAAAAAACACGGGTATTTTTTTTTCAAAAAAGCACGTAATCAAATAATTATTTTTATGATATCTCCGCTGGTCTGGCCATGGGCCTTAATGGGTTAATATGGTCAGAAAATCATGCTAGTACATCAGATAGCATAAGCAATTTTATTTTTCATAGTAAAAATTCACCTTTGAAAAAGATATACTTCGTTTTTTTTATTTGATTTTGAAAAAGATATGCTTAACGACAAGTATATTCCTTATCCTGTGGTTTAATGTTGGATAAATTTTCAATCGACTAAATGTTTTTAGGTAGAATTAATTATATTTTTTTGTGAATATATATAAATGCTTAAGCGACTAAATTTTTTTAAGTGGGTAAAAATTGCAAGATGTCTTTTAGTTCTTTTTCTATTTGAATACATTTAAAATAATAATTACAGAATATGAAGGCTTCTTTCTGCTTCACGTTTCTTTGCTACGGATTTCAAACTGAATTATTTAATATACAGTAATATGAAGCATTATCCAACTAGTATGGTTATCCAACAATAGAATGAATATTTTTCAAATTACACCTAATTCTTGTATTTACTAAAGTTAAGATGGAAAATAACTCGAATCACAAATTTATGTCAAGTACTAATATAATTTTGAAGAGGTTGAGCTCAAAAATTATATAAATGGTGGAAATAAAATACACCATTTGCATTTTTATTTCTCATAGAAAAATATTCACCTTTAAAAAAGGTATACGTTGACGACAAGTAGGTCCGTATCCCATAGTACGTTTTTGAATAAATGAAAATTCCAGTTTATTTTGTCAATTATGACCCAAGAAAGTAATGAAATCTAGAATCTGATGCCAAGTATTCAACTGGTGTGATTATCCTACCACCAAACAAATATTCTTGCAAATTACACTCACAATCAATTATAAGTCAAGTAAAATCGATCAAATGTACACCCAACGGTAATATATTCTCGGCCGCCCGTTGTGAATTCAACTAGCCTCGAACGTTGCGTGAAGCAGCTGAACGAGGTATACCTCTTGATTTAACCGTATGTTATATGGACTAGAACTTACAGCAAAAAAGATTTGTCCAAGCGTACTGCTTAAGCTGCTTCACTCAACGTTCATTCACAACGGGCGGCCGAGAATATATTACCGTTGGGTTTACGTGAGAAAGTGATAATATGACTCTTTTTCTTTGGTTCATGTTTCTCTGTTACGGATTTCGAACTAATATGCTATTTTTTGTAAATATATAGATGTATCACTTTCATGGCTTTCTTCATATATTCCAGTTCATTTCGTAAACGATGACACGAGAAAGTAGCAAAATCTAGCATCAACTGACAAGTATTCAACTAGTGTGAAGCCCTAACAACATTTACCTTTGAAAAAGGTATACATTGACGACAAGTATGTTCCGTATCCCATAGTTCGTTGTTGGATAAATTCTTATACCACTAAATTTTTTTATGTAAAAAGAAAAAATTACATCCCAGTAGGGATTGCTTTCAGAAGAGAAGAAATAGTGAAATATATCTACCTCGTGTTTCTCTGTTACGGATTTCGAACTAATAACCTGAATATCAATTTGCTAATGTTAAGGTGGAAATTCCGTCACCCTCTCCAACTCAAACTGTTGCTCTAGTTGAAGTATATAATAGTTCTCAATTCGCTCTTTTAAATGAAATGAAAAAAAACAACGGTATCCGTGCTCCTAACAAAGTTATTTGCATTCAAAGTCGCGAACTTTAGCATGTAGCTATTGTAACCTACGTGGAGCACAGACATTCTCTGATAAAATTGAATGATCTAATGAATCAATGCCTTGGAAAAAAACATATGAAAAGAAACTTTGAAATTTGTAGAATTCGTTACCGGTAAAATATATGTAGCAACCCGAACTCATTGTAACGCTACATCTGTTACAATATATTTTTTACTCTGCTAGCGAGAGTATGTCTGCTCCAGTCTGCTCGTCCGTTCTGTACTCTGGGCAATCTGGCAACACTGGATGTCTGTATAGTGTGTTGAACTGACCGACGCGTAGAGGTGTCGGTAATGTAGGGGTGTTGATGGTAAAACTTATATACATTGTGAATCGGGTAATAATAATTGTAACAACACATTTTCATAAATAAATGTTTATTGAAAATAGTGAAACACTTATAAACTTTTATTAGTTAAACAATTGACTTAAATTTACAATTCGTAGAAGGTATTGATCACAGATTTCAATCAAATATTTTTTTGATTATGAACAATAAACAAGTTTTTATCTTCACACCATGAAGATTATTATGAACAATAAACAACCATTTTCATTTTTACTTTACGTATATCTAGATAATAGTATACAACTAGGCAACTTTAATAACATAAATTATTGACTTATTTATCAGTTTCAAATTTAGCTTTTCATTGCTACTTGTTCAATCCTAGGTCCTATGTCATTTTCTGCTCTCTTGAATGTGTTGAAAGATAGTCCAGGTATATCCATAGCTGTGAGAAATGTATTCAGTTGATCGCATCCTATTCCAGCATCAATACTCCCTGAAAATAGGTGTATGTTATAAAATCAGTTTGAATTGAATCATATTTCAATGTATTCTTATTAGTATAAAGGAGAACACAAGCTTGGAGAATTCAATCAATTTGATAAATCTGTTTATTTTAAAAAGTTATTTATCAGATGTGCATTTACATCAAACCAAGCGCACAAGACATTTGAGAAATTCATCATATTTGTTCTGATATCAATAAGAAAATGTTATAGTTTACATTGTTGGATATTACTTATAGATATTCAGTTATGAAATCCATTTTTCGACCAAGGTTCGAACAACTAGTGACAGCTTCACTCTAATTCATACTACAAGTCATATATCCATAAAATTAGTTAATATGAATAAATTCATATAAAAATATTACCACTAGATGCACAGTTTCACAATGAACACAAATATATATTGCTTATCTATCCGGAAATGACTTTTAAATTGTCAAAGTGATCCCCAAAGCCTATAATAGTAGGCTTGTGTACCATGTATAGGTTACATGACAGTCGATGAGCATATACTTGCAGCAGATGACATGACTGTAAAATAATCTTCCAGTAATAAAACCTTTATATGAATCGCTTGATACTATCTAATTTTATCAATGTATAGCTTGTAGTATGGAATTGAGTGAAACAATCAGTAGTTGTTGTCTTGGTCACGCCATTCAAGTATCAATTGTCGATGACAGTCAATTTCAATTTCTCTTTGATACATAAAAATATAGGCTTAAAAAACTGACATAACTTTTATTGTAACGCATTAAAGTTAATAGATATGGTAATTACTTTGTTGCATTTCACAAGAAACTATTATTGAATTATCTGTACCCTGAGTTTCATTCATAAAAATGATTGAAAAGATTATTTCAGAAATGTATTTGAACAGATGCGCATATTCACCACACACAGTATACAAGGTAATGTATCAATTGTCCATGTCAGTCAATTTTTCTTTGATACATAAAAATGCAGGCTTAGAGAACCGACATAACTTTTATTGTAACGCATTAAAGTTGATAGATATGGTAATTACTTTGTTGTATTTGACAAGAAACTATTATTGAATTATCTGTGCCCTGAGTTTCATTCATGAAAATGATAGAAAAGATTATTTCAAAAATGTTTTTGAACAGATGCGCATTTCCACCACACACAATATACAAGATAATGACTTTTGAATTGTCAAAGTGGTCCTCAAAGCCCATAATAGTAGACTTGTGTACCACGTATAGGTTAGATGACAGTCGATGAGCATACACTTGCAGCAGATGACATGACAGTAGAATAATCATCCAGTAATAAAACCTTTACATGAATCGCTTGATATTATCTAATTTTATCAATATATAGCTCGTAGTATGGAATTGAGTAAAGCAATCCGTAGTTGTTTGAGTCTTGGTCACGCCATTTCCACAATATAAATGGATTTCATGTGAGAAATTTATCTACTATCCTGTATGTTAGGTGTGGTGTGAATGCGCATTTGTTCAAATACATTTATGGAATAATCTTTTCTGTCACCTTCATGGATACGACTCAGGGCACACCCAATTCAAGTATCAATTGTCGATGACAGTCAATTTCAATTTTTCTTTGAAACATAAAAATACAGGCTTGAAGAACAGACATAACTTTTATTGTAACGCATTAAAGTTAATAGATATGGTAATTACTTTATTGCATTCCACAAGAAACTATTATTGAATTATGTGTGCCCTGAGTTTCATTCATAAAAATTATAGAAAAGATTATTTCAAAAATGTATTTAAACAGATCAGCTTTGTCACATCCAAACTTTCCCTGAGGCACATAATTTCATTTCCTTTAAGTCTATAATTTTTTTTTCTTCCAAAGGCTATCACCACCTGGGTATATGATTAAAAATAAAATCAAAGACTAAATATCAATGAATAAAATGATGTAGGTGTACACAAAGGTTGTGATTCGATCAAGTCATTTAGACTGCATATATATATATATATATATATATATATATATGGGACGTTCCGAGTCCCCATCAAATTGCCCAGGCACTGTTTTGCCCGCCAATCAAAAACGGGTCACGTGCTTTTTGCCCGCCAATGAGGGCATACCAGGTCAATCAGCTATTGGAACTTGATCGATAAAGAAGTTTCATATTTTTTCCAAATAACCCAAATAACCCAAAAATCCATGTTCTGCAACTTCAATTAAATCAATATTTTGCAGAGAGCTTTCAAAACTCTTTAGGACATTTTGATATTCTCCTTCGGTCATAACGCGATGATGATTTCAATTAAAACTGCCTTACCGACCTTATCGATCTTACCCCTACATACGTCTCAGCTCATTGGCGGGCAAAAAGCACGTGACCCGTTTTTGATTGGCGGGCAAAACAGTGCCTGGGCAATTTGATAAGGTCCGTCCACGTCAAGTTAGCATGGTCAAAATTTTGTTCGCAATTCTGCATTGACAAATTGATTGGTATCCATCCCCAGAATACTCAAAAATTTTTTCAGATTTTTAGGTGCATGTATGTGGAAGTTAGTCTATGCACTCAAAACCTCATGAATTATCCAAAATTTAACTTTTTTCTCAATTTTGAGAGCCCAAATAATCTTGTATATGTGTGAAAATGAAAGAAAGTTGAGAACAAAAATTATGCTGAATACTACAGAGATTAAAAAAAAAAATTGTTTGACACCAGAATCCTCCATCCGGATAGGCTACTCTATTAATTAAACATGTTTCAACCAGTTTGGCTATGTTCGCCCACTTATTTTTGACCTTTCAAGTTATACATACAGACCTCTGTTCGATAGCTTACAAATGGTCTCATACATTTTTTGGAGAAATTCCAATATCTCCTGCAATTAATTGTTTAAATCTGCAATATCAGCATCCCCTTCTTGTTAGTTTCAACATATCAGGTCCACAATGAAGCTCACAGTGAGGATATCATGCCTTTGGGTCATCAATCTCAGCCAAACTCTACAGATATGTTCCCTGACACTGGATCAAGCTACCGGTAGAGTTTGGAGTTCCAGCGCTGCCTTGTTATAGAACTTTTTATGACTTTAGACTGAGGCAGCTATATATAGATATACATATCTGCCTTGATTTGTCTGAAATTCACATAATTTTCATAATTTCATCAAGAAAATGATGTGTTTCACCTTGTTTGGTACTATGAATGAATATTAACTTATGGTTTCACTTATATTGTGTGAACAGCTGTTGACGGGTGGTCTCAAATCACATGCAAGTTATTTACACATGAAATTATAAACATTAACCAGGAATGTGATTTGAGACAACCGGTCAATAGCTTTTCCAACCTTAGCCTTGCAGTTCACACAATATAAGTCAATTACATGAGTTAATATTTATTCATAGTACCAAACAAAGTGAAATACATCATTTTCTTGATGAAATTATGAAAATTATGTGAATTTTAGACAAATCAAGGCAGATATGTATATCTATATATAGCTGCCTCAGTCTAAAGTCATAAAAAATTCTATAACAAGGCAGCGCTGGAACTCCAAACTCTACCGGTAGCTTGATCCAGTGTCAGGGAACATATCTGTAGAGTTTGGCTGAGATTGATGACCCAAAGGCATGATATCCTCACTGTGAGCTTCATCGTGGACCTGATATCGTCGCCTGGGGGGAAAAAGCAACGATCTCAGAAACGCGCTAAAGAAAGATCTATTTCGATTTAAGCGAAATAAAAAGATCTATTTCGAATTAAGCGAAATAAAAAGATCTATTTCGAATCGAGCGGAATAAAAAGACCTATCTCGAATCGAGCGGAATAAAAAGATCTATTCCGAATCGAGCAGTATAGAAAGATCGTTCTCAAATCGACTTTTAAAGAAAGATCTAACTCAGATTTTACATTATAGAAAAATCTATCTCAGGTTTAATTTTATTTTGCGGCGTTTTTTCGAGTTCGGAGTTGATGCGGTACGTGCGCACTTGAGTGCGATTGCTTGTGTGCGTGTGTGTGTATGTAAATATGTGTGTACGTGTGTGTGTAAGGACACATCTGAATGTAATATGCCAAGTTAACTATTTACATTAAACAGTTTTTGCCTCGATGGTTTCTCGTAAAAATTGGTATACATGTGTTTTTGAGGTCGCTGATAACGAATCCGACCTCAAATTTTGAAAATTCAAATTAGAGCCTCTAAGATCACCTGACAAAAATTTGGAAAAAAATTGAATTTTTTGGAAAATTGGTAATCATGGGTTTTTGAGGTCGCTGATTACGAATCCGGCCTTAGATTTTGAAAATTCAAATTAGAGCATCTAAGATCACGTGACAAAAATTTGGAAAAAATTGAATTTTTTTAAAAGTTGGTATACATGGGTTTTTGAGGTCGCTGATCACGAATCCGGCCTCAAATTTTGAAAATTAAAATTAAAGCCTCTAAGATCACTTAACATTTGGAAAAATTGAACTTTGTTGAAAATTGGTATTCATGGGTTTTTGAGGTCGCTGATTACGAATCCGGCCTCAGATTTTGAAAATTCAAATTAGAGCCTCTAAGATCACCTGACAAAAATTTGGAAAAAATTGAATTTTTTTAAAAATTGGTATACATGGGTTTTTGAGGTCGCTGATCACGAATCCGGCCTCAAATTTTGAAAATTAAAATTAAAGCCTCTAAGATCACTTAACATTTGGAAAAATTGAACTTTGTTGAAAATTGGTATTCATGGGTTTTTGAGGTCGCTGATTACGAATCCGGCCTCAGATTTTGAAAATTCAAATTAGAGCCTCTAAGATTACCTGACAAAAATTTGGAAAAAATTGAATTTTTTTAAAAATTGGTATACATGGGTTTTTGAGGTCGCTGATCACGAATCCGGCCTCAAATTTTGAAAATTAGAATTAGAGCCTCTAAGATCACTTAACATTTGGAAAAATTGAACTTTGTTGAAAATTGGTATACATGGGTTTTTGAGGTCGCTGATCACGAATCCGGCATCAGATTTTGAAAATTCAAATTAGAGCCTCTAAGATTACTTGTCAAAAATTTGGAAAAAAAATGAATTTTTTTAAAAATTGGTATTTATGGGCTTTTGAGGTAACTGATTACAAATCGGCCTCAGATTTTGAAAATTCAAATTAGAGCCTCTAAGATCACTTGACAAAAATTTGGAAAAAAATTGAATTTTTTTAAAAATTGGTATACATGGGTATTTCGTCGCTTGGGAGGAAGAACGTTCCATTTCAGAAACTTGCTATAAAAAGTTCCATTTCAGAAACTTTCTATAAACAGTGCCGTTTCAGATTGACAAGTATAAAAAGTGCCATTTCAGAAAAAATCTATAAAAAGTGCCATTTCGGAAAATTTCTATAAAAAGTGCCGTTTCAGGAGAAATTTTTTCCCTCGGAGTTTTTCTGACTTCGGGGATGATGTCGTATGCATGTGTCTGTGTGTACATGTGTGTATGTGTGTGTACATGTCTGAAAATGACAACTTGATCCCACGTCGAGACGTGATACTCTGAAAGTAAACTATTTACATTACATATTTTCTTCATCGATGGATTCGGATGAAAATTGGTATCTATACGTTTTTGAGGTCGCTGATTACGAATCCGACCTCAGATTTTAAAAATTCAAATTAGAGCCTCTAAGATCACCTAAAAAAAATTTGAAAAGGTACTGGATTTTGATGAAAATTGGTATGCGTGGGTTTTTGAGTTTGCTGATCACGAATCTCAACTCAAATTTTGGAAATTCAAATTAGAGCCTCTAAGATCACCTGATAAAAACTTGGAAAAAAATGGAATTTTGTTGAAAATTAGTATACATGGGATTTCGAGGTCGCTGATTACGAATCTGACATCAAATTTTAGAAATTAAAATTAGAGCCTCTAAGATCACCTGACAAAACTTTGAAAAGATACTGGATTTTGATGAAAATTAGTATACGCAAGTTTTTGAGGTCACTGATTATGAATCCGGCCTTAGATTTTAAAAATTCGAATTTCATCTCTAAGATTGCCTACCGAAAGTTTGAAAAGATACTGGATTTGAATAAAAATCGGTATCCATGGTTTTTTTTTGAGGTCACTGATGCAAAACCAAAATTATACAATTTAGAGGTAGATTTAGTATGACGGATCGAAAGGTGGGGTCGAGGACTACATTTTCATAGAAAGAAAATTTTGAAAAATTCGATTTGTGGTGGGCGTATAGAGAATTTAAAAAAAGTTTCAACCGATGTTCCCGTACTATCCCCTTCAAAACCGTACAAGGGGTTGATTTTTCGAAATTTTGTTCAAACCGATCGTTAGATGAGCTTGAGCGCTTTCATAATTCATGTTGAAAAATTTGAAAGCATTGATGCATGGGCGTAATCTCTGTTAACGAAAATGGTGTGGTGACAATCGAAAATTTTTTACCGATGTTCCTGTATTATCCTCTTTAAAAACGTACAAAGGGTTGATTCTTCAAAATTTTTTTCGAGCAGATCGTTAGAGGAGCTTGAACGCTTTTATAGTTAATGTTGGAAACTTTGAAAACATCGATGCGTGGGCGTATTCTTTGTGGAAGAAAATGGTGTGGTGACAATCAAGTATTTTCGTCAATTTTCTTATTCATGCTAAACCAAAATTATACAGTTTCGAGGTATCTTTGGTATTGCAGATCGGAAGGTGGGATCGAGGACTACATTTCCATAAGAAAAAAATTTTGAAAAATTCAAGTTATGGTGGGCGTATGGAGAATTTAAAAAATTGTTTACCGATGTCCGGGTGGGACCCCCTTTTAAAAACGTACGAAGGGTTGATTTTTTGAAAATATGTTCGAGCAGATCGATAGAGAATCCGGGGCGCATCCTACATTCGAATCGACAAATTTGATAATATTCATGCGTGGGCGTATTCTCTGTGAACGAAAATGGTGGGGAGATAGAAAATTTTGGTTTTTAATTAAATTATTTATCGATGATACAATTAAAAATTTCAATGTTCATCCATATTTATAATAGAGCAAATGAAAGACACGAGCGAGCGATAGCGAGTGAGTGATTCTGACTAGTGAATAATAATTTGCACAACGTTTTACTACTTTAAGTTTAACAACCATCTGTTGCAGTTTGAAATGACGAGAATTTATTATAAATCTTCAAAAATTGGATAATATCGTTTCCGTAAGATGCTAATCAGCCTCTGAATACCATATGACAAAGCCAGAAAAACATACGAGTTCTACTGTATTATACTGTTTTAACCATTGATTGACTCCCAAAAAACCCTTATATAATAATTTTCATCAAGACCCAGAGTATTTTCTCGAATGGTCTATATTGGATCTTGGAAATCTGAGGCCGGATTCGTAATCAGCGACCTCAAAAACCCATGGATTCCATTTTTTATTAGAATCCAGTATCTTACCAAATTTTCGGTAGGCAATATTAGAGGCTTAATCCGAATTTCTAGAATCTGAGGCCGGATTCGTAATCAGCGGCCTCGAAATCCCATATATACTAATTTTCAACAAAGTTCCATTTTTTTTCCAAATTTTTGTCAGGTGATCTTATAGGCTCGATCTAATTTCAATTTTTAAAATCTGAGGTCGGATTCGTAATTAGTGACCTCAGAAACCCACGTATACTAATTTTCATGAAAATCCAGTATCTTTCCAAATTTTGTCAGGTAATCTTAGAGGCTCTAATTTTGATTTTTAAAATTTGATGCCGGATTCATAATCAGCGACCTCGAAATCCCATGTATAGTAATTTTCAACAAAATTCCATTTTTTTCCAAATTTTTGTCCGGTGATCTTAGAGGCTCTAATTTTAATTTCTGAAATTTGATGTCAGATTCGTAATCAGCGACCTCGAAATCCCATGTATACTGATTTTCAACAAAATTCCATTTTTTTCCAAGTTTTTGTCAGGTGATCTTAGAGGCTCTAATTTGAATTCCCAAATTTTGAGTTCAGATTCGTGATCAGCAAACTCAAAAACCCACGCATACCAATTTTCATCAAAATCCAGTACCTTTTCAAATTTTTTTTAGGTGATCTTAGAGGCTCTAATTCGAATTTTTAAAATCTGAGGTCGGATTCGTAATCAGCGACCTCAAAAACGTATAGATACCAATTTTCATCCAAATCCATCGATGAAGAGAATATGTAATGTAAATAGTTTACTTTCAGAGTATCACGTCTCGACGTGGGATCAAGTTGTCATTTTCAGACATGTACAAACACATACACACATGTACAAACAGACACATGCATACGACATCATCCCCGAAGTCAGAAAAACTCCGAGGGAAAAAATTTCTCCTGAAACGGCACTTTTTATAGAAATTTTCCGAAATGGCACTTTTTATAGATTTTTTCTGAAATGGCACTTTTTATACTTATCAATCTGAAACGGCACTGTTTATAGAAAGTTTCTAAAATGGAACTTTTTATAGCAAGTTTCTGAAATGGAACGTTCTTCCTCCCAAGCGACGATTTGAGGTCGCTGATCACGAATCCGGCCTCAAATTTTGAAAATTCACATTACAGCCTCTAAGATCACCTGACAAAAATTTGGAAAAAAATTGAATTTTTTTAAAAATTGGTATACATGGGTTTTTGAGGCTGGATTCGTGATCAGCGACCTCAAGAACCCATGTATACCAATTTTCAACAAAGTTTGATTTTTCCAAATGTTAAGTGATCTTAGAGGCTCTAATTTTAATTTTCAAAATTTGAGGCCGGATTCGTGATCAGCGACCTCAAAAACCCATGTATACCAATTTTTAAAAAAAATTCAATTTTTTCCAAATTTTTGTCAGGTGATCTTAGAGGCTCTAATTTGAATTTTCAAAATCTGAGGCCGGATTCATAATCAGCGACCTCACAAAAAATCCAATTTTTTCCAAATTTTTGTCAGGTGATCTTAGAGGCTCTAATTTGAATTTTCAAAATTTGAGGCCGAATTCGTTATCAGCGACCTCAAAAACACATGTATACCAATTTTTACGAGAAACCATCGAGGCAAAAACTGTTTAATGTAAATAGTTAACTTGGCATATTACATTCAGATGTGTCCTTACACACACACGTACACACATATTTACATACACACACACGCACACAAGCAATCGCACTCAAGTGCGCACGTACCGCATCAACTCCGAACTCGAAAAAACGCCGCAAAATAAAATTAAACCTGAGATAGATTTTTCTATAATGTAAAATCTGAGTTAGATCTTTCTTTAAAAGTCGATTTGAGAACGATCTTTCTATACTGCTCGATTCGGAATAGATCTTCTTATTCCGCTCGATTTGAGATAAGTCTTTTTATTCCGCTCGATTCGAGATAGATCTTTTTATTTCGCTTAATTCGAAATAGATCTTTTTATTTCGCTTAAATCGAAATAGATCTTTCTTTAGCGCGTTTCTGAGATCGTTGCTTTTTCCCCCCAGGCGACGATATGTTGAAACTAATAAGAAGGGGATGCTGATATTGCAGATTTAAACAATTAATTGCAGGAGATATTGGAATTTCTCCAAAAAATGTATGAGACCATTTTTAAGCTATCGAACAGAGGTCTGTACGTATAACTTGAAGGGTCAAAAATAAGTGGGCGAACATAGCCAAACTGGTTGAAACATGTTTAATTAATAGAGTAGCCTATCCGGATGGAGGATTCTGGTGTCAAACAATTTTTTTTTTTAATCTCTGTAGTATTCAGCATAATTTTTGTTCTCAACTTTCTTTCATTTTCACACATATACAAGATTATTTGGGCTCTCAAAATTGAGAAAAAAGTTAAATTTTGGATAATTCATGAGGTTTTGAGTGCATAGACTAACTTCCACATACATGCACCTAAAAATCTGAAAAAATTTTTGAGTATTCTGGGGATGGATACCAATCAATTTGTCAATGCAGAATTGCGAACAAAATTTTGACCATGCTAACTTGACGTGGAACGTCCCATATATATATATATATATATATATATATATATATATATATATATATATATATATATATATATATATATATATATATATATATATATATGCAGTCTAAATGACTTGATCGAATCACAACCTTTGTGTACACCTACATCATTTTATTCATTGATATTTAGTCTTTGATTTTATTTTTAATCATATACCCAGGGATCGTCCGGGACCGCGCTTCGCAAGGGCTTCGCCTGCCCTTGGTGTAGTCGGGGCTCCCTGTGTCGGCACGCTCGGGAGCTCCGCCGTCGGTACGTTCGGGGCCGCGATTCGCTTCGGACGCCCCGGACCGCGTTTCGCGGGAGCTTCGCTTGCCCCTGGTGCGCTCGGAGCTCCCTGCGTCGGTACGCTCGGGAGTTCCGTCGCCGCTGTGTCCGCTTGCGCGATCCGTTCGTCCCGCGTGTCACCCTGTGCTCGCTTCCCGGTTCGTACTACACGGATCGCGTGGCGCGGTCTGTCGCGCGGTCTCGCGACTGCTCCCCCCAGCACGGGTGCACGCGGGGCGCTGACGCTAGCGTCGCTCGCTCGCTCGCTCGCTCGTTGATCGGCTGCTGGGGTCTGATGTTGCTCCGTGGGCTGGTCCTGGTCGTCCTCTCGTTCTGGATCATTGTCGACGTTGTTGTCCTCTTCATCGTAGTACTTCTTGAGGTGGGCCGAAGTTATCGGCCTATATACGTTTCCGGCTTTGTCGGTTAGCTCATACGTATTCGTTCCTAACTTTTCGCTGATCTTGAATGGACCGGCGAAGTCGGGTGCTAATATGGCCGAGATTCCCTCAGCTGCATTCGATAGTATACGGATGGTCTTCCAAACCAAGTCGCCTACTTCAAAATCGCACTCTCGTTTCCCTTGATTGTAGTAGTGGGCCTGGCATTCCTATACTCGCGCTGAGTTCTCGACGGCACGGTCCTGCAGCTCTGGGAGACTGCTGACTATCTCTTGCCAGTTCTCCAGTGCCGCCGCCTGGCTTTCCTCTTGCGCGGTTCTCTCTTTCTCCCTGCGCGAGGAGCCTGGCTGCAGCGGTTGCCGCCCGTATATGAGCATCACCGGACTCCAGCCCGTAAACTCGTGCTTCGCCGTGTTATATGCGAATGTCAGCTGAGGTAACTCCTCGTCCCACCTCTTGTGGTTGTCCTCTAGATAGGACTTCATCATCTTCTTCCACGTCTTATTAACCGTTTCGACCGGGTTAGGTTGTGCGTGGTACGGTGGCTTGAAAGAGTGTTCCACGCCTGCTTCGTCTGAGCGCTTCTCGAGGTAGTCGTTCTTATACTCCGTACCGTTATCGGTGTGGAGTACCTCGGGCGCGCCGACGCGCTTCAGGACTCGCTCGTTGAGGTGTTGCCACACCGTTTTCCCGTCTGCTTTTCGGGTTGGTATGCATTCCACCCAACTGGTGAGCAAGTCCTCGAAAGTGAGCAGGTACTCACTTCCGTGTGGGCTGCGTGGAAAGGGCCCAGCGAAATCGGCAGCTACTATCTGCCACGGTCTGGTTACCAGTCGGCGTCCCATCAGGCCGGCTGGTTTCCTCTGCTCCACCTTACATTGCTGACAGACTAGGCATCTCCTCACGTAGCCTGCCACGGCCGTGTATAGACGGGGCCAGTAGTACCTCGCGCTTACTTGCTCGAATGTCTTATCGCGGCCCTGGTGGCCTGCTGTGGGTTGGTCGTAACATTCGTCGAGCAAGCATCTCTGCTCCTCTTGTGGAACGACGAGCTTCCACGCTAGGTCATCATGCCCTAGCACGTATTTCAGCTCGACGTTCGGGTGATACTTATACAGTTTCGCCCCTTCGATTTTCCACTCTGGGTAGTTTCGTGGATCTTCGGCTACTTTCTGCCACATTTCGGCGTACCAGCTGTCCGTGGTCTGTGCTGTGTGTGAGAAAGCGGACGTCACCTTCGTATATTCTCGAAAGCGCATCGGGCACGTGATTCAGTGAACCCTTTCTGTGCTCGATCGTGTACATCTGGCCTTGAAATTCTAACGCCCACCGAGCCAGTCTGCTCGTGGGGTTCCTTAGATTGCACAGCCATCGGAGGCTACTGTGATCCGTGATCACTTTTGTCGCGTAGCCCTCCACGTATGGCCGGAATTTCCTTATGGCCCACACCACTGCGAGGCAATCCCATTCGGTAACCGTGTAGTTGCGTTCCGCCGGTGTCAATACACGGCTAGCAAATTCCAAAACCCTTTCATCTCCGTTGATGTTTTGGGTTAGGACGGCTCCGAGTCCAGTGTCGCTCGCATCCGTTTGTACCACGAACTGCTCTTCGAAGTTCGGTCCATGCAGGAGCGGTACTGATGCTACTAGGTTCTTAAGTGCTTCAAATGCTCGCTCCTGATCTTCACCCCAGTGAAATCCGTACTTCGGACTCGTCAGCTTGGTTAGTGGCTCCGCCAAGCTGGCGAAATTTTTCAGGAACTTCCGATACCACGAGGACATTCCCAGGAATCTGCGCAACTGTTTCAGGTTCCTGGGGGCCGGATAGTCTATTATCGGCGCTATCTTCTCGGGATCGCGCCTCATTCCGTCTTTGCTTACGAGCACGCCAAGGTATTTGACTTCAGACCGGCTAAATACGCTTTTCTCTCGGTTGACTGTCAAATTGGCGGCTCGTGTCCAGGTATGAGAACGCGTACGGCTCAAGATCTGGACCGATTATTTTATCTATTAGTTGCTGGAAAGTCGCGCCAGCGAACGATAGCCCGAACGGCATCCTTTTGAATTGGTACAGTCCCATACCGGGGACTGTGAATGCGGATAGGGATCTCGATCTTTCGGTCAGCTTGATCTGCCAGTACGCGCTGCTCAGGTCTATGGTCAAGATGAACCTTGCGCTCCGAAGCTTTCGCAATATGCTGTTCATATACGGCAATGGATAAGCATCGGGCTTCGACACTGCGTTCACCCGGCGAAAGTCGAGGCACATGCGGTATGCTCCGCTTGACTTCTTCGCCATGACGATCGGGCTCGACCATCCGCTGGTCAAAGGCTCGATTACGCCTGCTTCAAGCATTTCCGCGATCTGCCGGAGCATCTCTTCCTCAATTCGTTTTGAGACGGGGTAGTAACGCTGCTTTATCGGCCGAGCGGACTCGATGTTTATGTCATGCTCGATCAAGTTCGTTGCTCCAAGTGTTTTGCTTGGGGGCGCGAGCATTTCATCGAGCATCGAATCTACTGGCAGTCTCTCGCTCTTCGATAATTCAGCGATACCCATAGCCGATAGTGAGCAATTCGATTCTGTGAATTCGAGCTCTACTCTCAAGTTGGCGGTACCGACCCAGCACGATTTCTCCTTAGGTTCGCGTACCGCGTTAGAGGCGTCGATAAAATTTGCTCCTAGGATGCAGTCCGTCCAGCAGTTGGGCATTATATCTACACGTATATTTTCCGTTACGCCTGCGACTGTAAACGGTAGGTCTGTGTGGCCTACTATTTTCGAGTACGATCCGTTTGCGCAGCGCGTGCGTCTGCCCTTTACTGGCATTATTTTTCGCTTGCACGCGCTCGCCAACTGCAGACCCAGCTGGCCCATTGTTGTTCTGGCGCCTGCTGTGTCGTACAGCCCTCTCAATCTGAAGTCTGCCACACAGACTTGCATCCACCAGTGTCCCTCTCTGCCTTCGGGGTCTACCGTTTCGGCTTCCGGTTCGGACTGCGACGATTCCCCCGAGGTTATGGAATCACTGTCGGCTTTGAACGTCTGCTCTAATTTTGCGGCTTCCATCGACGATAGAACGAGTGCCGCCTCGTTTACCCGTTCCTTTGCTCGTTTCCCGTGTTCGGGTTCCCTCCAGTGGCTCCCTCTCTCTTTTGGCACGTCGGGAAATTTCTCCGAATTACATTTGGAGCGCCGCATCCGTAACACGCGAACGGGCTGCCCTCGGGTGCTCCGGACCTCGCGTTGCTCGCTGCTGGCTGCGCCGGCTTCGCCTGCCCGGGGGGTTTGTTGTTACCTCCCCCGGGCTTATGGCCAGCCTTACCCCCGGTTTGTTGACTAGGGGGCCGGTTCGCTGATGCCGCGCGCATCTCCTTCATCTCGGCCAGCAGTTGCTTCAGCAGCTCGATCTGCGAAATCTGCGCAGCACTCTTCGCCTGCTTTACGTTTTTGCTGCCCTTGAACGCTAGTTCTGGGAGTAGCGTGCAGGACGGGTCCGGAGGTGGCTTGTACACCTGTTCCGATTTCAACGCCGATTCGGCTTCGACGGCGCGTATGAGCAGTCCTTCGACCGTCGCGAAGTCGTCGCAACGGACCAGCTTCTGTATGCTGGGGTGGAGGTTGCGGTGCAGCAAGTCTAGCTGCTGTTGCGAGCTTGGTTGAAGGATCTGTTTGCGCATTATCGCTTGCAAGCAAGTGATATAGTCGCGCACCTTTTCGTCCGGTGCTTGTGTTCGGTTTTGCGCTTCCAGTGCTAGCATCTGCTGGAAGCGCCGATCCCCGCCGTACCAAGTTCTTGCCGCATCGCAGAACTGTTGCCATGTCGTCCAGCTATGACGGTTGTTCTGGAACCAATCATATGCCGTGCCTGTGAACAACTGCGACAATGAAGGCAACAGGTCTGCCTCCTCGATGTACGACAGTCGTCGCGCATCGTCGACTTTCGTCAGGAAGTGCTCGATGCTCTTACTGTCCGCGCCGTCAAATTCTATGTTCCATCGGCGCTCGGTATGGCCGATATCGTGTCCCTGCGAAAAGCTCCTAGTACCGTACGGGTTACTCAGGGAGTCAAACGTTCGCTGCTGTGTTACAGCGGGACCCTCGCTCTTCGTGAGCGGGCGGCTGTCGTTTTGTTGCTGGGGCTGGTTCGGCCACCCCACCTGACTCGTCGATGGTTCTTGCACTCGCTGATCCTGGAGCTGATCGGCGAGTGTTTCTTGTTGACCAGCCAGCTGACCAGCCGACCGATCTTGCTCGTTGTTGTCGGCTCTGTCGGCTGGCCGCTGATCACCAGTTTCGTCTCCACCGGTCGCATTTGGCGGGAGAACTGCGATGTCTTCGACCCGTGTTGCGTCGACCGGGTTCTCGTTCCCGGGAGACTTCAGGCTGCTGGAATGCGAATTTTCTTTGCTCTGCTCGTTCTCTGTTTCGGGGGCTCCGAGCACGGCCTGCAGTTTGCGCAGCACCTCCTGGTCATCCAATATCGGTTGGAGCGGGTGCGTCTCGTTCAGTTGCACGTTAGGGTCCGCAATCGTGCTGCCCGTCCGCTCCATGACGATTTTCGCGACTACTTCGTTTCGGAGGCTTACCAGCCTCACTCGCTTTTTGCGCTCCTCTTCGTCGGTAGGCGAGAAGTCCGAAGCCGAGGAGCCATTCCTCTAAGCGCAGGTGTTGCGCAAATCTACTGCCGTCCGTACGCAGTTCCAACAAGCCTAGGGTCTCTTGCAGATCCTCGTGGTTCAAGTACGTGATCCAGCTCTCTAGTGAGCTGATCATGTCTTGAACGTTGGCCGGCATCTTCGCTCTTGTAGCTTTCCACTCGCGATGTTGACAAGTGGTTAGGGAAACTACAAGTGTGCGCTTCTGTCTGCTTAACCTAAGACTCTATGCGTATCACCAAGTCGCTCTTGGTGGCTTCAAGATTTGAAAATCCCTCAGAAGTCAACCAAATCCAACATGGATCTGTTGCTTGTGCGGGATGTCGGCTACTTACTCGTGTACGGCCCTCGTACAGTAATCTACAAATCTTAAAAAAAACCTATCTACCACCTGCAGCTTGCCCTATACGTGAGCGAGAGAGACAGGATATAGAAAGGAAAAAAAAACTCTACTATAAATCAATAAAAATCAAAAAAAAAGAACTAGTTAAGTCGGCCTAATCGCTCCTTCTCCGCTGATTAGGCTCGGTGCGATTGCGCTAGGGTGGTGGTGGTATGCCAGAAATTACTACGCTCGTGATCGCGCCGTTACTTACCGTGGTTCCCAAAAATTCTAACACCGCGAAAAAACTAAAAAAAATTATTTTCCCGGTATTCGGATTACGGCCGTCAACAAATGAAAAGTGTACGGTTTTTCACCCGTCGATGCGGAAAGAATCGCGGCTCTACTCTGCGTGGTCACTGCGTATCGCGTATGAAATAATAACAAAAATTACGAAAAAGAGAAAAAAAATCAAAGATTTACTTTATAACAAAAATTCTAATCTAATTCTATTAATATTAACAAAAGTTATTACTATTCTGTTTGCTAGAAGAGCCACGACAGAAAAAAGGAATTATCTCAATAAATCTAGAAAAATAATGGAAACGCGCGAGGAAAAAAAGTTTTATTAATGGGAATCGGTTCCCAATCCGATTCCAAAATTCGGTATTGTTCCGATTCCTAACCCGGTGTGGCTACGGCCTATGTAAGCGCGCTGCCGCGGCACCTGAAAAGGTACGTCAGCCGTCCCGGCCCAAGCGCCACTGCCGCGCGCTGCGGGTGCGGTCTCTATTCGCGCCCACGCGGCCGCTGCGCGCCAGTCAGCTGCCCCCACCACGCCGCGCTTGCCTGCCCTTTGCCGCGCGCGCGCCTCTACCTGTTGGCGCGCCTGGCTGCAAGCTCGCGTCCGCGCGCGCTGCTGCCGAGGGCTCTCTCCCCCTTCCTCGCGGGCTGTCCCTCGTCAGCTCGCTCGACTATAATATTCGGGAATATTTCCCTCTGTCTCTCTCACTGAATCACTCGCGGTCCGCAAAAACTCCCCCAAACAGAAAACACCGGGTCAGATATAGATCTCTCTCTCTCTCTCTCCCGCCGATGCGATACTGCTCGCGAGTTTTCCTGCTATTTTCTGAGTTTAAAGAGAGAGAGAAAAATTCTGAAAGAGTTCTGTTTGCGTCGAGTACTTTGTAGCATGTCCGACAAGCATAAAATAACGACACCGGGGTGTTGTTATTGTTGTTGAACCTGCGTGATCAAGTTCTGTGTGTTTGAGGTTAGAACACCTGCAATCTCACATCTGTTTCCCTGGATCTCCTGCCGCTTATTCAACATCCTGGACTACTTTGTATGACATATATCTGTTAAAGACTATTGTAAACAGTGAGTGAGAGTGAGTGATATTGTGGCTACAGCGTGGTGAATATTACACATTGAACAGTGTACTGTGTTAATACATATCATAATAACTGTATTAACGGGCAGTAAATCGCATACAGGGATAGATAGATAGATAGATAGATAGATATGTTTTATTGTATCAAGATACAAATTTGGTATTTACAGAGTATAAGTCATTTCTTTGAAATTATACGTCATTAATATAAACATATTTTACATATCATTCTTATCATCAGTGTAATAATATGAATATAAGCTAATTATCACAGATAATGTGTCAAGGCATTAGTATACTAGTCATCTAGAGTTTGATCAACCTAGTTATCACAGATAACGTGTCTATTCTTATATTTAAAATATCTGAGGTCATTCGGTCATTTCTAAAAAGTAAGACATTACGGAGCACTTAAAACTAGATAAGGACGGCAAGTTTCTGTCTGAGGAGCGTAGGGAGTTCCAAAGTTGTGCCGATTGCGTCTGGTAGGAATTTATTCCAAAGCTGCTCGTCATTTTGGGGATTGAGAGTTCCGGTGCATCACCCCTGGAGGACCTAGTGGACACATACCTACACGGGGAGAAGAAAGGGAGGGGAGTCGCGCCGCCGAGAGAGCGACTGGTGCGCGGCCGGCTGCAGGCACTATAGCTACAGCAAGCAACTGCCTCGCGACTGCTCGCGGGGGCACCAGCGCTCCCCCGCGACGGCACTCGCGGCAGGCCAGCTGCAGGCACTATATACAGCAAGCGACTGCCTCGCGACTGTTAAGTAATGTCATTGTATTAGAACTTCTATTGTTCCAAATGACTTGAAAATTTGTGAGCACGATAAGGGAACCCCAACAATGCTGATGATCAATCAGAATTGTCAAAATACGAACTAATTAATTTGAAATAAATTAATAATAGTCATCGTATCGCCGGGAAAAACGCAAGAGAGAAGTTTTTCGGCATGAAACTTCCTTAAAGGAGATTATTTATGTAACCAGAAATTGTAAATTGAATTGAATAGGGATCGGGTGAAACCCATTTTTTCACTATATAGGCTGTATGTGGTATGAGTTGGGACAACTTTTAGTACCCATGTGGTGTGGGGCTTGACGAGCGAACTCCCAGGGTTCAAAAATAGAGGCTCCAATTGGTAATGTGGAGTACTTAATGTGCTCCAATGACCTCGGAAATAATTTTTCTATAAAATTCAGGCAATTTGCAGAAAAAAGTGCCTCATTCAGTTTTTGCCTCAGAGGTCATTTTCAGGGTGTAAATGAAGGTTGAAAATGCCTGAAAATGCAAAAACAGCAAAATCAGCAACTTTGCCTATTTATTAAGCAGGGTTAAAGTGCTCGAAAAAATCTAAAAAAATTCTGGGATATCGGCATGATGCCCAAGAACTCACAAAAAAATTTTGAGCCAAATCAAATTTTTTCATGTTCGATCCCACAGAGAACTGCCCATATATGTGTATCAATCAATACATTGATACCATACTACAGAAAAGTAAAAGAACTACATGAAGACAAAACCATGAGATACACTGTACGTGCACTGTATTCATATGCAAAAACTCCTGCATGAGAAAGCACAAACGAGCTGCAGTGTTGTAAATCTGTGGCACTTGCTGATGTAAACAACTACAGTAAAATCGCGCGCGAACCGCGGGCACGCATGTGTATAAGCGGGCCAACGACTACATGCGCAGACACGCACCGCGCATACGTCTCTCGAGCGCGCTCGAAGGGGGCACCAGCGCTCCCCGCGCGCGAGACTCGCGGCACCTTGCGCCTCGAGTCAGCTCCCCTCCCTTTCTTCTCCCCGTGTAGTGAAGAGGCTCAGAAGGTATTCTGGCTGTCGGATGCGCAGGATCTTGTACAAAGTACAGCCATGAAATATTGCCTCCTGATATCCGTGCGCATCCAGCCCAGCTTAGCCCTGTAGGGAGTGATGTGTTCGTCCCTCCTAACACCAAATACATATCTCACACATGAATTTTGTAGCACCTGTATTCTTTGTTTTTGTTCTTGAGATGCGTCGAGGTATACCGCAGAACAGTAATCAAGATGAGGAAACAGCAAAGCCGTCGACAGGCGTATGCGCAGGACCTCAGTCGTGTATTTACGAAAATATCGCAGGCTGTACATGGTTCTGTTGAACTTTTTTGTGACTGCATCAGTGTTTTGACGCCAAGATAGGGTTTCATCAAGAACCACGCCGAGATCCTTGACCGTGCCAGAGAAGGGCACGCGAACTCCACCGATCCCAATGCCAGATGCGTAGAGTGCCTCCTTGTGCAGAAGACCGATGTAGTGTCCAGACCCAAATACAATGGCCTGAGTTTTTCCGGCATTGAGCACCAGCTTAGCAGCGCCAGCCCACCCGACACGGCCGCAGCCGCCTTCTCCAGCAATGCTATACCCTCAGCCAGTCTGTCAAGTGTAACCTGAGTATATATTTGTAAGTCATCTGCATAAAGCACACACTCAACGCCCTCAATGTCAAGTACGTCACGTAGGTCAATAATGTAAATGCAGAAGAGAAGCGGTCCAAGGACTGGCCCCTGTGGTACCCCAAGATTCGTGGTAAGCCACGATGACTTGCCAAAACTTTTTGTTATAACAATCTGCTGTCTATCTATAAGATATGAGTGGAACCACGACAGACCAGTCCTCGCGAAGCCAATGTCCCTGAGCCGCTTCAACATTCTAGAGTGAGAAATTTTGTCGAAGGCTTTGCTGAAGTCGAAAAGTAGAAGTAGCGTCAGTTTCTTCTTGTCCATGCCTCTTCTTATGTCTTCTGTTAGTCTCAGTAGTGCCGTCTGCGTGGAGTGGTTAGGACGAAAACCTGCCTGTCTAGGGTCAAGGATGTTGTAAGTTCTGAGGTAACTCATGACTTGGTCATGAACTATCTTCTCAAGTACCTTAGACAGGAAACTTAGAAGAGCAATAGGACGAAAATCAGACGGCGACGACGGGAGAGCACTTTTCTTTAGGGGGAGAACATGAGCCTTTTTCCAGGATGACGGGAAAATACCTTTGCGCAGGGAGGAGTTGAACAAGTTCACGATTTTATCGCCAATCACAGGCAGAGCGTCAAGGATGGTACTCTGCGGTATGCCATCGTCACCAACTGACTGAGAAGTGAGAAATGCTCAGAATGACATCATTAATATTGATTTTCTGAAAACGGAAGCCATCTTCCTCAGAAGCGGAAGATATAATATCCTGATAAGTCGAAGCAATCTCATTGTGAGAGATGGACACCTTAGCAAAATGAGTGTTCAGCTCCTCCGGCGAGATCCCCTTTAAGTCCTCCTTTTGCTTAGGCAGAAGATCAAGGTTACGCAGTTTCTTCCAAACCGTGTTATTGTCGAGTGCTTCAGACAGTTTACTCGAGAAAAATTCAGTACGGGCCTGAGTTGTTTTGCTGTCGGAAAGATCGCGCAACCTCTGAAATTCAGCGAGCAGATTCTCGTCCCCTGTGCGAATGTAACGTTTGTAAGTCACGTTCGTTTTTTTGCATAACAGTCTTAACTCAGCGTCAACCCACGGTAGCTTATTTTTTCTGGGCTTAAACTCTTTAAGAGGAGCCAGCTCATCAAGAGCCCCCGTGAGATTGCGGCTGAGACAGTCAAGTGCAGAGTCGATGTCATCCACGTCTTCATGGTCAAGCAGTCCCCAATCACATAGCTTCAAGGTACAGACCAGGTCTTCCTGTCGAATACCTTTGTAATTTCTGTATTTGAAGGATCCCGGCCTCTTCCTGGGTTGATGAATGTTGAGTTCAACATCAATAATGTGATGTTTACTGCGAAAGGGAGCTGGGAAGTTTCGTTCGTCGGTGATTATGTCATTGTCGTCCACCAACATGACGTCAATCCATGTGCGAGACGTAGGGGTCATATGCGTAGCCCCATGCTGGATCAGACGCAACGATAGTTCATCTGTTAATTTGCGAACAAATTTTAAAACATCACTGTCTGAGAGGAGATCTGAGTTCAGATCCCCCATCACAATTTTGTGGCTGAAATCGAAGCAGTGTGCTTTCAAGTCATTAATCAGCGAACGATTTTTAGTAAAGGCAATGTGAGGAGGCCTGTAGATGACCGCAGCAAGGATTGGTTGGGAATTGCCGCGCTGCAGAGAGCAAAAAAGGTACTCAGGTATACCGGGTTTACCTGGTCCAGTGGTATTCGATGATGCTAGTAATTCAACCGTGTAAAAATCCCGGACATACAGTGCAACCCCACCGCCAATCGTATTGCGGTCATTTCTAATTAATCTGTAATTTGGGATCTGAACAACCTCATCCGGAACGTCGGGACCCAGCCAGGACTCCGCAATACCATAGAGGTGGTAGGACGGATTCTCACTCAGAAACTGGCGAACTTGATCAATGTGAGCTCTAAGAGAGGTAACATTGTGTTAACTCTCAATTTCCCCGTGGTGACAACAGGATCCCGCTCCTCATTTGAGAGTGAATTTTCAGTCGGGCGAGAGCCTCTATACAGGGTTGTTACGGCAACAACCTTGAGGTCTGCCTCATTTTCAACTGGAAATACTTTGTCTCCCACCGCTCGTCTTGCCAGAAATCTGCCGTTCCTGTACCATACAAACTTAATACCTAGGGGTTTAGCGATTCTACGGAGACTAGATAATCTTTGGTATGTGACTGATGATAAAAATTCATTAATGAAAACAGCAGAATGGATAACGTGCTTGGACTCGCACGCATCAAGAAGTGACAAGTCCAAGTCACTGGTGTTTAAGCCTGTTCTTTTATGTTTTTCAAGTAAAATTTTCTTTTTGAGGTCAGAGCTCTTCAATTGCACGATAATGGCCGGCATTCTGTGTTTATTACTACTCTTAAAGCTATTGTGACTAGAACTATTTATTTCTTTGGTTTGGTTTGACTGACTAGCATCGGTGTTATCACAGTTTACATTATTAATACTAGGTTTGATTTGGTGGGCTCTCACGATATCACCCTCGCACAGGTCAGGACAGACGGCACTAAGGACGACAAATGCCGCCTTCTCGGCTGAAACATTGTGCTTTGCACAATCTATAATTCCGCTAACGAACAATCTGTCACCCTCAGCGTCGTCCATCCGTCCACCGGCCCGCGGAGATAACGAGCCGGTGTTGCACGCAGGAGCAGTAGCGCGGCCAACCAAACCATCGTCGTCATTGCCGTTGTCACTGTCATTGTCATTGTCATTGTCTTTGTCGGCCATTGTCAGCCTGAGGTTGGTGTGTTTGCTATGTGTAGAGCTAGTTACTGTGTGTTGTGTAACGGATTCTAAGTTTTATATTTTCTGTATTATTGTAGTGTTTTGTATGTTTGTGTTTTTAATGTATTCAAGAAGTGTGCTGTTTTGAGCGAGAAGCGCAGAGATAGATTTTGCAGAATCATCCAGTACTAGATTCTGCTTTTCCACGAGTCGCTCAAGCTCTGACACTCGTGAATTCAACAGCGTAACACTTTCACTCAGTACTGGAATGAGATTCAGCGACGCTTTGAGTGAGTCAAGCCCGCCAGAGATGAGCGATCGTTGTCCCGCACATTCTCGCTCAATCAGTTTTTGTGTACCGGTAGTGAGGCTGACAATGGCCGAGAGCATCGTACCTTTTGCGGTCGATGCTTCAACTAGTTTTGACAAGCTGTAGCCAGCAGATCTTGCGTCTGGATTGTCAATATTATTTGAGATTATTATTAAAATTATCACTATTACTCTTGTTACATTTGGACGCGCTGAAATTATTACTATTACTACTACTAATATCGCTACTTAAACTAATACTGCGGCTATGCACTGCAGAGGCGTCATTGGTAGTTTTAGATGATGTCCCCGGTGGCGAGTTCGAAGGCGAATTTGAATTTCCCGCGCTCGGTTTTGAAGCGCAGGGCGCCGCGCGCGTTACAGACGGCGTTGATGAGCGCAGGAGGGCTCTACGCGCCGTGGCGCCGGCACTGCCCAGAGCCGGCGAGCGCGCGCGGAGCGGGGAAGCACCGCCAGCTGCGCTCGCTTGCGTGAGTTGGCGGGTGGGGAGAATGGCGCGAACGGGCGGCTTTCTGCTACCGCTCTCGTCAGCAGATCTGGCGCGGCAATTATTACAAGGCCCCTCTCCTTTCTTATTAGCGCATTTTGAGTGCCGAGGCTTTTTGTATTCAGGGCACTGCTTTAGGGGGCGGTCAGATGTTTCTTTACACACAGTGCAGGTGTTGAGTTTGCCTGGCGCCATGTGTACCGCCCGCGCAAAATAAGTCAGGAGAGAGGACGTACCTGTACTGGCTCGATCAGCTGTTGCAGCTCCGCTGGGGCTCCGCTGAGGCTCCGCCCGTTTGCCGTGGTTTTGCTCCTTGCGCTCCTAACCTCACTTTCAGGATGGTGGTTGATTGAGGCTGGAGTAGTTACTGCAAGTCGAATTACACAGCAGGGATGCAGGATGCTGTGACGACTTGCATAATTTGGCTTGCAAGGAGCTGAAACAAAATTGCCCGAAGGCAGTTTTTGGGCAGAAAAGTGGGCAAACACGGAAGAGCAATCGAGAGTACGTGCTGCTGTTGGTACTTACCGCGCCAGAGGAGGGAGTTAGAGTGCAGTGCGTACTGATTTTGCAGTGGACACCTAAAGAACATTACAGTAATTAATTAAATAATTACTTCATTCGTGAGTCAGCATATATAGCAGTATCAGCTGATAATCTGCTGTCTCACTCGCGCGCTCTCTCCCTCTCTCTCACTCTTACGCGCATCAATTGCCTTGCCGCGCGCATACTCCACGCACCTTAGGCCTATCCTGCATTGGACCGTGCTACGCGCTGATTTCCGTGGACTCACTTTAGGCCCACTCTGCATCGCCTGGTGTCGCACTTGAGTATTTTCCACAAACTGATTTTTTCACACTTTTTGCCCTACTATGCCTACCCAACGTGATAGCTCGCTGTGTGGAAGATGTGGAAAACTTTCTAGGGCAAAAACTGTGCACCAGGAATGCATGAAATGCGGCGGCCGGTACCATAATACATGTGGTGGCATTCAGAATATATATGATATGCAGGATGAAAAGGGAGCATTGAGACGAGTCTGTTACGTCTGCCTGGTACCGACATCGCTATAATAACTAGGAAATGCTGACATCAACTTAACCCTAGACAGCACACTGCCATCTGAAGCTCGTAGTCGTCCGGATTCTGCCGCATCTCAGCACAGTCAGGCAGACTCTCTCTTTTCTATGTCATCTGAGAGCGGTTCGAGAAACACTCTCTCTGGAGCTGACTTTGAATCGATAATATTGAAACTCGAGCAGACCATCACATCGCAAATCACGAAGACTATTACATCCAAGCTTGATGATCTGTCCAAGAATCTTCAAGTGTTAAAGCAGTTACCCGATCTTTTTAACCGGCTTGAAAAAGTTGAGTGTAAGATGGACATCTTTCAACAGCAACAGAACACAGGGCCAAGCTCAGCTTGGAGCTCAACTCAATGAGCATATTCGCACCTGTTTTGGCGATTCATTAGCGTCTGCTACTGAGGAAGTAAGACAACTTCGTGCAACTATGCAAGCTGCCATCTCCACACGTGTGTCTGCCATTGCGGCTGCTGCTGCTGTGTCATCTGACCTTGTCATCTCTGGCCTTACTACAGAGGGGGTGAGGGACATTCGCAGACTCGCATTTGCCGGCCTCAAGGCTATCTACGGAGAACTAAAGCTGCGTGATGTTATCTCGGCTCGCATTCTCAGATCACGCACGCCAGCTAGTGCGAAAACGGCTGTTTCTCAAACGGCACTATCGGCTGAGCCTCTCCAATCAACTGGAGCAATTCCGCGTGTCGCTACGAACACGCCCTCTCGCAGCTCTATCGTCGTTACCCTTGCCTCACCTGCCCTTGTGGTCATTCGGATCAAAATAAAGAAGGGCAAAGTAAACACTTCCTCAATCAACCCTCAACTACTAATCGAAGCTGGACTGCAGTCACCCCCAGCATTGATGGCTTCGCTTCTCAATGTGAACGAGTTCTTGCCTGGTGAGACGTTCAGGCTGCATCGTTTGGTACGTACCAGAACCCGTGACCTGAATCCTCGCCCGGTCACTTACGTCCAGAGTGGACAGATCTTCGGGAGAAGAAGAGGCGAAGCGGCGGTCTGCATTGGATCTGAGGAAGAGCTTGATCATTTTTTAACGTCACAGTGATTCAACATGACTCTACAGATTCCCATAATCCTAGTTTCCTCTCCCACCGTAAACTCTCATACATTCCACCTAACTCACACTCAATCACTCCATCATGTTCAGCTAGGACTCAGCAAGGTAAGCTGGATGATCTCCGGGTCTGTCACTTCAATGCGAACTCCATTCGGGCTCTCATTGGAGAAATCAGACACTTCGTGGCCTCTCATCCCTATTTCCACGTAATATGCGTATCTGAGACTAAGCTGAGCTCCGATATCAAGGATAATGATCCTATGATTACGCTCGATGGATATATTTTGCTCAGGAGTGGCCGCAGTACCACAGGCGGTGGCGTGGCTTTATACATTCATAATTCACTTACGTTTACTAAACTATGTGCCACTTCCACGACTTGGACTGGACAGCCTGGCTTCCCGGAGTACCTATTCTGCGAGCTGCGGATTCCTGGTGAGTCTGTTTTTATTGGCTTTGTATATTGTCCTCCACATGCTCCTTTCGTGGATGGTTCCGACTTCGTGAGTGACCTCAATACTTATCTGAGTGACTACAGCACAAAAATACTAATGGGGGATTTCAATGCCAATCAGCTGTCAGACTTAGCTGATGCCAAATTTGTCCGTGAACTAATTGACCAACTATCGCTTTATTCCATCCCCTACGGCGCGACGTTTCACAGAGGTTATGCAGACACCTGGCTCGACCTTTGCCTCGTAGACGCCCTTGACACAGTGACTGTTTACTGGAAATCTGAGGCTCCATTCATCGACGGTCATGATGCTATCGCGGCATCGGTCAACGTTGCGGTGGTTAGGCTTGAGGCACGCTCGTTCAGCTATAGAAACTTTAAAAATATTGATGCAGAAGCCCTTTGTGCCTACATTGCCGGCTGCGATTGGTCCGTGATTGATGGCCCTGACCGTCGCGTGGAGAATGACATTTACTGTCTATACACTAACCTCCAATCGGCTATAGACCGATTCGCACCGCTCGAAACATTAAAAAATAGTAAAGAGAGAGACCCCTGGCATACACAGCATACGGACGATTTGATCGCAAACAGAAACAAGCTTTACAGACACTTTCAAAAAAGTCGACGACAACATGATCTGTTGGCATATAGAAGGGCGCGTGATCTGGCTTTTGAGCACCTACAGGATGCTAAATTAGACTATTATAAATGTCGGTTGGAGGGCCTGACTGACAGTAAGGAGATCTGGCGGGAGCTTAGAAACCTTGGGTTAATACCGAAATCTACTAACACCCATGGAAATATCTCTGCGGAGGAACTGAACTCCCACTTCACTGAAATTGCAACCAATCACTCTGCCTCTCCCTTAGCCTCAATTCTTCAGGAGCTTGAGCAGACCTTGATGGAATCTGGTTTCCAATTCTTAGAGATCACTCCTGAAGAGATCAAGGTGGCCATCCAACAATCCAGTACTCAGTCGGTGGGAGTTGATGGCCTCCCGCAGAGATTCTTTGTATCAGCACTCCCTTCCCTCCTTCCCATCCTATGTAAAATCTTCAACACATCCTTGCAACAAGCTGATTTCCCTACTGCATGGAAACAAGCAGCCGTCCTTGCCCTTAACAAAACACCGCACCCCCTAACCCCTGGTGATTTTCGTCCAATCTCCTTACTTAATTTTCTCTCGAAAGTCCTTGAGAGACTGGTCTTTAACCAGATCAGTAACTATGTGGAAACTAACGGTCTCTTGGATGGGCGTCAGTCAGGTTTCAGACGAGGACATAGTACGCAAACGGCTCTGCTGAAGCTCACCGAAGACATACGTACGGCTCGAGACGCGAAAAAACTTACGGCACTACTTCTATTTGACTTCAGCAAGGCCTTTGACACTGTCTCGCATACTGCTCTACTTCGTGAGCTTCACGAACTTGGCTTCTCCATGCAGGTTATTCGCTGGATAGCGTCATACCTGGCAGACAGAGAGCAGTGTGTAAAAAGAGATGATGGATCTTTCACTAATTTCCTGCCACTGAACAGAGGCGTCCCGCAGGGATCAGTCCTTGGCCCGCTGCTCTTTGCTCTGTACATTGGAGATGTGGGGCGGTGGCTTGACCTTGACGTGCACTATTTACTCTACGCAGACGATCTACAGATTTACATTTACTGTTCACCTGAAGACTTGATACCGACGCTACTTAAACTCAACCGAAATGCTGCTGCAATCTCAGCTTGGGCTACTGCCAATGGCCTCAAGCTAAACGCATCTAAAACGAAAGCGATAATCTTTGGCAGTAGATATAACATGAGTGGTACCAGCGAGCAGGCTGATCAGGTACTGAACCTCGATGGTTCCACCATCCATCTTAAATCCTCGGTAGTCAGTCTTGGGGTCACTCTTGACTCGACTCTCTCCTGGAAGGAGCATGTGTTGTCGGTGTGCAAAAAAGCCAACGCCCTGATGTATAGGCTCCATAGGTTCCGCGGTTGTGCGAATTTGGCCCTCAGGAAACACCTTATCAAAGCACTCCTTTTCCCACTTATTGACTACTGCTCCTTGGTATATTGCGATCTCTCTAATGAGCAGAATCTTATGCTACAGCGGCTTGTCAACTTGTGTATGGTGTAAGGAGGAATGAGCACATCACCCCTTACAGGTGAGAACTCGGTAGACTCACCACTGTTTTTATGTCCGAGTGGAAAATCTTCACTCGGAATATTATTGCAAATTTTCGATCGCGATTCCAACTCCGTCGACTTTTCGAGTCTCGCAGCCGAGAATTGCGGGAATTTTTCCCACGCACGCGCCTTTTCGGCTTCTCGGGACGCGACTTTTCGTCTCTCGATCGACTTGCCGAGTCGGAATTTCGCGAGAATTTAATTATTTAAAAATACTACACCTCCTCGCACGCAAAAACACGATTGGGCGCCATGTAACGGGAAACGTCCGGCAATGGTCTCACAAAAATACGTGTGGTGTTTCCGAGTAGACGGAGAATCGAACCTCGATCTACTGGATCCCGGACGGCCGCTCAAACCACTGGGCCACCGACACACTGCCGACTTCGGCGTTCTCTAGCCAATAGGAGGAGTGAAGTCGATATATCAGGTCCCTATCCGGCCAGGACTAGCTCTCAGATGCACACCTCGTTACAATACGTATATAACAAAAAATATTACTTAAATGTAAATTTGTTGTGCAAATTCATTGCATTTCGTATTTTATACTTGTGTTTGAATGAGAATTTTCAATTGATATTTTAAATATATTGTTTGAGGGATGTGATTTAGAAATACTTTTTTCAATATTTCGTTAATATTCTTTAATTATTTTGTAAGACAAATGTGTGTAATAAATAAAATTAAGTGAGCACTTCCCTGTTTCAGAATTTATCACGGAACGCGGTAGTGGTTCATGCGTCAAGCAGAAGACACTGCAACTATATAATGTTCGAGATCGCACGCTCGATTTTTACATTGGCATTAATTTAGCCAAAACGACTTTTTTTGGATGCAAAGCAGGATTTAATGCTCACCTAGCATCCTAATTGAGCGATTGACAAAAAGAAATACTCAAAAACTCGTTCACAATAATGAGTTTGGAGTACCGTGTCAAGCGATCTACTACTTTTTTTCGACCAGAGAAATTGTTCTCCATCTTACGACCCTGAAGTTAGCCGCGGTAGCCTGATAAAGCAGCTATGTTCACGCATCGTACGTAACGATGTTTACATGCTCTTGCTTCCCGCGTAGATTTGGATCCGTGGGATTGAAAATAAATTGTAAATGTATTGATAGAAAGAATATGGAAAAACTGTTGGCCGTGTCCCATAGATTCCAGGAAAAGTAATGCAGACTTTTTCAAACACAGAAGATAAGACATATCAAAATTTAATACATGTTTTTTATAATTGATTCTACATGGGCAAATGATGGTTTAGGATGCCAATGTCGGCGTCTCGACTGAAGTTTTACTTGGATATACCCTAATACCCGTTAATGTCTAGGTAGCTAGGGTCGCCGATAGCAGTGTCCCGAGAGTGCGCTCTTGGTATTTTCACTTGGACTAGCTGACCCTGGACCCGTACGAACTGCACGTAGCTAGGGTCGCCGATGACGGTGTTCCATGGGTGCACACCTGGAATTTTTGCTTGAAGTAGCCGACCCTGGACCCAAACGATGTCCAGGTAGTCAGGTTACCCGATGGCGGTGTTCCAAGGGTGCGCCCCTGGTATTTTTGGTTGCAGGACCTGCCCCTGGACCCGAACGATGTCCAGATAGTCAGGGTACCCGATGACGGTGTTCCAAGGGTGCGCTCCTGGAATTTTCCTTCGAAGCAGCTGACCCTGGACCCGAACGATGTCCAGGTAGTCAGGGTACCCGATGACGGTGTTCCAAGGGTGTGCTCCTGGTATTTTTGCTTGAAGTAGCTGACTCTAGACCTAAATGATGTCCAGGTAGTCAAAGTAGTCAGCTTTCTCAAACAAAAATACCAGAAGCGCACCTTCATGATACTGCCATCAGCGATCCTAGCCGTCTCGACATTATCGGGTATCAGGTTATATCCTTATTCAAATAAAACTTCAGTCGACACGCCGACATCGGCATCCTAAACCACCATTTGCTTATGTAAAATTAATTATAAAAAAACATGGGATAAATTTTGATATGTCTTGTCTTATATTCAGATAATAGATTAATTAATTTCTACTGATTACTAATATTTTTTTTTGTGTAACTTTCATGCATACAAATATTTGCATTTTGGAGAAATATCTATTGAATCTTATTACTGACGCTCATGCATATACATTTTATTGATTACTAGCCAGAATCACTCACTCGCTATCGCTCGCTCGTGTCTTTCATTTGCTTTATTATAAAATGGATGAACATTGGAATTTTCAATTGAATTATTGGTAAATGATTTAAATGAAAACGAAATTTTTTCATCACCACATCATTTTTGTTAACAGAAAATACGCCCACGCATCAATGTTTTCAAATTTTTCGACATCAATTATGAAAGCGTTCAAGCTCCTCTAACGATCTGCTCGAACAAAATTTGAAAAACTCAACCCTTTGTACGTTTTTAAAGGAGATCTCACGGACACATCGGGAATAAATTTTTTGAATCAACCATACGCCCACCACAAATTTGATTTTCGGAAATTTTTTTTCTATGGAAATGTAGTCCTTGATCTCTCCTTTCGTTCCGTTATACCAAAGATACCTCAAATCTGTTATATCATTGTTTCCGAGAGCAAAAAAGGTTGACCAGAAAAATATACGGATCCATCTTATTATAATGTAGATTATATTTTTATAGTATATAATACTTCCCAAAAAGAATTGAAATCCTCAAAAAAACCCTTTTTAAAAAAAGTTAAAATGTTGCGTCAAGCATGTGGCACAATTTGTTTATCTCTCATATTGCTTAAAAAAAATTAAATCCATAATAGACACATGAGTCAATTTATTATTTCAGCAGTATTCATTCTGAATAATTCTCATATTGTTGGAGTATTACGTATTCTTATTACAGTTTACATACTATTGGGGACGTTGTCAACTTAAACTAACCAATCACGAAAAAACTTACCAGAACGCGTTTTAGGTACCTCATCAATCATTTGAAGAACTAATGACGAACCTAATTGACGCCACTTGGTAGGATCGAATATCTCCGAATACCTTATTAAGTTGATATATAATATTCTCCATCACCTATTTATTTCTAGTTAAACGGATTCACAACCTCTCGTCAATCGTTTGATTTATTTCAAATATATTTTTGTATTGTAATTGCAATGCAGGTAATCCTATAATTCAGATAGACTTCATATATTCTTCTATTATCCATACTTTCATTGTCTTTCAAAGAGACAAATATTAATAATTCAATTTATTGATCATAGATTTTCAATAAATAATGAAAATTTTCATAATATTCCTATAATATTTTTTACATCCAGTGATTCAGTGAAATATTATGATTCTTAAGACGTTAAAAATGCCTATCAAGTAGCGTCAATTTGGTTCGTCATTAGTTTTTCAAATAATTGATGAGATACCTAAAAAGCATTCTGGTAAGTTTTTTCGTAATTGGCTAGTTAAAGTTGACAACGTCTCCTATAGTATGTAAACTGTAATAAGAATACGTAATACTCCAACAATATGAGAATTAATCAGAATGAATACTGCTGAAATAATAAATTGACTCATGTGTCTATTATGGATTTTATTTTTCTTTAAGCAACATGAGAGATAAACTAATTGTGCCACATGCTTGACGCAACATTTTTACTTTTTTAAAAAGGGTTTCTTTGAGGATTGAATACATTAAAAATTTTTTTTTTCTTCCAAAGGCTATCACCACCTGGGTATGTGCCTAATATTACAAGATACATTCTATATTAACAGAGAATGTCAAGTTCAATTCCACTACGTTAATCTCCTATAAAACGTACAAAAACGTACAAAACCATACAAAAACATGGTAAAATATACGGTTTCTATAATTACTTTCCTTTTGAAAAAATGTTCATAAAACATCTAAAAACGTACAAAAATGTACACAAATGTACATAATCATACGAAAACGTACAAAAACGTACAAAAACTTACAAAAACGTACAAAAACGTACAAAAGAGTACAGGAACGTACAGAAACGTTAAAAAATGTACAAAAATGGATATAAATGTATTTTTTGTTCCAAATGGGACGTTTATAAACGGTTTTGTACGTTTTTGTACGTTTTTGTACATTTTTGTACGTTTTTGTGAGGAAGTTATTTTTACTAGGGTTACTACAAGGATAGGAGAGTAAGCAGCGGCCACCCGCCACCGAATGAAACATACGTTTGCAGCGCACGTCCTCACCAATAACCACAAAATTCTTGGAAGTATCGCGAGTTATGAGTTGATTCGTGTATCCAATAGGGAATATGAGGATAAATTCAGAGCTGTGGGTTGAAAGTGGAGGAAGTGTCTCCATTTATCCCGTACCTCCTACCTTCCGAAATCACCACGCAAATATTTTCCGAGAAGTTGTGGAATCACACTGAGAGCGTAATCCCAAGCTGTATATAATATTGAATTATGCTGTCAAGGTAGTACATACTGAACATAAGAATTAAGAGAATAGTCCCATGAGGGACTTCATATAGAGTAGCAAGCGCAATTTCCAGCCACTTTTAGAGTGAATATTCCGTAACCACCCCACCAACGTAGTCTCTGTTATATAAGAGCAATAACATAAAGAGAAGAAACCTCTGCTAATTGCATTGACAGATTTCTTTCTCAAAGAGGCTCTGTGTGAAAGATCGTTGCTATGAAGGAATAAAGTTTCTATGTCTTTCGTCATCAACAGAAGGACCTCAAACTAATTTTCTACACTCTGTAGCAACGATCATTGCTGAGGAAATTATCAACAATTGTTCCGAAAATTTAATTCGGTTCATACCTTGCCACGGATACTTCCTTCGATAACTCTGAAATTGGGAAATTTTAAAATTTTTTCTACCTCAGCAACAGTTGCAAAGAAATAAACTACAAAGCTATAAAGAAATAATGATTTCGTGTCTTTCGCCATAGACGGGTGGACTCAAACTTATTTTCTGCTCTCCGTAACAATAATTGCTGGGCATATGAATAACGGTTGCTAGGGATATCAACATCAGTTTCTACAGAAAAGAATAATTATGTGTTTCTTGTTTGTGGAATTACTGAAAATAGACTGAGTACCGTTTTTCGAAATATTTTTTTTTGTTTCTGTTTAGTAGCTTCATTTGCGAGATTATCTTGCATTTTTCGAAATATGATTTGTCAAAATATAATTGAAAACGCCGAGCGCTTCCATATTGTGGTGTTTCAAATTTGAGAAGAAATGATGAAATGCGCAATTTGATAACGAACTCGAATATATATAGTTTACCTGTCCGGAGATGAGTTTGGAGCTTCCAAAGTGGCTTTAAAATTTCAGAAGTCTATGGTCTACTTAAGGACTACTGAATGTTAACCCATTAGCGCCCAAATGGCCGCTCGACGGCCATTTTTTTGAGCGATAGATTTCATATGGTTATAATGGTTCAAAAAATTTGGGAAGAACATTTTCTCGTGCAAAATTTTGTCAGCTTTCTGATCCCGTTACTTTTTTCTCGGTTAAATGAACGCCCTCATTGTTATAAACAATTGATTGCAAAAGAACACAAAATTTCGAGTCAAAATTTTTTTTTGTGTCAACCGTAAAACATGGAAACCGGTCGCAACGAACCCCGGGAAGTGAATTTCGAGCGTCCATGGACCCTAAACTAAAAGTTGGCATAGTTCTAATTGTTCAAATTTATTGTTGGAAGACCCAAAATGGCGGCCGACCGAAAAAATTGTAGCTTCAACTTGGCAATTGTTTTTCTCGAAAACTATGGGTCAAATCGAAAAATTCTCAAGAACAAAAAAGTCTTAGAATCACCCGAAGAACACTCCTGAATTTTTCCAGAGTTTTTTGATGAAATTTTTCAAAATTTTGATTTTTCATATTCTCAAAAAAACGCAAATTGCTTAAAAACTTCCGAAAAAATTTGAGAATGTTCTCTGAGTAATTTTAAGACTTTTTTGTTCCTATAATTTTTTTGATTTAATCTATAGTTTTTGAGAAAAAAAATAATGAAATTATTTTTTAGAAATTCTTCTGTGCGTTTTTTAGCCGGCAAATAAAAAAATTTATAAGAACAAAAAAGTTCTAAAGGTACTCAGAGAACATTCTCAATTTTTTTCAGAAGTTTTAAAGCAATTTGCGTGTTTTTGAAAATTTAAAAAATCAAAATTTCGAAAAATTTCATCAAAAAATTCTGAAAAAATTCAAGAGTGTTCTTCAGTTGATTCTAAGACTTTTGTTCCTAAAAATTTTTTGATTTGACCCATAGTTTTTGAGAAAAATAAATGCCAAGTTGAAGCTACAATTTTTTCGGTCGGCCGCCATTTTGGGTCTTCCAACAATAAATTTGAACAATCACAACTATGCCAACTTCTAGTTTAGAGTCCATGGACGCTCGAAATTTACTTCCCGGGGTTCGTTGCGACCGGTTTCGATGTTTTACGGTCTATCACTCAAAAAAACGGCGTTCGAGGGGCCGTTTGGGCTTTCATGGGTTAAATGGCATCAAGTATTATTAATGCTTGATCTATATAAATAATATTGATAACTCAGAATATGTATTAGCATGATAGAATGTGAGTTTCTACAGTGAATAATTGTAATGATACTACGAACAAGTGTTTGCAAAATTCGGAAGTGTTGGCGGTGCAAGAGTCCACTGAATAGTCATTTTAGCCCATTTCCATGCCTATTGTTGGTAATATATTAATTTTTTGAGAACTTCCACGTCCCATGCCTATTTTTTCACTATATAGGCTGTATGTGACATAGAATGAGGCAACCTTGAGTACCCATGGGCTGGGGCTCTTGACGAGCGAACTCCCAGGGTACAAAAATAGAGGTCCCAATTGGTAGTGTGGAGTACTTCATGTGTTCCTATGGTCTTGAAGATAATTTTTCTATAAATTTCAGGTAATTTGCAGACAAAAATTTCTCACTCATTTTTTGTCTCAGAGGTCATTTTCAGAGTGTAAATTAAGGTTGAAAATGTCTCTGGAAATGCAAAAACAGCAACTTAGCCCATTTATTAAACAGGGTTAAAATGGTCGGGAAAATCTGAAAAAAATCTGGGAATATCATATGATGCCCTAGAACGTGAAAGAAAATTTTGAGCCAAATCAAATTTCTTGATGTTCGATTCCACAGAGAATTTTCCATATATATATTTATGCATGGATGTCTGTACATCGTGGATATAGAAGAAACATTTTTTCCTGGCACGACGTTGCGTGTCACAGGGGATTCTCATGATGTGACCTGATGCCCGTTCGTACCAAGGTGCACGAAGAATACACGCGCGTACAGGGATGGCTCTAACCACCGGACACTCCGTATTTCTATACGGGCGCAAGGAGTGCGACGGCTAGCTCGCGAGCACGGGGGATATCTCGTGGGGGACGGCCGCGCGTGGAGACTCGAACGAAGTCTACTCCACACGCTGGCCGTGACGTCGGGGGGGCGAGGGGAGATGCCCGGGCCAGGGCCGAAGCCCGTCGTTCCTGTGGGTGTGTTGGCGCGCTCGCCAACACATACGTTCTCGTGGGGGGACACCGGGGCCGCGACGCGCACAGCAAACTTTTCTCAACCGCTCGTTCTCTCTCTGCTTGCTTGGCTCTGCTGCTGGCTGCTGCTCGGGTCGCTGAGGGCTGCGTCGCCGGCCTCGATGTCCACGTCCCGCACGCACGCACACTATCTCGCACACTCTCGGGGATCCGTACTCGGGACTAGTCGCGCGCCGCGGCTCGTGTACGCGCTGGAGAGTGCTGCCCTCCCGAGCCGGCGGCTGCCGTACCCGCCGGATCGGAGAGGAGCAGCCTCTCCGTCTACAGTGACGGGTTTCCCCGTCACAACTCCCCCTCCCTAAACCGGACCACCCGGTCCGTCCACTGGACTCAGGTGAGACGGCACAGGGGGTAGCGCGACGGTAGAAACAGGGTCCCCCGGGTTTCCCCGTCACAACTCCCCCTCCCTATGTCGGACCACCCGGTCCGTCTACTGGACTCAAGTAAGACGACGTGAGGGGTAGCGCGCCGGTGGAAACAGGGTCCACGGGGGCCCGGCGTTCTTCGATCGGGTTCCTCCGACCTCGTTCTCCAATTTTCCGTTTACTTTCCACGCCCGGTCGCACGTCTTTGTGCCGACCAGGTCGACCGTGGCGGCTTTGCCGGTAGGCTTCCGGCACACCGCGTGTCACCTACATCGTTTCTTGAAGGCGGTGGACCGCCCTCCTTCCCTTCCCAAACCCCAAACCCTTTGTGGTCGCCTCATACACCATGTGTGGGTCACCGATGCCCGTTCGTTCGGTCGTTTAATCACGACCAAAGCAAGACAATTGGCCATATGTTTACACGGTCTTTGACGTTCGACGGGGTATCCATCGCATAAGCTCGCTGACCGGTGCTTTCGCGTTCCGTTTGCTCCGGCCCATATCCAGGATATACGTAAGTGGCGATAGTTTCTTCGCTATCCGATAGGGCCCCGTTCGCTTAGCTGACTCCAATCGCCGTGCTCGTTCCTCCGGACTCTCGTTTAAAATTTCGGCGACTGGTAAGCATTCCTCTACCTCTTGTCTCACGCTATTAATGGGGGCCGGATGTCGTCCGAAGTTCAAAAATGCCGGTGACACTCGCGACGAATCATTTCTCGCCGTGTTGTAAGCTTGCCGACGCTCGCACAGGTAATTGTCCCAACCCCGATGGTCCTTGCCCACGAACATAGCCAAGATGGTCTTGATCGTTCTGTTGCAGCGTTCCACGGGGTTAGCCTGAGGATGGTAGGGTGCCATCGTTACGTGCGTGATGTTATATTTAGCCAGATTCTCATTTACTACTTTATTTTCATATTCTTTCCCGTTATCGGTTGAAAAGTACTCCGGCGCCCCCCATCTGTTCAGGACTAACTCGTTGAACGCTTGCCAAACCGCGTTTCCGCCGAATTTACGAACCGGCTTTATCTCAATGTATCTCGAAAATAAGTCCATGAAAACAATTAGATACTTGTATTGGCATTTGCTCCTGGGCAATTCCATCGTATCCGCCGCTTCTACGTTCCATATCCTGTCGACGCATCGTTTGCCCATCAGGCCTTGAGGCGGCTGCTGTGACGTTTTGTACTGTTGACAAATTTGGCAAGCTTTTACGTACTCGTACACGTCATGGTAGCTACCTGGCCAATAATACTCGCGGGCGATTCTATTGTACGTTTTATCGATGCCGAGACGGCCTGACGGCGGTTCATCATGCGCATCTCGCATCACGCGTTCTCTCCACTCCTCTGGCACTACCAACTTCCAGTTTTCGTCTTTGATCGTTACCGGATCTAATGAATTATCCCTACGGTACACGTACAAAAGATTGTTCTCAACTTCCCAGTTCCTGAATTTCCGTGGGAAGGTTTTCACTTTTTCCCGTCGTTCATTGTACCACTTTTCGTTCACTACGCTCAGCGAAGCCACTCTTGTTTCGTCTCCAAAAACACGCGACAGGGCATCGGGCACTTTATTGAGTTCGCCCTTCCTGTGGGTTATCGTAAAATCCCATTGTTGTAATTCAATTACCCATCTAGCCAACCGACTCGTCGGATTTTTCAAATGCCTTAACCACTGGAGCGCTGAGTGATCCGTTATGACGTGAAATTCCGTTCCTTCGATGTATGGTCTCAGCTTTTGAATGGCCCATATGATTGCCAGACATTCTTCCTCCGTGGTCATGTAGTTTCGTTCCGCGGGCGTGAGCACATGGCTGATGAACACGATCGGGTGTTCGCCATCCTCATGCTCTTGTGATAACACCGCGCCCAACGCGTAATTACTCGCGTCGCATTGAATTGTGAAGGGCTCCGAAAAATCCGGTCTGGCTTAAACCGATGTTTCTGTGACAGCTTCCTTCAAGCTCGTAAACGACTCGTTCTGTTCCTATGCCCATTCGAAACTCGCCTCCGCTTTCAATAGTTTGAGCAAGGGTACTTTCAACTTTCCGTCGTTCTTGATAAATCGCGCGTACCAACCAATCAAGCCTAGAAATCTTCTCAATTGTTTCACGTTCTTGGGTGCCGGGTACTCGAGAACTGGCCGTTCATTCAAGGTTGGGGTTGGGGTTAGTCGAAACCGTTTTTCCCGTCCGGAGGCTCAAGGTCGGCTGGCTCGTCCCCTCTGTGACGGCGTGGAGCGCGTGGGACTTTAACGCACTCCCGCCCCCCCTTTTCCCGTCAGCGCTTTAAGTCCCTTGCATACAAAACACGAGTCGTATTCGACTCCCGGTGTCTTTCACACCTGACAATAAAGCGCCCCTGGGCTTTCTTCGGGCACTTGCGCGAGTAGTGTCTCTTCTCGTTGCAATTGTAGCAGATGTTTGATCTACAACCCGCTTCCCTGTGCCTAGGTTTCTGACAGGAGAAACACACTCCCACAAACGTATTACTAGGGCCCCCCATGGGCCCGTTCGCGTTTCTCGACGCATTCGCGTTCCCGGTGTTTCCGTTCGTATTTCCAGAATTCTGTGGCGGCCCCGATTGGCCGCTATTCTGCTGCGCTCGTTCGCTCTTCCGGTCTTTCATTAGCTCGATCGGCAGCTGCTTCAGCTCGCTGATTTCCGATTTGACCGGTCGTTCCGTTGTCGCCGCAGCGGCCTCTGCTTTCTCTCTCGTTTCCTTCTTATTGTTCTGCGGTTTCTTCCCTTTCCCTTCCTCTGCCGAACTCTCATCGTAACCGCGCCTATTGTCAGATTATCGGATCGCCGATATTGATCCCGTTTTCTTATCGCTCTCGTACGCCGCTGCTGGTATGCGCGATTTCTCTCTGGTCGGCGGCGGCTCGTACCGCGCGTCCAGGTCTCGGAGCTTTTCGTACTCCCTGCCCGCTCGTTCTAAATCTCTGTATGAATTTATTCTCATGTGCAACATAGCACTTCTATAAATTGAAGGAGGTTCCGAAAAGCCCTGTCAACCTGCCTCACCTACGTAGGTACAACCTTAAAGTATCGGACGATTGATTTGAACTTTGACAAGAATGTTGAAATTTTTTCCGATTCGTGTTGTTTACGCGCTCGTAGCTCTTCCCACACGTCCTCGTCGTCCATCTCGAACACGAATCTGTGCCTGAAGGCTTTTTTGAATCTGCGCCACGTTCCGATTTCCGCTTTCATCGTCCGAAATCAATCGGCTGCGCCCTTGTGAAGTACGCTCGGCATCGCCGCCAGCAACGCAGAGTGAGGAATCTCTACACTCGATCTGTAGTCTTCCAGTCGTTCGAAAAATTCTAACGCGTCAACCGATCTCTCGTCCGCGAATCGCAGCTTCCAGTCGCGCATCGATTTCATGCACCCGTGGCTCATTTGTAATGAGCTGCGCTCTACTGTGTTCGTTCTCACGTTTGCGATCGGCGATACCATTTGTTTCGCGTTAAGCTCGTCCTCGTCTGAATCTGACAATTCTAACGTGTTATTATGGTTGTTCACGTCCGCATTGATACACGATGCTTCGAGTCGCGTACTGTGATTTTGCCCCGCTCGATATGTGTGCCCGTTCTCGCGTTTGTCATTGACGGTATTATCGGCCGCGCGTCGAAGTCGTCCTCATCCGACTCCGACAACGCCAACACATTCACGTTCATATTCGGTTCTACCGTATTCGACACGGGACCCTTTGATTTGCGCGTGTTGATTTTTCGTCGCGCTCTCCGCTCAATACGCGTGCTCCTTCTTGTACCAAACTCGCTTCCGCTTCTGGACGACATGTTCGAATCGTCTAGTTCGTTCATATTGGGTCCGGGTATAATCCGTTTCGGCCGCGCACCCTTCCCTGATATTGGTCCTCCCGACTCACCTGGGAGTGCCGATCGATGTTCGAGAATAAATTTTTCAAACGCCGATAACATAGCTACCCCTTCCGTTAGCTTTAGGTACTCGAGAATGTCCGCCGTTTTTCTACTGGTCTCTTCCGAATTCGTATTCTTTTCCGCGTCAGTATTCTTCCCCGCGTCTGTATCATTCGCTCCCTCGCTCTCGGTTTCCTCGCCATCGCTTATCATTGTTCGTTCTATTATGGGCGGCGCTTGGTTCTTTTCATCGTCCGCAAACCACGGCGCCCCCTCAACCCTCGCTTCTTTCATCTCCCATCTCAATAACCGTTCTTTTTGTGTACGCAGCTTTCCCGTAACTGCGATTCCCGCTTTCTCTAGTTTTCTTTGAACTACTTCCTTATTCATCTTAATTATCGTTTTGAATCGTTCGTTCCAGTTATCTACCTTCAACAACTCCTCCATGGTCTCTGTACAGTTTTACGTCACCGTCTGCCATTTTGAATACTTAGTTTATTATTAAAATTACTTGAAATAAATACTCTTTAACCACGCGTCGCAACACACTAATTGGTCAAATTGAGAGAAAAAACTAAAAAAAAACTAAAAGGGAAAATTAAAAATTAAAACAGAAACTAAATACTAATAATTATAATTATTATTTGATTTTGCTTCCAATTATACCAAACGAACCAACTCGACTAATAAAATTGTGCAATTCGGCCGGCAGGACAATATTTATCAACTCGTAAACTCTCTTAATTCACCGCTATCCACTCGTACACGCTATCAACTGTCTTACCCACACAAAATTATCAAATCGAATATCGACTCTCTCGATAATTCGAGTTACGTTCCTGATTGGAGTTATTCTCCATCTTGTACATACGTAGTATATCTTCAATAATATAATAAATAACTCAAATCGTTCGTCCTTTGGTTGTGTGCTAAGAACCCTAACCATCCGAATATGCGATATATTGAAAATCGAAATAACCAAAGCAGAGACAAAAAAAAACGAAAACCCAAAAGAAACTATCACTCACGCTCGAAAAAGGAAGAAAAAACAATTAAATTCGAAAAATAATTAATCACAAAAAAAAATTATTGATATTTTAATTTATTAACAATTGGCAAAAGACCCAAGGACACTGTCACTCACGCTCGAAAAGAAGAGGAAAAGGCAAAAAAAATCAAATTTGAAAAATAATTAATAACAAAAAAAATTATTATTAACAAATTAATTTATCAACAATTGAATACGATCACAACCACGAGCTCGTTCCACTATCCGACGATTCAACTATTCTCAAAACTGGCTGGGCCCGATGAGCAAACGACAAAAATTCCCAATTGTTTATTAGTAAACAAGATATTTCTTCAAAAATCGTAATTTGTTGTAACAAAAGTGCTCACTCGTTGTCCAACACAATTCTGAAAACAATATAAAAATCGGCAAATTCGGGTAAATTGTTAATCGAATTGATAAATAAACAATTATATTAATTGTTTAATTATTGTCCGTTCTCTGTTATTGTTCACTAACCGCGTCGTCGTTCTGTTAACAATACTTCAATCATCCGAAGAAAAATTCTAAGCCCCGAAAAATTTCTAAGTTCACAAATTCAAACTCAAATTTCCCTCAAAAAGATTCAAACTAGGTAGATAACTAGACTCTACTTGACCGTCCGACTCATTACCATACGACCACACTGTTTTACCATACGCCGGCGCTCTCACTTATCGACACACTTATGCTCGTACCGACCCGACCACGTGGCGAAATCAATTTGCCCAACCTCAAAAATCTTCCTTCGTTCTATTTATTCCTCCTTGGTATGATAACTGATTATTGATATGTTGATGGTCTTCCTTCCTTCCTTCTCGTTGAATGGTTTATGTATATGGGGCGTTTCGCCTCAATCCTCCCAGCGCTGCGCGCGAGCGCCGAAACATGCCGTTTTCAACTCGTGTTTACGATGCCAAAATGTCCCTGAGAAAATGATTCGATAGGTCATTTCCATGTAGTTTTTTCTCAGCTTTCCAACGGTGTAATTAGTTTTCCGGAAATTTTCCATTTTCATCCCCAAAAAATATAAAACATCGCATATCTCAAAAAGTATATTTTTAATATTTTTTTTAATGGTTTCAATCGAAAGCTGAGGATTTTTTACGTAGGAAAATATGTTTTCCAAGGAGTGCACGAATGATTCTCTCTGAGAAATAGAACGTCGAAAAGTAGACGTAGCGCTACTCCGGCGCACGGAGCGCGTGAGCGCCAATCATGCTGTTTTCAACTCTCCCCAACGATACCAAAATGCATCTGAGAAAATTATATTATGAGTCGATCCCATGTTATTTTTCCTCAGCTTTCCAATGGTGTTGTCAGTTTTCCGAAAATTTTTCATTTTCATCCCCAAAAAATAAGAAACATCGCATATCTCAAAAAGTATATTTTTAATATTTTTTTTAATGATCTCAATCGAAAGCTGAGGATTTTTTACGTAGGGAAATATGTTTTCCAAAGAGTGCACGAATAATTTTCTCTGAGAAATAGAACGTCGAAAAGTAGACGTAGCGCTACTCCGGCGCACGGAGCGCGTGAGCGCCAATCATGCTGTTTTCTACTCTTCTGAACGATACTCAAATGCATCTGAGAAAATTGTATTATGAGTCGATCCCTCAGCTTTTTTCCTCAGCTTTCCAATGGTGTTATCAGTTTTCCGAAAATTTTCCATTCTCATCCCCAAAAAATAAGAAACATCGCATATCTCAAAAAGAGTATAGTTCACGTACTTCATGTTATTTTTGCTCTCTTTTTCAGCTTTCTTTGCTTTTTTGAAGTTTTCGTTAAACGCATTCGTATAGGAACTTTTTCTTTGCTCTGTATAGCACTTTTCTTCGGGAAGATGTTATATTTAGAACTCAATGAAGTTTTTTTGAGCTTCAATGTTTTCCCACCTGCTGGAATAATTGCATGATATTGCAAAGTTCCCGGTATAGATTTAGCTCTATCCAGCCTTGGTTTTAATTCCAAAACAGTTTGGTCGTAAGACTCTTTACTACTATAAAAAATGTTGGTACCTTTGCAATGATCTTTCGCCCAATTGTAAAGATCTTCAGGTGTTAAAATTCGATTGCCAGATGTAAGTTGCAGACTTGCTCGTTTCGCACCTCTTTTTATGTTTGCGCCTATGCCATCACATGCACCTTTGCCATGTGCAGTGGCATAGAAGTGCCATTCAGCTGGAATTCCAAAATCTTCTTCATGAAAAAGAAGATTTTGAAAATGTGTCTTATTTTTAAAATGTTGAGCTGCTCCATCAGTTAGATAATACACTTTTTCCACTACAAAATTATTTTTCAGATGCAACATGATAATTTTCTGATACTCATAAACTGCAACAGAATCATGGTTGAGATTGTCAGAAATTATAGCAATACTCAGATGTTCAAGCTCATTATTTATTTTGTAATAGACCACGACAGTAAAAACTGTGGCTTGATTATTATTCCAGTGGAATGATTGCGCAGAATTTTGTATCACAAATGCATAGTTTTCTGAAAAATCGCAACACACAAGAAATTCTCTTTCTTTGAGGTTTAGTTTCAAATCATTTACAAAATGTGACTGCTTTTTAGCGAAAAAATCGTGTGTCTTTAATTTTAACAATTTTTGGCCCAGTATATCCACAAATTCATTAACATTTACAACTTTTGAACCTATTGTACACCGATCTGTTTAAAACCATGAATCATATTGCACTTCAAAAATATTATTTTTATCAAAAGATTCAAGCAAATGTTGTCGTAATATAGACATGTTGGGACAATCTAAGCAGTCACCAAAATAACATTCATCACGTGCATTACCACATACAATTGCTTGCATACAATCATGATAGTTTTCAAGGTGCAATTCAGTGTTTTTTGTCAAACTTCCTATATCAATAGCATTGAGCAAGAGCTTGACATTTTCATGATGAACACATACGCATACATTATGTGTACCACTGCTTCCAGCGAGAACACAATGTGGGGGCCTTAACTCAGTGAATTTCGTAAATCCAATTTTAACATGTTTATATTCTTGTTTAAATAAACAATGAATTTCATTCAAGTTACCAAGCAGTAATCGTTTTTGAACGTGTTCTCTTTTGCCATTACTTTGCTTGACAGATACATAATCTTTTAAGCCTGGCATAATTCGGCTAATATCATCTCTTCCATAGAAACCTTCCACCAACTTGACAGTTTCATCTGGAAATACTTTGCCATTTTTATTTTCCGGTATTGAAAAAATCCCGCTCTTAGCTACTAAATTTTTTGCTTCTCGAGCTTCCCATTCACTGCAATTGAATTCTCTCATCAAGTCCCTACGAGACCAATAATCAGGGGCAAGAGTTAACAACTGAATTCTATCTTGCTTCGTCGTTGATTTTGAGAATTTATTTTTTATTTGTTCGAGGACTGTCAAACCTGCTTTATGATATTCATCGTTACACTCGAATCTTGCTTTTTTACATTCAGATGAAGGTGAATCTGATTTCTATCTGTACATTTCACGTCGACAAGTGTAACAGATCTTTGCTTTCTCTGGTATCAAGGGATATGCACTTCTCAATGGCATTGGAAAGTCGTACAATTCTTTAGATGACGAATGATTTTTTTTATCTGAAGGATTTATGCATTTCAATTTCCAGGATGAATCCATTGTAGTTTGTACAAGGAGTCAAATAAATAACCAAGCCAATACAATTAACGACTTTATGGAAAAATGAATATGCTCGAAGTTGTGGGTGCTCGAAGGACTTATAAAAACGCCTTGAAAATAATACGATGAAAAAATGATTCAATTTATATACAGCAGATGAAAATTCTTCTTGTGTATTATTGAAAATACCATGAAAGCCACCTATCGGACAAAAAATGAAACAGTTGGCCTTTACTAAAGTGAAAGCATCGGAACTTTTCTTGCGCGTTCTATTTTCCAAAGAAAATAATTGAATTATTCTCTAAGAAAGATCTTTTTGGAGATGAAAATGGAAAATTTTCGGAAAACTGACAACACCATTGGAAAGCTGAGGAAAAATAACATGGGATCGACTCATAATATAATTTTCTCAGATGCATTTTGGTATCGTTGGGGAGAGTTGAAAACAGCATGATTGGCGCTCACGCGCTCCGTGCGCCGGAGTAGCGCTACGTCTACTTTTCGACGTTCTATTTCTCAGAGAGAATCATTCGTGCACTCCTTGGAAAACATATTTTCCTACGTAAAAAATCCTCAGCTTTCGATTGAAACCATTAAAAAAAATATTAAAAATATACTTTTTGAGATATGCGATGTTTTATATTTTTTGGGGATGAAAATGGAAAATTTCCGGAAAACTAATTACACCGTTGGAAAGCTGAGAAAAAACTACATGGAAATGACCTATCGAATCATTTTCTCAGGGACATTTTGGCATCGTAAACACGAGTTGAAAACGGCATGTTTCGGCGCTCGCGCGCAGCGCTGGGGGGATTGAGGCGAAACGCCCCATATGTATATGTATGTATGCATATATATATATATATATATATATATATATATATATATATATATATATATATATATATATATATGTCAATGCAAATGGGAGGAATCAGGAGCTGAGCTCCGTCAGGGCAACAAAATCAAATCAATAATAAATTATAAATAAAGAAAAATTTCAGGAGGAATAAGGAGTTATGCACTCCGTCAGGGGGCTGATCAATTTAATTGAGCAGAATGATCACTGCTATTACTTTGATCACTGCTCGTTCGCCGCTCAGGAATTTGTTCCGAGCTTCGCTGCATGTAAACATGCGCGGCACAGCACCTGCCGCCGCCGCGTTCTCGCGCTCACCTCTGCAAGCTCGCCACCAAGGTCGCTTCGCGGTAACTCGCGACACCGAATTCTATCACCCGAATCAAATGTAACTATTTTTTTCTCTCGCCCTTCGAATTTCACTCGTTCGACTTAATTATTTTCCACTCGCGCACGCACTCTCCGCTCGATTTTTCCCCCCGATCACGACCGCGAAACACACGTCGACGGCGCCAATCTGTGACCTGATGCCCGTTCGCACCAGGTTGCACGAGGAATACACGCGCGTACAGGGATGGCTCTAACCGCCGGACACTCCGTATTTCTATACGGGCACCAGGAGTGCCACGGCTAGCTCGCGAGCACGGGGGATATCTCGTGGGGGGCGGCCGTTTACGGAGACTCGAACGGAGTCTACTCCGCGCGCTTCGCACTGGCCGTGACGTCGGGGGGGGGGGGCGCGAGGGGAGATGCCCGGGCCAGGGCCGAAGCCCGTCGTTCCTGTGGGTGTCTTGGCACGCCCGCCAACACACACGTTCTCGTGGGGGGACACCGGGGCCGCGACGCGCACAGCAAACCTCTCTCAACCGCTCGTTCTCTCTCTGCTCGCTCGGCTCTGCTGGTGGCTGCTGCTCGGGTCGCTGAGAGCTGCATCGTCGGCCTCGATGACCACGTCTCGCACGCACGCACACGATCTCGCACACTCTAGGGGCTCGGTACTTGGGACTAGTCGCGCGTCGTGTGTTGATGGCTGCGGGCACCGGACGAGAATGGCCGTCCGCCTCGTGCTCGCTTGCGGCCTCGCGCCGCCGGAACTCTCGCGCGCCGCGGCTCGCGTACGCGAGCCGCGGCCGGCTCGGAGAGGAGCAGCCTCTCTGTCTACAGTGACGGGTTTCCCCATGACAATGATTTAGACGGATTTGTACCGGGAAAACACTCACATTAAACGAGTGGAAAAGCGATAGGCTAGTAGTGAATCCGGTCTTGATAAATCATGGAATCACGATTAAACCAGTTATTTTTTAATAAAGATCTAAATGATTGTTCGCATTTAATAAAAAAAAACTGATATAGTAAAATGATCGGTAACAGCCATTTTTTAGACACATATCAAGTAATTGAAAGATCCAATAATTTTTTCTTATATATAGGAATATTTGACGAAGGTTGTAACGTGGAATTTTACCCGGTAAAATATATATGAATTCGCCCGAGCTCCCGATTCCTGCACAATAATTATTTAACAGCGCCCGACGACCCACAACCCACGCGAGTCACTGATCCGCTGCTCGCCCCGAACGCCCCGCACCGTGTCGTCGACCTCCGCCGAGGAAGGCCCACCACGCGCGCCCAGAATCAGCCGGCACCCGAGCACGGGCGCACTCGGGAACAATGGCCGGCGCCGCGCCGCTGACTCGCAGCCTCCCGCCGATCGCACGCTAAACGCACACGCGCCACGAATCCACCGCCGATCGCCCAACGACTCCACCGGCTCTCGCAATTCCGCTCGCCAACCGCCCGCGCGCCAAAATCCGTCGACGATCGCGTGACAAGGCTGTCGGCTACGCCGCCGCGGATTTTTCACTGCACGCGCCCGAGTCCGCCGTGGTCGGCGCCGCGCAGAGGCCGGTTACGCGCCCCACGAGTCCGCCCCGACCACGCGCGCACCGATCGCAACCGAGGCTCAACACAAAGGGCCTGGTCCGCCGCGCGACCGCGATCCGCTGCCGATCGCCCGTCGATGCCGCCGTGGAGCCGGGAATGCCCACTCGCGCCAACAAAGGCCGTTTCCTCACCGCGCGCCCGTCCCGATTTGCCGCTACTTCTGGCCACGTGCTTGTGCCAACTCGTCGCCGCTCGCGCCACTTTCCTCGTCGCGCAGCTACCCGCTGCGCCCCGCACACTACACAAACTCCCGATCTCGACCGCGTGGAATTATTCCACCTACCTTTGCCGACCACACACTCTCGCCGTCCCTCGCACCCTGCTGCTGCCTCTCCTCTCCTCGTCGACCGCCGCTAGAACGCGAATTCCGATCCGCGGATGTTGGCTGCTGGGCTGCTGCTTGGCTGCCGCTGCTCCTGGACCCTGGATTCCTCGACACCTCCACACTCTCACGAAATCGCGCTGCACCTCTGCTTCTCGTCACTCGCTAACCGTGTTGCTATGGCGGAAGCTGGTGCAGAACTGCCGGCCGCCGCGCGCTCGCACTGCGCCAATCCTCCCCACGCGCACGACGCCGCGGCGCACAGTGGGACGAAACGTAGAAAAAATGGACAAAAATCTTTATACACCTGGTTTTTCGATGGAATTGATTGATTCTTTTTGGGTAACATAGTTAATATACCCAGGTTCGATAATCCGAGTTCCGGAGATATGCAGCATTGATATTCAGTTACCTAACCTGAACGCGATGCTGAAGATTGATGGGTTCTTGAGTCACAAGTAAATTTCTCCTCACTTTTAGGAATTAGAAAAAATCTGAAAAAATTCGAGTAGGATGAAAAGTCGAAGAGTTTATGCGAAAAATTTGTTTTACCCGATCACGTTGATTATTCGGACCTCAAATTAGGTACCTTCGTTAAAAATGCATTTACCCAGAAAACACTCCAATGAAAGTTGTTCCTTTGGATGAACTATTGGTAAAAATTTTCCCAAAATTTGGGACCGATGTATTTTTGGGTCCTATAACACTTTGGCCCAAAGGCGAAAGGCCCAAAGCACTTTGATTTATACAATATACATTTTTTCAGTCCAAATTCAAAATTCATGTAAATTTTTTTATGAATGAATACTCAACTCCAAATTCGGGACTTACGTATTTTTTGGGTCTTCTTAAGTCAAAGCTATGTGGAATCACATGAAAACTGCATTCCTCATCACAAATACGGAATCAAAAGAAAATTGCAGGTTCAAATATTAATTTATGGAATGGAAATTTTGGGCCTTATGTACACTTATGCTGTCATATGTAATGTTTTGCTTGCCTTAAAAAATTCAAACAATGTTGAACGGCGTGAGAAACTCACTTTCGTCTAGAACTTTTTTATATTTGCTTATGGTCAATACAATCATGATACGAAAATTATTTTGGAAAAATATACGTTTTATTTGGAATGCAAGAAGTGACTCAGTCATATTTTCCAAGCAATCAATCAATAAAAGGTTTCAGAAGATTGGAAAAAAATACATACAGCGATTAAATTGTACACAAGGCCCGAATTCTTAATTTTGGGAAATAGGTATAGAATATAAGATACTAAAATCACACGAGGCCCCACAGGTCAAGTGAGGACCCAATTTATAGTTTGAATCCAATTTCTTTATCCATTTAATTTTGCATAGATTTCGAGTTTGAGATGAAGGAGTTACTCTTGCATTATTTAACTTTCCAACTGGCCGGAAGATTGGACGGCCACTAAATTTAAATAACACATCAAGTCCCAGAAATGCACAATTCTCAATTAACATTTGAGGCTCGTTTTCTGCTGTGAAAAATCAGAATAAGAATTTCAAACATACCTGTTCCTCTATTTTTGGGGCTGGTTTTTCCATTGATGGAGTCAGAAATGCATTTAATCGACTCCAAAAACCAATATGGCGAATATTAAATAATAAATTAACGAAGTTTCGTGTGTTTGTGTATTGCAATGAGTAGGGATTCTTTTGTCTACCACATCTAACTGCTCAAGTATTTTGACTATTTTGATTCAAGATACTTCACGGTTTACGCTCTACTATGTCTGTAGAACATGTACATATTATGAATTTGATATAACTGCGATATTTTTACTATTGGAATACGGAAAAATTACATTGAGAATTGCAGATTATTCATTGAACTTTTAGATTTTACTTAGAGATACTCAGAGACTAGACATTTTCGGGTGGATTTCTGAAGTCAATCGAGGTGGACTTCCAAGTCATACCAGGTGGATTTCCAGATCGATCCAAGTGGAATTCCAGGTGTATTTCTAGGTGGATTAACAGGTTAATCCAGGTGGATTTCCAGGTCAGTTCGAGTGGATTTCCAGATCAGTCCAGGTGGATTGCACGCCTTTGACACAGCGCGCCTTTGTCAAGCGGTCGCCACGCGGGCGATATACGCGAAATCGGCCCTCAGCTCACGCGAGCGCGCGAAAGCCCTGGGAGCTTTCGCACTGCCAGGCACTGTAGCTTAGTATTTTCTTTTGTCTAATAAACTTTATCATTTTCTTAATCAAGCCTTTCGTCCTTTATCGTGCATCGAGCCGAGTTTTCCCGATCAAACTCATCCCCTCTCCGCGGTCTCGGTGAGCGCGCAGCTCACCGAGAAAGCCCCCAACGAGCGCAGCAATACGCCGGCAGGTCGCCGAATACCCCCCCGACGACAATCCCCAATATTCGCGCGCGTAACAAAGTTACCTTGTAACGAAGCGCCCCGTTACAAATGGCGCCCAACGTGGGGCCATTTGCAACTCGTCTTCCAGCGCCTCGAGCTTGAGCTTCTCTCTTCTTCAGCAGCAAGGCGCGCCTGCTCTTCCACCTCGTCCTGCTGCGCTCGGTGACGGCGGTGGGTCGTACGGAATTCCTGGCGCGCTTTCTTTTCGTCGCGCCAGTCCATCATATCCCGGGCCCAGTCGCGCGATAGTTCTCTTGTGCGATTCCCGTGGCGCCGGCGGAACTGGCGAAAGAGCTCGATTGCTCCTGCCGCTCTCTCCTCTTTTTTGGCGGCGCCCTCCCAGGCGGCCGTCAATATCTGCACTATCTCGCGCCACTCTTCGTCGACACTCAATTCACGTGCCTCGGGGCGAGTGGGCTCGGCGCGCGCCGAGCCCGTTTGCTCCGTCTCGTTCCTGGGGCGGCGTAGCGTCGCTCCCTGCCGGGGGGCCTCTTCGGCTCGAGTTCTCTCCTCGGTGACCTCTTTGAGCTGGACGGTCGTCGGCTCCGGCTCTGGTTCGGGCTCGTCCATACGGTCAACGATGGCCAGGAAGAATCCCGTGACCGTACGGACCGTCTCCATGGTGGGGAGGCGCAGGTGGTGCACCGCCCAGCGCAACAGGCTGGCGGTGCTACGCTCTACGGCCTCTCTCACCCAGATCTTGGGAACAGAATCCATCTCCTATAGGGAAAAACCCGCCCAAAAGAAGATAGGGATCAGGAACTTGATTGGTCGTAGGATGTTAGTGGCAAGAAATAAAAAAGGGAAAGCAACACACCAAAGAAGCGAAAGCAAAAAGAGATTGGGCACAGCGGAGACGCGTATTTTACGTTAGCTTTGCGGAGCGAAGTTTTCGCGGCCATAATGGCGCGGATGGCATTGAATCGGGCGCTCGCGGCGTCGGATCCTCGGCGGCACTCGCCGCTGGGCTCGCGGTCGCGTTCTCATCGGCGGGCTTCCGTACTGCACGCACGTTCTCTCGAGGTCTCCCGCGACCTCGCTTCGGCTGCTGGGTCGTTGCTTGCACCGGCGGCTGCTTTTGCTTGGAAGTCTGGCAGATTCTCAAGCCGATTTTTCCATTTTCCAGCGCTTCCTCCTGTTGCTCTTCGACGGCGATTATTTCGCGCTGCCGACGGAGTGCTCCGGGAGGCTCGGGCTGCCGGCCGTAGTTCAGCATGGCCGGGCTTGTGCCGAGAGAGCTCTGGCTTGCCGTGTTGTAGGCAAACGTGATTTTCACCAGGTTCTCGTCCCATTTTCTATGATTCTCGTCTAGATACGACTTGATCATAAACTTGAATGTTCGATTTATTCGCTCGACGGGGTTTGCCTGTGGGTGGTAAGGCGGATTAAACGATCGTCGAATCCCCGCTTCGGCCAGAGCTTTGGACATGAGCTGTTTCTTGTACTCGGTCTCGTTATCGCAATGGAAAACCTCTGGCGTTCCGATGCGGAGAATTACACGATCATGGAAGTTCTTCCAGATCGTCTTCCCGTCGGCTTTCTTGATGGGGATGCACTCGACCCATCGAGTGAATAAGTCTTCGAATACGAGGATGTACTCGTATCCGGCCGCGGTCCAAGGATAAGGCCCGGAGATGTCGGAGGCGACGACTTGCCACGGTCGCTCGATGATTCGGCGGCCCATCAAGCCAGCCGGTTTGCGCTGCTCGACCTTTCACTGCTGGCAAATCTGGCAGCCGCGCACGTAGTTTGCCACCTCGACATACATCCTTGGCCAATAATACTTATCGGCCGCTCGGGCGAACGTTTTCTCTCTTCCGAGGTGTCCGGCTGTTGCTTCGTCGTGACACTCTCGGAGGACGCTGCTCTTATCTTCTTGGCGTACGACAAGCTTCCATGAGCTGTCGTCAACCCCCAAGAGGTATCGCATCTCTTGATTTGGGCGATAGCGATAAAGCTGCCCGCCGACGATTTTCCACTGCTGGTGGCTGTTCGGATCGTCGGCTACTTTATCGAATTGTTCTCTGTACCAGCGATCTTCGGTCCAGGGCGTTGAGGAGAGCGCTGCGCAGACACTCTCCTCTCCCTCGTACATACGAGATAGCGCATCGGGGACCTAATTCAGCGCGCCTTTCCGATGTTCTACCTCGTACAATTGGCCCTGCAACTCGAGCGCCCAGCGGGCAAGGCGGCCCGTCGGGTTTCGAAGGTTGCATAGCCAACGAAGGCTACTGTGGTCCGTGACCACTTTGATGTCGTAGCCCTCGACGTAGGGGCGAAATTTGCGTATGGCCCAAAGCACGGCCAGGCATTCCCTCTCGGTCACTATAAAGTTTCGCTCAGCCGGCGTAAGCACGCGGCTGGCGAACTCTAGAACGCGTTCCTCACCGTAAACTACCTGGGTAAGTACAGCGCCGAGGCCGATATCGCTCGCGTCCGTCTGTACGACGAACTGCGAGCTAAAGTCCGGTTGGTGAAGGAGCGGCGCGGGCGCTACCAGGCTCTTGATAGCGGCGAACGCCTGCTCTTGCTCATCACCCCAGCAAAAACCGTGTTGTGGGCTTGTTAGCTTGGATAGCGGCTCCGCCAGACCGGCGAATTCTTTCAAAAATTTACGGTACCAGGACGTCATCCCGAGAAATCGACGCAGCTGCTTCAGGGTTGTGGGAGCAGGAAAATCCATGATTGGCGCGATTTTCTCGGGGACAGGGCGTATCCCGTCGCGATTGACAAGAACGCCCAAGTATTTCACCTCAGAGCGACAGAAAACGCTTTTCTCTCTGTTCACGGAGAGATTCGCAGCTTTCAACCGCTCGAGGACAATTTGCAATACCTCCAAATGCTTCTCGTACTTATCAGTGGCGATGATAATATCGTCGAGATACGCGAACGCGTATGGCTCGAGATCCGGGCCGATGATCATGTTGATCAACCTCTGAAAGCTGGCGCCCGCGTACGAGTGTCCGAATGGCATTCGGTTGAACTGAAAAAGCCCTAGGCCAGGGATTGTAGAGGCCGTTATGGGCTTGCTTCCCGGTTTCAATTTTATTCGGAGGTATGCGCTGCTTAAGTCCAGCGTGGAGATATACTTCGCGTGTCTCAGCTTGCGTAGTATATCGTCCATAAACGGCAGCGGATATGCGTTCGCTTGCGAGAGCGCGTTGACTCTGCGAAAGTCAATGCATAAGCGGTACTCGCCACTTGCCTTTTTGACCATCACTATCGGGCTCGACCACGCGCTCGTAAATGGCTCGATGATACTCGCTTCCAACCATTCGGCGGCCTGGCGGTGCATCTCCTCTTTGATCTTTTTGGAGACAGGATAATAGCGCTGTTTCACGGGACGCGCGCCACTGACATTGATCTCGTGCTCAATCAGGTTTGTGCACCGTAGGTGGTTACTCTGACAGTCGCTCAAGAGTTTGTTGAGCAACGAATTTAGCTGCAGGCGCTCGCTTTCCGTTAGGTCGGCGAGCCCTGTCGCGCAGAGCGTGGACATGTCACCTCCGAGCTCGCTGAACTTGAGATCGACCGAGTCGTTGGCTGCTCCCACAAAGCATTTGCCGGAGGTTGGGTCGTGAGCGAGTCCGAATGCAGTGAATATATTGGATCCGATTATGCAATCGTTCGAACAGTCGGGCATAATGTTGACACGGATGTCCTTTCGGATGCCTGCGTTCGCAAATGGCAGATCCACGTATCCCATGATTTTGGCTGGCGAGCCGTCGGCGTGGCGAGTCGTGCGGCCTCGCACTGGCATGACTTTGCGACGGCAAGCCGTGGGTAGTTGCAGTCCAACGCTGCCCATCGTCGTGCGCGAGTCTGCCGTATCGTACAGGCCGTGCAGCCGATATCCGTCGATGGCGACTTGGAGCCACCAATTTCCTTCTCGTCCTTCGGGTTGCGTAGACTCGTTGAAGTTGCTCGCATCTACGGAGCCGTCCGAGTCGGCGTTCGCCGGCTCGTCCTGCTGTGGCTCGTTCGTCGTGCGCTCTCGGTCTTGGCGTCGAGGCTCGACTGTGGCCTGGAGGGCATGAAGAGCCTCGTTTAACCGCTCTTGCTTGCGTTTCCCGAACAGGTTGGGCAATTTCGGCGGATCACACCCTCCTTGCCACACCCGTAGCATTTCACAAGGCCGGACTGATCCGGGCGACCGCGGTCGTAGCTGGCTGGGTCGCGGATCATGGCCTGTGATCCTTCTTTCTTTGTCGCAGGCGGCGCGGCGCTCGCCACCTGCCCATGCTCCTTTGGCCAAGATGGCTTTGACTGGCCACTTCCCGGGCTATTGCCGTTGCTTGGCTCTGGTTGGGATCCGGCGTTGCTGAGTCTCGCTTGCTGCTTTTCGGTCGCAACTCGGAGCTCTTTGACCTCGGCTGCAAGCTTTTGCACTAAGGCCAATACGTCATCCGGGGCGGATGATATCGCCGAGATCCGGGGCGAGGCGTTCGCCTTGGTCTCGCTTGCTTTCGACTCGCTTGTTTTGCTCTTCTTGAAAGCAGACTCCGGGAGCAGCGCTGTCGAAGGGTCTGGGGGCGGCTTGTATGTTTTCTCCGCCACCAGGTTGGCTTCTGCTTCGACAGCCAGTTGCAGCAACAGCTCAACCGTGCAAAAGCCGTCTCTCCGGACGTGCTGCTTGATTTTGGGGTGCAAGTTGTTGTATAGCAGCCCCAGCTGCTGTTCGAGCGTGGGCGGAGGTCTCTGCCGACGCATGTTCCCCTGGAGGCAAGTGATGTAGTCTCTAGCCTTCTCGCCGGGCGCTTGAGATCGCTCGAGTGCCTCGATCATGAGCTTTTGTGGGAATGTTTGGTCCTCTCCGTACCATTCCCTGGCGGCTCGGCAGAAATCCTGCCAGGTTGCCCAATTATGCCGGTTATTTTGGTACCAGTCGTACGCAGTGCCGGCAAGCATCTGCGAAATGGCTGGCAGCAGCTCGCTCTCGTCAAAATTGGCGAGCCTTCTGGCGTCCTCCACCCGTGTGAGAAACAGATCTATGCTCTGATTCTCACCGGTGAATTTTATATTCCAGCGCCTCACGATCTGCCCTATATCGCTCGGGTGTGAGAAGCTGCCGCTGGTCTGCGAGTTACGGAGGGTTGCATTTCCGTACGGACTCGGGTGACTCGCAGGCCCAGCCCCCTCCCAGGCGGAGCCGACACTGCGTTGCGGCAGCGTATGAACCGCTTGGGGTTGAATCGGCGCGTTCGCATGCCTGCCGATTCGCTGTTGCGTGACATTTCCGTGAATCGCCGGTGGTGGTTGCCCTTGGGAAGGCTGATGCGTGCTGTGGGCGCCAGGCTCTAGCGTATAGCTTGGCAGTGATGCGTGCGTTTGCCGGAGCCGCTTGATCTCGTTGCGATGAGATCCGCTGGTCGACGCTCGTCGAGTCGCTCCCAAGGTTGTCACCTGATTCGAAGTAATTACACGTAACCGTGTCTTGAGAATTCACCGTTGGGTGGTGTGCTCGAGTTGAGCTGGCCCGTGGTGCTGGAGTGGGTGGAGCGAAGCGTCTGGCCTTTGCTCCCCACGCGAGTTCTCAGCGTGCGCTGCTGTGCTCGTATTTTGCGCTTGCACTTGCAGAGTCAGGTCTCGTACTTGCGCTTGCAAGTTAGCCAAATACGATACGAATTCCAAAGGCAAATTGAATTGCTCGCCATTTGTAGTCGAGAATGGCTCGCGTGCTCCTTGAAATTGACGATTTGCGCCATCGTCGATTTGCGTGGAATTTTGCACCTGCTCGTGGTTCGGCATAAAAATCGGTGTCAGATCGTCATTCCAGTTTGCAGTGCTTCGTCCGCTCGGATGATGCGTGGCGTTCGCCAACTGCTCGGTGCTATCCGTATGTATCTGTGTCGTGTTATTCTGATACGTCTCAATTGCAGTTGGTGTCAGCCCATTGCCACTAGTCAGCTGATTTGGCGCTGTAGCGTTCGCAGCGGCGCTCCTGCTGGCGGCTGCCGCCTCTCGTGCTTGCTGCATCGTTCTCTGCATTCTTGCATTAACTGCTACGTTGTCCAACAAACCAGTGAGTGGGTGTGGCACTTCGTGGTCCACCCATTGGTCGAGCAATGTGGAGCCTGAGCGCTCCAGACAAGTCGTTATTATAAACTCTCGTCTGCGTTGGCTACGCAGCTCTTGCTCGATTTCTTCCGATGGTTCCGCTCGGTTCGTCGGAACAAAATCTGCGGCACTGTAATCCCCGAGTAGCCATCGTTCAAACCTGTGATTCATGCTGAATCTGGTACCGTCGGTGCGCATACCGAGTGCTTGCAGCGACTCTCTTCAATCTGGAGTTTCCATGTAGGAAATCCAATTCTCTATTGCGCCTGTAGTTGCAGCTGGTATCCAGTATTGGAAATTGGATGCGTCCATATTTCTTGCCGGCGCTCGCTCATAGGATTACAAATAATAAAAAAAAAATTATTAAACGCACGAGACAGTATGGCGCGCGCTCTAATGAAGCAAAAGCGATTTGAAGCAACACAAAATTTGTTAATAATATTAAAATTATTAATAGCGGCAACCAGCAATTTGTTAAAAATATTTATATATGTATATATATGCATATTTTGCAGTCAGTATTAATAATGAGTAAATCATGTAACGCCAAGTTACACATAGAGATATCTATATATGTGTGAGAATTTTATTGCTCAGTAGAATTAAGAAATGTAGTTCCTGACGACAATCGTTGCTCCATGCCTCATCCATAGCCATGACCATACAAGGAGCTTTTCGACTTATCGTTCCGCGATCTTATCACTGTGACGTCATGGAGAGGATAAGAGAGTGAGCTGCGGCCAGCTGCAGTGGAATTCCACCCGCCACCGAATGCAACAGACGTTTTGCAGTGCACGTTCTAACGAACAAGTCTCCACCGTGGAATTCTCGGGCGTGACGCGAGTTAATAGTTCATCAGTGTATACGAGAATGAAGCTGAGAATAAATTCAAAGTTATGAGTTTAAAGTGAGGAAAGTGTGTTGATTATTCACCCGCACCTCCCATTATTCAAAAGACCGCGCGAGGCGTGGCCGCACTGATAGAACTGCAGAGCCAAAGGAGTAGCGCCTGCAGCCAGCAAGTAACTGGTGGGCCATAACCGGACACCGACGGTTTATGGCCCACCAGCGGTTGGGCTCAATCAATAATTTATCTACAGCCTACAGCGAGAGCGCTCATCGCGTCATCGGCCGCCCCACTTAGCTCCGCCCCGATCTGCTCCCACCACGGTCTTGCTCCTCCGAGCGGCATCAGGCCTACTCTGCATTGCAGTGTGCCCGTAGTTGATTTCTCGCCTTTCGGCTGCAGCCAATTCCACAACATAAGGACGCTCCTTCATCTTTTCATTTTTTTTGCTTTTCTCTTATCTTAACAGTCAAGTTCGACCCCTGCTGCATCTGATATGGCTACACCATGAAAATCGACAGATCTAGCAGCCAATAAAGCTAAATCTTCTGATCATAGTGCGAGACGGAAGAAGCGGATGGAGGCCCAGCTTCTCTGCGCAAAGTACAATAAGCCTTCGCGCAGTAGTATGCACGTGAATCCGTGCGCTTTTTGCGCCAAGTGCTGGCATAAATGCTGCATGGTATTCATCACGGCGCAGTTTCGCGACAGGCCCATTCGCTACTGCACCTATTGTGCTCCTGCTCATGGAGCAGCCTCTTCCCCTGCTGCACCCCTCCTTGGTGGTGACTCGCGTGGCCCTTCTAACTCCTAACACCCTGCACCATCCACCACTTCTATTCCGCTCGACAATTTGTCATTTGCCGGCTCCACTGGTGGACGTTCCAGGTCTAGCTTCATCTCCTCCGGCAGGAATGACCAGAAAGATGACATTGTTGTCCGCATTAAGGTCGACGAAATAGACAAGCTCGACTCTTTGGAAGCCTCTATTGCTAAACGGCGAAATGGCGAACGGCAGTACCTTCCTGGTCCCATCAGCCATGTTGAGGTGACGGAGTCAAAAGTGGAGCTACAAGAGACTCGCTTGCGTGCCATTGAATCCACAATGGCTGAACTTCGTGAGGGCCAGGAGCGCGTCTGCTCCCTCATAACTTGTGGCGGCTTTGCTCTTCAGTCCGGTCATCTCGCTGCAACTCTTGCCTCGGAGACCGACTCCAGAATTCGCAACCTCGAGCGCATCAACAACTTGCTCTGCAACAAACTTAATGAAATTACCAGCCAGCATTGTGAGCTCTCTGCGAACATCGTTGTCACTGGGCTCGATGTGGAAACAGAAGCCGATTTCAGACATCTTTCCTATGCTGCCCTCGTCTCCATTCACAGCGGACTGTTGCCCTCAGATGTGGCAACAGCTCGCTACATTCGTCCTCGACCAGCCGCGGCTAGCGACACCCCTAGCGCCACGACATCGGCGTCGGCAGCCAGCAGTCTGCTTTGGCACTCCCTCCATACCGCAGACCTTTGTTGGTGGTCACCTTCACCTCCCCAGCTCACGTGACCAACATCATTCGTGTGAAGATCAGGATGGATAAGGTGATGACCTCCAGCATCAGGAACGACGTACTCGAGGCGGCTGGAGTGCCCCTTTCTATTGATAATTTTCCACTCAATGTCGATAAGTTTCTTCCCAAAGAAACCCATGCACTCCACCATACTGTTCACGCCAGGCTGAGGGAACACAATGGCCAGGGTGGCGAATGCACAGCCTCCATCTACCTAGAAGCCATCTTTTCTAGAAGAAAGTAATCAATCATTATCAATTCATTATCTCGCTCTCACCTCACTCTTTCACATACTTCGCCCCGATCTCCTCGACAAAATCACCTACTAACAGCTCATTCACTAATTCGCATCATCAATCCTTGCTCAACTCGAAGACGGCCGTGGGGGAGGGACTCCGAGTCTGTCACTTCAATGTGAACTCCATCGGTGCTCACATTGAAGAGATAAGACTCTTTGTGGCCTCTCGCCCCCATTTTCACACAATTGCTGTTATTGAAACCAAACTGACGCCCCATATTGAGGATCACATCGCTGCTCTTGATGACTTGTTCCCGACGGTGCCAGGTGCCACGTGAGAGAGAGAGAGAATTGAATAGCTGTGTTAAAAATTAATAAAGTACTGAATTGAGAGGAAATTATACTCCAAGGATGATCTCGAAAGTTGTATGAGTTCATAAGAGTGATGGCAATCTATGTCAGAGCTCATGAAGAACAAATGCAATCTCGTAAGGTTACTCAATGTCCTAAAACATTGTATTTCTGTAAGACTAGCCTCGATGTCCATATGAATAATCATCTTCAAAATGCAAGGTCGAAGCGACTGGAAACGAACTCGAAGTGATAGAATCACTCACTATTATTGAATCGATATTGTTATAATGTTCACCAAAACAATCTTCATTCCACAAAAAATGTAGGAGCAGGCATGAACCTTAACTTTTTGTCAATTTTTCAGATTCCCGGAGCTATTATACAACCTTTCGTGTATGCGAGTTTCATCTACCTCATGGTTGGTTTGGATGGAGACTACTATAATTTTATCTCATTTGTTACACCTATTATTCTGAGTGCATTTTCGGCATCTGCTGTTGGTATGTTGATTCGTTATTATGATCATCATCATTAATTATATTTCCATAAAAATATTGAAGATTCTGTTAAGTCCAAGTACATTGGATATCCAAAAAAACTCGATGGACGATATTTCAGGGCCGATATCTCAGTGCCAATATCTCAGAGAGTGGAATTCAAATGAATTTTGACTTTATTTTTTTGTCTAAACCATCGCCAGCGAACGTCAATGACCTGCGCACGCAGATTCGAGGACAGTCTTCTGAATCTAAGAAAGTTGGGAAAGTTTATGTGACAGAATAGAATTTCAGGAGTTGTTTACTAGGGTCAATTTTTACAAGAAGTGTCCCTCCTCTCTGTTTCATGTCTTAGCTAGCCCACTGATCCCTTGAGACTCGCCTACCAGTAATGGAGTCTAGTGTAGAACTTATTAGGCCTATCGTCATAGATTAACACAAGTGATATTATTGTCTTTGAATCCCTCGATTCGAGATAAGAACGTTCACAGATGTTTGATGATGGAGCACTGAACTAATTTATCAAGATCACCGTATAATTTTGGGTTCATTATTGCTCTAAAGAGTCTTCCTCTTAGAACAGGAACATCGAATTCTATTACATTGTACTGTATCAACATAATGGAGATGATTCTTATGTTATTGAATTTCATCTATCGAATTACAATGTCTGTTACAAAAAAAATACCGTTCAGAAAATCGGAAAATTATTCTCGCATGAAATTACAGAGGGAACTTTGATTATTGATATTCTTATAACAAAGGAGAAACAAATAAGCCAATGATTAACAAACCCGGCGTTGATAGGGTATTCATATTTAAGGCAACTAGCCAGAATCACTCACTCGCTATTGCTCGCTCGTGAATTTAATTTGCTGTTTCATGAACATGGATGAATAATGAAAATTTTATTGAAATTATTGGTGAATAATGCAAAGTACATATGAACGCTCTTACATTGCACATTTATTTTACTCGTAGGCCACCAAATTTGAGGTCCCGATGTCTGAGTCGAGATGTCGGTTTTTGCCTCATTCCAAAGCTTTCTCTTTCAAGAAACAAAATGACATCTTAATCGAAAATAGATTCTGCCTCGGTGATGAATTTTCTACGATCCTTGAGTGATATCCATTAGGATGAATATATTTTTCACTGTATTGCATCTCAATATTGTATTGCATTTCGATAACTTTCGACTGAAAACATGCATTTTCTCTCTGTTCGCGCCGTTCGGCGAGCGTCCGTTCGTTGGTCGACTCGCGTAGTAATCGCGATGATGCGATGGTTCGTTTTCTGTTCGTCTATTCAATTTCCGACCGAGTCGCACAGCAGCAACATCACGCTGTCGCCGCTCCGGTCCCATTTTTCGAAACTCACGTTAATCTCAGTCTTTTCAACCGCGGTCGCTTCTCGCTTATCGCGCACGTTCAACCGAAGCGATCAGATTCGAACCACTCGTATCGCGTTGTGCATATATATTTAGGTTTTATTAAAGTGTTGTGAAAAGTGTATTTTTTGGAGTTTGTTCTTTTCACCGTTCCTCCCCGCTCCTTTGGTACTACGGCACACATTTTTCTTATCGCAACCAGTTTGAGTGCGAGCATTTTTGGTCCTTCGAGCCGGATGTACGAGCGGGGAGCGGTGCTTCGACAAGAGTAACTCTCGGCATTTTTCACGTGACCAACCAACACACAACGCGGCGCGTTTGTTGCGAGTGCACGCATCGGGACAGTGCGGTGCAGTGAGAGCATCAAGCATCGAGAGAAGTGCCGAGCAAAACGCGTTCAGACCACCGAGTGGGCCGAGCGACCAGGGCATCGCCATATTGTCTCCGCAGTCATTGGATGGAATCGTTCTCACATAAGATGGCGGCCCGCAGAACCGCATAGTCATCACACGCGGCTCTTTTTCACCGGTCTCACCTCGAGCCTGACAACGCTACCGGCGAGGGCGCTGCAGCTGTCCACCTTCTTTACTCCGAGCCTGCTGGTCTTGCAACGGAGAGCGCTGCGACCAACCAAACATCAACATCTGAGAAGGCAGTCAGCTGATACAAACGCACTACTGACCGCTCATCGCCCATGAGCCAGCTCGACGTTGTCAAACAAGGTGAAGATTTATTTACTCACTTGCTTGCTCAGCCAGCCCATCCTGCATACTACTTCGCGCGTGGCTCAACACGATAACAGCGGCCGACAGTCATCTTGGACACTTCTGAGTGGCGTGAAGTTTTTTATTCTACTTTTTTTCTGATTTCGTAAATGTTTACATTTTCTGTCGTACGCGTCTCACACCTTACGGTTGAGACGACCGTATCTAGTCGTGACCACATTTTCGTTGCACATTCAATTGAGAGACGTGCATGTTCTTCTGAATTTGGAATTATTTCCGCACCACAGACCTTTCATGAATCTTCATGAGTTCATGAGTTTCAATTATTCATTCTGGCGGTTAATTCAACACCTCAAATACATGGTCACGACATACCTTCAATTTTTGTCAATTAAAATTAATTCAGACCTACACAGTGTCGAATATTTACAATTCTGAATCATGAGTGCCGAAGGGTTGTTCGAAAATACACTCCTCGATCAAAAAACCAATACCACTCATATTGAACACCTTGCAGCCATTCCCACGTCTGGAGGGACCGACCAGTTCAGCATCCACGACTTCGTAGTTCGTATCGACCTGTTGGAAAGTTACTGGCGAGAATTTCTTGAAAGGGATCGGCTCCTCCAGCGCGTGAGTGACAACCTGAAGAGCAGATCTTACTACGCCAACCAGATCTTTGTACAGGTCCAGAGTTACTACATCAACACGAAGTCGTGGATGAATCGAGAAATTCAGCGAAGGGTCGCTGCTGCAGCTCCGCAACAGCCACGACCCACTATCGTACCACTACCGGGATCCACGGTCATCGCGGCTCATAACGCTCTTGAATCCGTCAGGCTCCCCAAGTTCAATGGTTCACAGCGAGACTGGGAATCGTTTGAAGAAAAATTCACTTCTCTGGTTTACGATGATCCGACCATGCATAACATTATCAAATTTCAACGACTATTGAACGCGTTGGAGGGCGAGGCCGCTGAGACTCTGCATGGAACCAAGGTGGTGGCAGCCAACTTTCAATCGGCTTGGACGACACTATGCGAGAGGTATGATAACAAACCTCTCCGGTTTTCTCTACAGATGAAAATTCTGATCTCCATGCCGTCGTCGTCCAGAGAAACAGCGTGTAACCCCAGGACATGTGTATATATGTCTATACATAGGTGTATATATGTATATACATGCGTGTTCATTTGTTTGTTCAATTAATGTAATTATTTATTCAAAATTGTGAAAAAGTGAAACAGTATGCACATTAGCATCCGTATTTTAATAAATTGAGATCGATAACAAATCGATCTAAGCTTTCGTTTGCGAATAAAACGCCGAACCGGAATTTGATTTAGCGTAGTTATATGGCGTGATACGTATATCATTAAAATTAAAGTTATTTATGATTTTTGGTTGGAATCGCAACAGTGTGCACAAGTTCACGAGTAGATTTACCTAATCCGTTGAAGTAATTCTTTTGTGCGCGAGCGAATTCGACGCAAAGTCGCGAACAAGAATCATATTGATGAAAATCGTGAAAGTACACGTTGTTCGCGATTTTCAACCGAGAGGGGTTATTCGCATCGCAAAGATCGCAACAGTGTGCAATAGTATAACTAATTGGGAAGTGCACACTGTTGAGATATTGTGGGGTAACTCATTGTTTCATTTCTAAAGGTCGCGAACGGGATGACGCGCTGGGCAGTGCGAGGTCCGTCGGTGCGCTGTTCGCGGAATTTCGTTGCGAATCACTTGAGGAAAATTCAGCTTGCCGACCCGGACTTCGCCACGCTCGGACGCATCGACTGCCTACTGGGATCAGCGATCTTTTCTGCCATTCTATTGGATCGCACTCGTCGAGGACCGATAAACCAGCCCGCGGCTTTGGAGTCAATATTCGGCTGGATCATTCTTGGAGCCGAAGGTTCACGATCAACTTCCGAACCATCAAGGGTTCTGCATACCGTCACTCACTCCGAGACCGCTGAGTTGAACCACACGCTAGCAAAGTTCTGGGAATTGGAAGAGGTTCCGCAAGTCCTCGGCATGAGCCCAGACGAGAAGGCCTGTTACGATCATTTCAAGAGCACGCACACCCGGAATCAGGAGGGACACTTCGTACTGCGGCTGCCTTTCCGAGAACCACCAGAATTGCCCGACTCGCTGAGAACGGCCACTCCTGCATGACCAGACATCTGCGGAAGTTCGAACGCCAACCAGAGCTCGCCCGGACATACTCAAAGTTCATGGACGAGTGCAGCGAGCTCGAGCATATGGAAGTGGTCCCCCACCCCGAGGTAAACTCCGACCATGCCTGCTACATCCCACACCACCCTGTTTTTAGAAAGGACAGTGGAAAAATTCGCGTGGTTTTCAATGCGTCGCAGGTCTATTCAAACGGCAAATCTCTGAATTCCTTTCTGCATGTAGGCCCAAAACTTCAGGAGGATGTGCTGATTATCATTCTGCGTTGGTCATTTTTCAAGTGTGTTTTCAAGTACGATGTTATTTAAATGTTTCGCCAATTTCTCAAAGATCCAACCGATCGAGACTGGCAGCGGATCGTCTGGGGAGCTTCGCCGTCGGAACCATTGCTGCACTTTCGCCTGAGTACAGTGTCGTACGGCGAAGGATGCGCGCCCTTTCAATCCAACGCAGCGATGTTACAGCTGGCCGATGACGAGCACACCACCTACCCACGAGGCGCCAGGGCTCTACGCAGAAGCCGTTATGCTGACGACTTCTATGTCGGCGAAGACACAATTGCTGAGGCGGTGATCTCGCTGAATCAAGTGGTTTCTGTTTTGGCATCAGCTGGGATGGAGGCCGGAAAATGGGCCGCCAACTACGAGGAGATTCTTCAGAGTGTCCGACCAGAAAAGTGCTCGGATGTTGCTGACGTGCCTCACGAGCAGGAGGACATTTCTACTCTTGGTCTACGCTGGGATCCTAGCCGTGACTGTTTTTTCTTTCGAATCGCTGAGCTCGAATCTGACGAACGCACTACCAAGCGCTCTATTCTATCGGAGATATCGAAGTTATTCGATCCGATTGGGTTTGTGTCGCCAGTAACTATTCGAGCAAAAATTCTCCTTCAGAACTTGTGGCTCATGAAGGTTGGCTGGGATGAGGCAGTTCCACCAAAGGTCGCTGAAGCGTGGCTTGCATTCAGAAGTCAACTGCCGGAACTGGAAACAATTGAAATTCCGCGATGGACGGGTACGTTTGAAGATTCGGAGTGGTATCTGCACGGCTTCTGCGACGCTTCAGAGAGAGCAATCGGAGCGGTCCTTTTTGTCGTCGTTCACCGACAAGGCCAAATATTCTCCAAATTCATCACTGCCAAGTTAAATGTTGCCCCCGTCAAAGCAGGCAGCCTGCCTCGCCTGGAATTGTGTGGGGCTCATCTTCTGAGCCGTCTCATTGCTTACGTGCTGGAGGGAATCGACCGTGCCCCAGCACAGGTTCAGTGTTGGTCAGATTCAAAAATTGTTCTAGCTTGGCTTCAGTCTCACTCGTCGTGCTGGAAAACCTTCATTGCAAACCGAGTCAGCGAGATAACATCTGCCGTTCCTGCAGCGGTGTGGAGGCATGTACCATCGGCCGACAACCCGGCTGACCTGGCATCACGAGGAGTTTTGCCCAATCATCTGAAAGAAAGCAGCCTGTGGCGGACGGGTCCCAAGTGGCTTCGACAACCTCAATCTGAATGGCCTACCACCACCGAAAGTTTCCACACCGAACTGGAGGTAAAATCGAGAGAAGCTCATGCCTTCCTGGTTCATTCTCCCTCAGAGTTCGAAGGATGGTGCACTCGCTTCTCAACCGTCGAAAAAATTGTAAGAGTTCTTGGCCTTATTCACCGATGGCGACAATCCGCAAAATTGGGTCGAGGTCATCAGGAACACACGTGGCTCTCCGCCCAGGAGCTCACTGCGGGACGAATCCTCATGTACAAGGGACTGCAAAGATCAGTCTTTCATCAAGAAATTGAGTCACTGACTAGAAACAAAATTCTTTTTCAGTCTAGCCCCATCCGACGCCCTCTGCCGTACCTCGACCCAGCTGGCGTGCTGAGAGTTGGTGGGCGCCTGCACAACTCCTTCTTGACGGAAGAGGAAAAACACCCGATTATTGTACCCGCAAATAATCATATTGCCAAATTGATCATCCGACGAGCTCATCAAGACACTCTACATGGTGGCCCATCCTTGATCCAAAGCCACTTGCCACGGCAGATATGGATCATTCGAGGCCGTAATTTTATCCGAGCAGTCGTGCGCCAATGCACCACATGTGCACGTCACAGAAGCGCCACCATGGAGCAGCAGATGGCCCTGCTACCCGCCGTACATTTTTGTCAGGCTCGGCCATTCACCTTCACAGGCGTACAGTACGCGGAACCATTTTGGCTCAAGTTCTCTCCTGGACGCGGATCGAAGGTCAGCAAAGCATACGTGGCGATTTTCGTGTGCATGGTCGTTAAGGTGGTGCATATTGAGGTCGTGTCGGACCTCTCTTCTGCAGATTTTTTGGCAGCGTTTTGCCGTTTCGCAGCGAGACGCGGCAAGCCACACACCATGTATTCAAACAGCGGCACGAGCAGAGCTGCACCGACTCTTCGAGAGAACTTCTCGCGTCAGTCAGGAGATTGCTGAGAGACTGGCTCGCGATAACATGATCTGGTCTTTTATCCCGACCCGTGCTCCCAATTTTGGTGGCCTGTGGGAGGCAAATGTAGGTTCCTTCAAAAAACATCTACGTCGGAAACACGCAAACGGGCTGCCCTCGGGTGCTCCGGACCTCGCATTGTTCGCTCTTTTTTACCTCCCCCGGGCTTATGGCCAGTTTTACCCCCGGTTTGTTGACTAGGAAGCTGGTTCGCTGATGCCGCGCGCTTCTCCTTCATCTCGGCCAGCAGTTGCTTCAGCAGCTCGATTGTGCTGTTGTCCGGTCCTGCGCTAAACGCGGAAAGCTGCGCAGCACTCTTCGCCTGCTTTCCGTTTTTGCTGCCCTTGAACGCTAGTTCTGGCAGTAGCGTGCAGGACCGGTCCGGAGGTGGCTTGTACACCTGTTCCGATTTTAACGCCGATTCGGCTTCGACGGCGCGCATGAGCAGTTCTTCGACCATCGCGAAGCCGTCGCGACGGACCAGCTTTTGTATGCTGGGGTGGAGGTTGCGGTGCAGCAAGTCTAGCTGCTGTTGCGAGCTTGGTTGAGGGATCTGTTTGCGTTTTATCGCTTGCAAGCAAGTGTAGTAGTCGCGCACCTTTTCATCTTGTGTTTGTGTTCTGTTTTGCGCCTGAGTGACCTCCATGGCCTTCATCTGTGCCATCATTTTCCTCAACTGAGCTTGGAATCCGACTAAGTACTGCACGAATTCGTTCGGCAGGTTGAACGCGTCTCCACTCGACGTCCGGAGGAGGTCAAAAGCCCCCTGTATCTCCGTCGGAAGCGTGCAGTCGTGCCGCCCCTGGAGGTCCGACGTATTGCTTTGTTGCTGGGGCTGGTTCGGCCACACCACCTGACTTGTCTATGGTTCGAGCACTCGCTGATCCTGATGCTGATCGGCGAGTGTTTCTTGTTGACCAGCCAGCTGACCAGCCGACCGATCTTGCTCGTTGTTGTCGGCTCCGTCGGCTGGTCGCTGATCACCTGTTTCGTCTCCGCAGGTCGTATTTGGCGGGAGAACTGCGGTGTCTTCGACCCGTGTTGCGTCGACCGGGTTCTCGTTCCCGGGAGGCTTCAGGCTGCTGAAATGCGAGTTCTCTGTGCTCTGCCCATTCTCTGTTTCGGGGGCTCCGAACACGGCCTGTAGTTTGCGCAGCACCTCCTGGTCGTCCAGTATCGGTTGGAGCGGGTGCGTCTCGTTCAGTTGCACGTTAGGGTCCGCTATTGTGCTGCCCGTCCGCTCCATGACGATCTTCGCGACTACTTCGTTTCGTAGGCTTACTAGCCTTACTCGCTTTTCGCGCTCCTCTTCGTCGGTAGGCGCGAAGTCCGAAGCCGAGTAGTCGCCCAGGAGCTATTTTTCTAAGCGCAGATGTTCCGCAAATCTGCTGCCGTCCGTACGCAGTTCCAACAAACCTAGGGTTTCTTGCAGATCCTCATGGTTCAAGTACGTGATCCAGCTCTCTAGTGAGCTGGTCATGTCTTGAACGTTGGCCGGCATCTTCGCTCTTGCAGCTTTCCGCTCACTTGCGATGTTGACAAGTGGTTAGGGAAACTACAGGTGTGCGCTTCTGTCTGCTTAACCTAAGACTCTATGCGCACCACCAAGTCGCTTTTGGTGGTTTCAAGATTTGAAAATCCCGCAGAAGTCAATCAAATCCAACACGGATCTGTTGCTTGTGCGGGATGTCAGCTACTTACTCGTCTACGGCCCTCGTACAGTCAACTACAAATCTTAAGGAAAACCTATCTATCACCTGCAGTTTGCCCTATACGTGAGCGAGAGTGACAGGATATCGATAAAAAAAAATTCTAATATAAATCAAAAAATCAAAAAAAAATTAGCTAAATCGACCTAATCGCTCCCTTTCTACTGACTAGGCTTGTTGCGATTGGGCTAGGGTGGTGGTGGTATGCCAGGAATTATTATGCTCGTGATCGCGCCGTTATTTACCGTGGTTCCCGAGAATTCTAATACCACGAAAAATAAGAAAAATCATTTTCCCGGTATTCGGATTACGGCCGTCGACAAGTGAAAAGTGTACGGTTTTTCACCCGTCGATGCGGAAAGAATCGCTGCTCTACTCCGCGTGGTCACTGCGTATCGCATATGAAATAATAAAAAAAAGTGATAAAGAGAGAAAAAAAAAACAAAAATTTATTTCATAAAAAAAAATTTTTACTCTAATCCTATTAATATTAACAAAAGGTTCTATTTTCTCTGTTGGCTAGAAGAGCCACGACAAAAAAAAATAATCTCAATAAACGTGAAAAAGAATGAAAAAGCGAGAAAAAAAATTTTATTTATGGGAATCGGTTCCCAAATTCGGGTCGGCTGTGGTTCCTAGTCCGGTTCCGCTCCAGTTCCTAAATTCGATTCCATTCCGCTTCTCAATCCGGTGTGGCTACGGCCTACGTAAGCGCGCTGCCGCGGCACCTGAAAAGGTACGCGCGCCAACAGGTAGAGGCGCGCACGCGGCAAGGCGCAGGCAAGCGCGGTGTGGTGGGGGGAGCTGACTGGCACAGCGGCTGCACGGGTTAAGGCTGATTTCAGTCTGAGGCCGGATTCGTAATCAGTGACCTCAAAAACTCATGTGTACCAATTTTCAATTAAATTCAATTTTTTTTCCAAATTTTTGGCCTGCAATCTTAGAAGCTCTAATTTGAATTTTCAAAATCTGAGGCCGTATTCGTGATCATCGACCCCATCAACTCACGTATACAAATTTTCAACAAAGTTCAATTTTTCCAAATGTCAAGTGATCTTAGAGGCTCTAATTTGAATTTTCAAAATCTGAGGTCGGATTCGTAATCAGCGACCTCAAAAACCCATGAATACCGATTTTTAAAAAAATTCTATTTTTTTCCAAAATTTTGTCAGGTGATCTTAGAGGCTCTAATTCGAATTTTTAAATTTTGAGGCCGGATTTGTTATCAGCGACCTCAAAAACACATGTATACAAATTTCTACGAAAAACCATCGAGGCAAAAACTGTTTAACGTAAATAGTTAACTTGGCATATTACATTCAGATGTGTCCTTACACACACACATACACACATATTTACATACACACACACGCACATAAGCAATCGCACTCAAGTGTGCGCGTACTGCATCAACTCCGAACTCGAAAAAACGCCGCAAAATAAAATTAAACCTGAGATAGATTTTTCTATAATGTAAAATCTGAGTTAGATCTTTCTTTAAAAGTCGATTTGAAAACGATCTTTCTATACTGCTCGATTCGGAATAGATCTTTTTATTCCGCTCGATTCGAGATAGATTTTTTTATTCCGCTCGATTCGAGATACATCTTCTTATTTCGCTCAATTCGAAATAGATCTTTTTATTTCGCTTTAATCGAAATAGATCTTTCTTTAGCGCGTTTCTGAGATCGTTGCTTTTTCCCCCCAGGCGACGATATGGTCTAAAAAATTCTGAAAAAATTCAGGGGACATGATGAAGTCTTCTAGAATTCATAAAAAAATTTTCAGAATTTTTTCCATTTTCACTCTCTCACTTGACAGAGAATCACCCATATATATATATATATTGTCACGGGCGGATAATCCATTATCAGGCCCTGTGAGATATCTCTCCACAATATTATATTGTTTCTTAATTTTAAGTTTATTTTCAGCGCCCAGCGAGAGAGCCAGCGCTGTCGACAAGGTAAGAGAGAGAGAGACCGCGCCGCGATCGGGATTAAAACCTCGCACCGCGTGACGTCAGCCGGACACGGCCGAAGCGAGCTCGGCCGGCCCAGCGCGCGGCGGAAGCTTATGAGTTTATTGCCGGCCCGCGCGCGCGATAGCACGTGCCCTCGAATAGCGAGACCGCCTCGAGGTGCTACCGCGCCCCAGGAAGACGACAGCGACATTCCCTAGGTCCACCAGCTCACTACCCGTGCGCCCGCGACCGAGCTGACCGCGACCGCCGAATAGAGCCGGAGACCCACGCAACGCCGAGTAAGTGCCGCTCGATCATCATCTCTCTCTCTCCCGGCCAACACGCGTTCGCGCTCTCTCTCGCTCCGGCCCGCGAGACGCGACCCGAGGCTCGATGCCTCATACTTGTGTAGAATCTTCCCTTTATCTTAATTAATAAACTGTGTGTTCGTCAGAACCGTTTTGTATTCTTCATTGCCACGCTATTTCTGCCAAAGATCCCATTCCCGCGCACACGAGTTTCACCACCTCGTGCGCGCATTTGTTATCATGCTCCAGGCCCTAAGGCCATTACAGTATTAATTATTAATAATAAATACGGCGGTGATAAAATATATATATATATATATATATATAGTGTACATACAATGTGTATGTTATATTTGGTTAGTATTAGGAAGAAAGGAAGTATATATAAAGAATATGCGTTTCGTCCTAGATCCACCTGACAGGACTCGTCAGTAAGGTAATCAAGTGGATCCAACCTTATACGCCTACTGCGTGTATCTACAATGATAAAATTAACGGCTATATGAAAAACGTGGATTAAAGGATATTAGTTTATATTATGTTAGTATATGACAGATAAATCAATTTTTAACCCATTAAGTCCCAGATTGCAGAAATTTTATTGGTACTTTCGAGCTCAAATATTTTGATGAATAAGACGGAAGGTTTATTGCAAAATAGTCATTCCTACTATTTTCGGGTGTGCTCTACACGATACAATGGTTGAAAAGACTAAAAAAATTGATTTTCAATAAATAATTAACAAATTAAAATAAAAAATGCGATTTTTTGGAGCACTTTTTTTTTTCAATCCAAAATCAGAGGAAGAAGGAATTTTATTTTTACCGTCGCAAATATGCACAAGAGTGCACAAAATATTTAAACTTTCCAAATTCGTTGATTTTTTTTGACTATGATTTTTTTCAGCAAAATGGCGGCCAAAAAACGGGAATCAATATTTTGGATTTTCATATTATCAATATTTTCAAGCATTCATTTTTATATTCGATATATTCCTTTGAAATTCCGGATACAGGGGTTTTCAATGTCGCTGATAACGATTCTGACATCAAATTCTCAAAATTCTGGATCCAAGATGGCGTTTTCAAGATGGCGGCTGACGATTTTACACATTTTTAGTCGGAGAATCGTGAAAATTTGGAATAATGGGTTTTCGGGGGCGCTGATGATAAATCTGACATCAGATTTTCGAAATTCTGTATCCAAGATGGCGGTTTCAAGATGGCGGCTCATGATTTTGTACATTTTTAGTTGATCATCAGCCGCCATCTTGAAACCGCCATCTTGGATACAGAATTTCGAAAATCTGATGTCAAATTTATCATCAGCGCCCCCAAGAACCCATTAGTCCAAATTTTCACGATTCTCCGACTAAAAATGTACAAAATCGTCAGCCGCCATCTTGAAACCGCCATCTTGGATACAGAATTTCGAAAATCTGATGTCAGATTTATCATCAGCGCCCCCGAAAACCCATTATTCCAAATTTTCACGATTCTCCGACTAAAAATGCGGAAAATCGTCAGCCGCCATCTTGAAACCGCCATCTTGGATCCAGAATTTTGAGAATTTGATGTCAGAATCTTTATCAGCGACATTGAAAGCCCCTGTATACGGAATTTCAGAGGAATATATCGAATATGAAAATGAATGCTTGAAAATATTGATAATATGAAAATCCAAAATATTGATTCCCGTTTTTTGGCCGCCATTTTGCTGAAAAAAATCATAGTCAAAAAAACTCAACGAATTTGGAAAGTTTAAATATTTTGTGCACTCTTGTGCATATTTGCGACGGTAAAAATAAAATTCCTTCTTCCTCTGATTTTGGATTGAAAAAAAAAAGTGCTCCAAAAAATCGCATTTTTTATTTTAATTTGTTAATTATTTATTGAAAATCAATTTTTTTAGTCTTTTCAATCATTGTATCGTGTAGAGCACACCCGAAAATAGTAGGAATGACTATTTTGCAATAAACCTTCCGTCTTATTCATCAAAATATTTGAGCTCGAAAGTACCAATAAAATTTCTGCAATCTGGGACTTAATGGGTTAAGTAACGTTATTTGGTTATGCCTAAAGTGTATATTCTATACTAATAAAGGTAACAATTATACAAAAAACGAGTACTGAAGGATATTAGTTATGTATATGATAAGTATAGGAAAAAACAGAAAAGTAATTGGTTAATAAGAAGTTTAAATTATATTAGTATACTATAGATAATTCAATTTATGAGTAACGTTATCTTGGTACAAGAGTAATACTCTCAAGAATTCGCAATAGAACACAGTTGGATTTTCACACACAATCATCACAAGAAATCACAGATAGATTTTAATAGGATCTACCCATGTCTCCAAAACTCCGAATTGGAGGTCGGTAAATTTCAATTGTAGTTTTACGAGCTACATATTAGAGATAGAGAATTTTTGAAAAAATAGCCGATTTTCTTCTTTCTAGAAGAACAGATGAGCATTGATCAATTTTGCAAAGAATTGTTATTCGAAAAGTATGTCAAATATACTAGTAACGCCCTCTCAAAGTATAAAGTGTGTATGTGTCTAACTATAGATCTATGTCAAAATTAAGTACCACGCTGAACCCGTCCGGGCCTCTGCCCCGCGGTCAGGCGCAAGACATGTTGGCCAGCCGGTGGAGATCGGGAAGGGTCGAGCGTCGTACTCGGGCTCGCTCACCGAGCTAGCCGTTTGGGGACTTGAGTCCTCAGAAATCTCAATTCCGGCTGCCTTTGCTTCTAAATTTCTACAATGAGATATTCAGCTAGGCGTCTGTCTTTTTCTTGCCTGTCGAATTGGATACGAATCTGCGTTCGTCATATTATGGGTTGTAAGGCTCATTTAGACGCACCTAAAATCTCGATTCCATAGCCTGAACAAAGGGTCAAAAATACTTTTATTACGGTCGTTTATAGCTTTCACCAAAATTTTGAAATGTTTGAATTTTTTCTAATCGACACTTGAAATTGTTCTTATCTGAAACATTATTATTCAGTGATAATAGTTAATTTTGAATAATGAAAATCGGATGATATCAACTTTTATAAACATGCGATGCGCATTTTCTGTCTATATCCCATTAGCGCCCAAACGGCCGCTCGGCGGCCGTTTTTTTGAGCGATAGGTTTCATATGGTTATAAAGGTTCAAAAAATTTGGGAAGAACATTTTCTCGTGCAAAATTTTGTCAGCTTTCCGATTCCGTTACTTTTATCTCGATTAAATAAACGCCCTCATTGTTATAATCAATTGATTGCAAAAAAACACAAAATTTCGAGTCAAAATTTTGTTGTGTCAACCGTAAAACACAGAAACCGGTCGCAACGAACCCAGGAAAGTGAATTTCGAGCGTCCATGGACCTTAAACTGAAAGTTGGCATAGTTGTAATTGTTCAAATTTATTTTTGGAAGACCCAAAATGGCGGCCGACCGAAAAAATTGTAGCTTTCAACTTGGAATTGTTTTTCTCGAAAACTATAGGTCAAATCAAAAAATTCTTAAGAACAAAAAAGTCACCTGAAGAACACTCTTGAATTTTTTCAGAATTTTTTGATGAAATTTTCCAAAATTTCGATTCTTCAAATTCTCAAAAAAACGGAAATTGCTTAAAAACTTATGAAAAAATTTGAGAATATTTTTTGAGTAATTTCGAAACTTTTTTGTTCTTATAAAAATTTCGATTTGCCGGCTAAGAAACTCACGGAAAAATTTCTAAAAAATAATTTTATTTTTTTTTTCTCAAAAACTATAGATCAAATCAAAAATTTTATAAGAACAAAAAAGTTTCGAAATTACTCAAAAAATATTCTCAAATTTTTTCAGAAGTATCAAGCAATTTGCGTTTTTTTGAGAATTTGAAGAATCGAAATTTTGGGAAATTTCATCAAAAAATTCTGAAAAAATTCAAGAGTGTTCTTCAAGTGATTCTAAGACTTTTTAGTCCCTAAGAGTTTTTTTATTTGACCCATAGTTTTCGAGAAAAACAATTTCAAGTTGAAAGCTACAATTTTTTTGGTCGGCCGCCATTTTGGGTCTTCCAAAAATAAATTTGAACAATTACAACTATGCCAACTTTTAGTTCAAAGTCCATGGACGCTCGAAATTCACTTCCCGGGGTTCGTTGCGACCGGTTTCTATGTTTTACGGTTGACACAAAACAAAATTTTGACTCGAAATTTTGTGTTTTTTTGCAATCAATTGTTTATAACAATGAGGGCGTTCATTTAATCGAGATAAAAGTAACGAAATCGAGAAGCTGACAAAATTTTGCACGAGAAAATGTTCTTCCCAAATTTTTTGAACCATTCTAACCATATGAAATCTATCGCTCAAAAAAACGGCCGTCGAGCGGAAAATTTATTGCTGGAGAATTTAAGATTATCCAGTATAGCCAATTTCGATTCATTCCAAAGGAAGCGATTTGTACTGTCTTACTTACAAAATATAATTCCTTGATTTGTGTATTCACTTGAATCAACAGCTATGGTCAATTAGATTTTTAGATTCTTATGGGAAAAATGGTCCGATTTTTATGAATCGAAATTCCCTATTATCACCTTATAACGCTGTTTCAAGAAAAATCGATACTAATGTTAAATTCGAAAAAAGTGAACATTTTAAAATTTTGTCAAATTTCACAATGACCCTAATAAAAAAAGGGACGGCGCTTGCTCGACCCTTCGAGCGGCGGGCTCGAGAGCCGGGAGAAGCGTGCGGATCTTGTGAACACGTGTGCGTACCTGCGGTTTACATCTCTAGGCTCTGGCCGGAGAAGCCGCCCGTCTCCCTTTTTTCTGCTGGTTTTTTCATACTCCTTTCCCCGATTTTCAGCTCTTTGCTCTGTTTTATCCTTCGTTCTACCAAGAAAATTAAAAAATTAACGCTCAGCGAAATTCGTTCGCGTTGAATCAATTTTGAAGGGAACTCTGTTAAATTGTTGTCACATCGTCCCTAAGGTAACGTATATCGTGAGAAGACCGTCAAAAGTCATTAGAACGTATTGATACTCTTCCTGTGGGCGAAAAACATGTTTGGCGCACTGGGGTCGCAGCGCCAACGGCAAAATCGGGAACTTCATTTTGTAATATTTTTTGATTATTCGGGAATTTTTTTGTCTTCCCACTTTCAAGACCTCCTTGTCATACATCCTTCAAATTTTGATAGGAAAATATTCAAAACTGTTGAAATGCCAACGAATTTGCGAAATCCAAGGTCATAGCTCATGACAAGATTCCCTTAAGGGATGTATGACAAGGAGGTCTTGAATGTGGGAAGACAAAAAAATTTCCACATAATCAAAAAATATTACAAAATAAAGTTCCTGATTTTGCCGTTGGCGCTGCGATCCCAGCGCGCCAAACATGTTTTTCGCCCACAGGAAGAGTATCAATGCGTTCAAGTAACTTTTGACTGTCTTCCCACGATATACGTTACCTTAGGAACGATGTGACAACAATTTAACAGAGTTCTCTTCAAAATTGATTCAACGCGAACGAATTTCGCTGAGCGTTAATTTTTTAATTTTCTTGGTAGAACGGAGGATAAAACAGAGCAAAGAGCTGAAAATCGGGGAAAGGAGTATGAAAAAACCAGCAGAAAAAAAGGAGACGGGCGGCTTTTCCGGCCAGAGCCCAGAGATGTGAACCGCAGGTAGGCACACGTTTTCACAAGATCCGCACGCTTCTCCCGGCTCTCGAGCCTGCCGCTCGAAGGGTCGAGCAAGCACCGTCCCTTTTTTTATTAGGGTCATTATAAAATTTGACAAAATTTTGAAATGTTCACTTTTTTCGAATATAACATTAGTATCGATTTTTCTTAAAACAGCGTTATTAGGTGATAATAGCGAATTTTGATTCATAAAAATCGGACCATTTCTCCCATAAGAATCAATCAAGGAAGTATATTTTGTAAGTTAGACAGTACGAATCGCTTTCATTGAAATGAATCGAAATTGGCCATACTGGATAATCTTACATTCTTCAGCAATAAATTTGATCGTTGATTCAGAAATTTCAAGGCGCATTTTAATTCTAATTATTAACAAACGTTTTTTTTTCTTCCTAAGGCTATTACCTCCGGGGTATGTGCCTGTATTGACAAAAGATAGGACTTAGCTCGTATGTATATGAGCGATTCTCCCAAACTATTAATTTTTGGCCAAGAAAAATTTTTGTTTTTAATTTCAAAGCACACAATCCTTCATAATTTTTTTCGTGTCTACTCCAGTTAAAGAGTGAAAAAAGAGTCGCGTTACTCGCGTTCAAGCATAGGTATCTGTAAGAGCAATAGGTATATTTCAGTGCTTGCAACAGCTCATATATTGAGAAAGAAGGCAATTCTAAAAATGTTTTCTACATTAAAATTTGGGGATGATCTTAAATTTGACCTTGAGATCCATCCTCAAGACTGTTTCGTGGTTAATTTTCTTTTTCACAAAATATTTTTATGGGTACCAAATATATGATGATAGAAAAATTTCACGCTCATAAAATCACTGTGCATAACAATTTATTATTTTTCCCTCATTCATAAAAGAAATAGTACATACTGTAACGAGTGCTTCGCGAGCACTCGTTATCGCGCGATCGCCACGTGGCAAGCCGGAAGCGCGGGCGCGAGCGCGCGAATCACGCGATCGACGCGGGCACGCGCCGCGGCCCTTCAGGGGGTGCGCGTCGCGTGAGCGAGAGCGAGAGAAAAGATAGAGAGGGGAGGACCTCCCGCCTCGCGCGGCACGCAAGCCCCGCGAGGACGGAAGGACTCTCACTCTCGTGCCGACCTGCGTGCAAATTAGCAAGCGCCGCTAATTCGTCTGATCCGCGACGCGACGCGATGGTTCGAGTGAGTGTGTGTGTGTGCGAGAGCGTCCCCTCACCACCCCGACGACACTCCGCACGCTACACCTGCCCGGAGGAAACGACGTTTTCCCTGGGCGCGCGGGGCAACTCAATCCTCGCCCCGCGAAAGGTGCAGGCGCGACCGCGCACACCCGAGCCAAGCGCGAGCGCGTACGCCAGGACCAGCGACCCAGACGACAGCGGCGACGAGAGCAGCAAGCGAGCCCGCCTACCATCCTGCGGGCGAGAACGACGAGCGAGCGGCAAATTGTAAGTCGCGCCCTTCTGTAATTCCGCGAGCGAGCGAATACTCGGCCCCGTGGCCGAGCGGCCCTCTGCGCGTGCGCGCGTTTTAAGTCGTTGGCGGGCACCGGCCCACCAACGCAAGTGTATTATTTTGTGCCGTTTTGCACCTCAATAAAGAGGTTTCGTTTATCTAAATTTATCTTGAGAGTCACGCGTAATTATTGAGAAACCTCCCGCACCTACGACCGAATCCCCCACTCTCCGCGGCCAAGAAACCCTCAGTTTCTCGGCTTACTGAGTAGCCGCGTTCGCGAGTGTCCGTTAGCATTAAGAATTTTATTAAGGGCTCATTGCACGTGGTGATTACCACAGAGCCCCAACAATCGGCGTGAGCCGCACCGAGGGACCGCGAGCGCCGCACGAGATCCCACAAACCCCCTTTCCCTCCGCTCTTCCCAGCCCCAGGAAAGCGTCCACTACGCGAGCAGCGACGGTCCGTACCTCGGTACGGACGGCTGGGGGTCACCACCAAGACCCTTGACGCGGCGTCTGCTCGTGGGAGCTGGGCGACTAACCCGGCCGCTGGGCGAGGAGCGGGGCATATTCGAATAGCGCGGGGTGCAGTTTCTGCACCACGATAAGTGCAGAATTCACCCCGTTGCAATACATCAAAATAATCAATTTAATCAATGGATTTCGCAATAATAATAACAATAACAAGAAAGTCACTATAATAATGATGATAATCAATCTTTTATATTTTTTAATTTTATCTTCCAACTTCATAAAATAACATATTCTTTATACACTTTTGAAAATTTCAACGTTTTTGCTTTCTTAAAGAGAAAGCTTTGTAATGGGGCAAAAATCGACCCACCGAATGAGACCTCGGGACCTCGATTTTCGTGATCTACAGGTCGAAAAACATGGAAATCCAAAAGTGTCTGTATGTATGTATGTGTGTGAGTATGTGTGTGTGTGTGTGTGTGTGTGTGTGTGTGTGTGTGTGTGTGTGTGTGTGTGTGTGTGTGTGTGTGTGTGTGTGGTGTGTGTATGGTTTTGCATCATTAAGGAAATAGACGAAATTTTTTTTTATCACCACACAATTTTTATAGACAGAGGATACGCCCACGCATCAATGTTCCCACATTTTTCAACTTGAATTATGAGAGCGCTCAAGCTCCTCTAACGAGGATTTGTACGTTTTTAAAGGAAATAATACGGGAACATTGGTTAAACATTTTTTCAAATTCTCTATACGCCTACCACAACTGAGATTTTTCAACATTTTTTTTTCAGAAAATGGTAGTCCTCGACCCCACCTTTCGATCCATCATACTAAATCTACCTCTAAATTGGCATATCATTGTTTCCGAGAGCAAGAAAGGTGGACTAGAAAAATGTACGGATCCATCTTATTATTATATAGATCATGCGAATCAGCTTCTGAACTCTATATGACAATACGAATTTTTAAAATCTGAGGCCGGATTCGTAATCAGTGACCTCAAAAAAAAACCATGGATACCGATTTTTATTCAAATCCAGTATCTTTTCAAACTTTCGGTAGGCAATCATAGAGGTGAAATTCGAATTTTTAAAATCTAAGACTAATCTCAAATGATTTTATGTGATAGTTTTATTGTCATAATCATGTCACTGAGTATAATAAAGGGTATCAAAGTTCTCTTATATAAACTAATATTTATTCGTCAAGAAACAAATAATTTCAAAAGGTACTTACGTTTTTTCACTCTTTTTAGAAATGCGTTCTCTATCATCAACTTTCTTTTCATTTAATTGCGCGAGTCGTAGTTCTTCTTTCGATTTTTTTTCACGAGAAATTTTCCTTTTCTCTCGCATTTTTGCTCGTTTTATAGCTAACAAACGTTCTCGATTCAATCGATTCATTGTGTACTCACAGAACTGTATATTGAAAAATACCAAAGACGAATAAGATGAGGTCTTACCCGCACAGAGATTAACAAGCGACTGACATTCCTATACAATTAATAGTAGACAATATCTGTATACATGCTAACATTATACCTCGTATTGCACTTGACCTGTTCGATTCTCTCTGTTATGATCACGCTTCCGACGTAGAAAGTAAACAACATGGGTCACATGACACGGTATATACGGTCGGCAATTTGACAATTCTATTTAGGATCGTAACTAACGTACCTTGCCTGTAGTATTGGTCCGTACATTACAGAAAGTACTCAAATGAATGAAAAACAAGATCACAATCGGTTACTGACGTGTGCAATCACTTGAATCATCGTACGGGAAAATTCACTCATGTTTTCATACGAATCACGTTTTTCCCGCCCATGTTTGTGATTACGTGAAATTTTTCCTAGACTAGGCACACTTTCGAGTCTGGTCTAGATTTGAAAGTGATGGGGAGAAGAAAATATTCTCGTCAAATAGACATGAAAATATCGGTAGGTATTTTTCATAGAGCTGAATAGAAGAAAAATTTTGAAAAAAGGAAAAAAGCGGTTTCACTCATTTCTTGTATCGTATTTTCGAATTGAGTGAGAGCACATATAAGCTCTACAAATTTTCTGGAACTACAAGAATTAAAGTTGACTTGTTTCAAGTTTCAAACTATTTGAAGTTCAGGTATTTGAATAAGATCATTTGGAAAATAAAAAGTGCTACCGGTTTCACCTGGACATCGCGTAATTTTCACCTTCTCTTTACAGAATACTCTCATTGGGTAATGGAAAATTGAAAAAAAAATTGATAGATCATCTTCTACATTTAATTTGCAGAAAGTTTCCTTAAGAACAATGATATTTTGAATCATACAAAGACTTAATTTTCAGCGGTATCATCAAAGTTAAAAGTTTGGGAGAATTACTCATATACAATGTCTTACGTATGAATATAAATTAATAATCTATCTGTGTATAGCCGAGGTATGAGCCAAGTGTGCTTACCTGCGAATTCGAATCTTCCAGATACAGACAGAAAACGCGCATCGCATGTTTATAAAAGTTGATATCATCCGATTTTCATTATTCGAAATCGACTATCATCACTGAATAATGATGTTTCAGATAAGAACATTTTCAAGTATCGATTGAAAAATTTCAAACATTTCATAATTTTGGTGAAAGCTATAAATGACCATAATAAAGGGATGCTCGACCCTTCGTTCAGGCTATGGAATCGAGATTCTAGGTGCGTCTAAATGAGTCTTACAACCCGAAGTATGACGAACGCAGATTCGTATCCAATTCTACAGGCAAGAAAAGGACAGATGCCTAGCTGAATATCTCCTAGTCAATGAGGGGTGTTGAGCGCATATTTAGGCGCATATCAGACCGCGTGTTATGAGAAAAAAAAGAGAGAAAGAGAGAGCAAGAGCGTGAGCGCATAGAAAAAAACCTGGAGGCATCCTCTTACGGAAAAGTATGGAGTAACGGACGGAAAGTGACCAACACTACGCTATGTATTCTGTTGTAGTTCGTTGAATTATTGTACTATAGAAAAATTATTTTGCGATGAATTTTCTTTAAAGTTTGAAAGAAGTTGAAAACATTTGGTGAGTTTTTTTAAAGAATTTAATATCCTGTTTTAAATTAATACTATTCTTATTAAAGAAAATATGGAACCTTTCTGATATTTTACGTTTCATTTCATGTGATTCTATGTCTAAAATTGTTACGTTATTCCAGTCAAATTCATGTTTGAATTCTATTTTATGTTTTGAAATTACATTGTGAGTCGGTTTATTAATGTCTTTTTTATGTTCATTAATGCGTTTTTTTAACAATCTTTCAGTTTGTCCGATATATACTTTTGGACAATTCAAGCACTTTATTTTATAAACCACATTACTGTAATCTAATTTTTCCGTTTTATCTTAACCAAGTTTAATAATTCTATGAACCCATTGAGTCCGGGACGGCGTCGGATTTGACTAAGTTTTCAACTTCATATTTTTTATATTATTCGGATAGGTAAAACTTTTTTATACATCATTTCTGACGTGAAATTTTATGATCTTCCGAAATATGCTATTGATTTTTATCTAAGAGTATTACAAAAAAAGGTATAAGCCATTATTTGCGAAAAAACGAGATTTTCAAGATGTAAAATTTTTAATTATCGAAAATTTCTATATGAAAGCGTGAAGATGCACATCTTTCCATAGACTCAAACGTAGCTTCGAGTCCTGAACTAAAAGATGAGTGAGGTGCGGAATGATTGATTCAACATTAAAGTCCTCAAAATGGCGTCCGAACCAAAATTTTTTTTTCAACTCTTTTTCAAACCTCAGAAGTTGGGTTATATTTCATGATATAGATGAAACACATGCACATTCCATAGTTTAAGACATGGCTGAATTCGAATTTGTTATTATTTTTGCAAAATAATTTTGTTTAAACAATCTGTTTAAACAAATTATTGCAAAATGAAGTTTCTTGGCAAAATTAATACCAGAATCCGATTCCCCAGCGAAAATACATGTGGTACGCTAATCTCAGAAATGTGTGTGAAAAGTGAAAAATTCATAGAATAATGAATTTTGAATCCGGCCCACCAGCCGTCAAACTTTCTAAATTTTTTACTCAAAAACTATGCGACGAATCAAAAAATCGCTATGAACAGTTTTCTTTTATTTTTTATGTAGAATACAATAGAATTTTTTGTTTTGCAAAATATCGACTTCATCGATTTGACGTCCGCCATATTTTTGAGGTTATGGCTAAACACTGGGGTGATGGATTATTACTAAAATTAGCGTACCAGATGTATTTTTGTCTAAAGAATCAGATTCTGGTATTAATTTTGCCAAAAAACTTCATTTTGCAATAATTTGTTTAAACAAATTGTTTAAACAAAATTATTTTGCAAAAATAATAACGAATTCGAAATTAGCGATGTCTCAAACTATGAAATGTGCATGTGGTTTATCTGTATCATGAATTATAGCCCAACTACTGAGGTTTGAAAAAGAGTTGGAAAAAAATTTTGGTTCGGACGCCATTTTGAGGACCTTAATATTGAATCAATCATACCGCACCTCACCTATCTTTTAGTGCAGGACTCGAAGCCACGTTTAAGTCCATGAAAAGATGTGCATCTTCACGCTTTCATATGGAAATTTTCGATAATTAAAAATTTTTCATCTTGGAAATCTCGTTTTTTCGCAAAAAATTGCTTATAACTTTTTTGTATTAATCTTAGATAAAAATCAATAGCATATTTCGAAAGATCATAAAATTTCACGTCAGTGATAATGTATAAAAAATTTTTCCCCATCCGAATAACATAAAAAAGTGAGGTTGAAAACTTCGACGCCAACTCGGACTTAATGAGTTAAGTTTATTAGTTGACTTGAAAATCGTGTGAATATTATATTTCTTGAGGAGTCTTTTTAATGTTATTGAGGTGTTATTTATAAAAGGTAATACTACCTTAATTGTAATTTCAAAACATAAAATAGAATTCAAACATGAATTTGACTGGAATAACGTAACAATTTTAGACATAGAATCACATAAAATGAAACGTGAAATATCAGAAATGTTCCATATTTTCCATAATAAGAATAGTATTAATTTAAAACAGGATATTAAATTTCTTAAAAAAACTCACCAAATGTTCTAAACTTCTTTCAAACGTTAGAAAAAATTCATCGCAAAGTAATTTTCCTATAGTATAAAAATTCAACGAACTACAACAGAATACATAGCGTAGTATTGGTCACTTTCCGTCCGTTACTCCATACTTTTCCGTAAGAGGATGCCTCCAGGTTTTTTTCTATGCGCTCACGCTCTTGCTCTCTCTTCCTCTCTTTTTTTTCTCATTACACGCGGTCCGATTTGCGCCCAAATATGCGCTCAACACCCCCCCCATTGACTTTTGTCTCGCGTGAAACGCACACTTGGAAAATAAGTTCGTGCTAGCTTTTCACTTTGTCCGATACAATCAGTACGTCCAACGGTGTTCTATTGCGAATTCACGAGAGTATTACCCTTGCACCAAGATAACGTTACTTATTAACCAATTACTTTTTTGTTTTCTCCTATACTTATCATATACATAACTAAAATCCTTTAGTACTCGTTTTTTGTATAGTTGTCACCTTTATTATTATAGAATATACACTTTAGGCATAACCAAATAACGTTACTTAAAAATTGATTTATCTGTAGTATACTAACATAATATAAACTAATATCCTTTAATCCGCGTTTTTTATATAGCCGTTAATTTTATCATTGTAGATACACGCAGTAGGCGTATAAGGTTGGATCCACTTGATTACCTTACTGACGAGTCCTGTCAGGTGGATCTAGGACGAAACGCATATTCTTTATATATACTTCCTTTCTTCCTAATACTAACCAAATATAACATACACATTGTATGTACTATATATATATATATATATATATATATATATATATATATATATATATATATATATATATATATATATATATATATATTATCACCGCCGTATTTATTATTAATAATTAATACTGTAATGACCTTAGAGCCTGGAGCATGATAACAAATGCGCGCACGAGGTGGTGAAACTCGTGTGCGCGGGAATGGGATCTTTGGCAGGAATAGCGTGGCAATGAAGAATACAAAACGGTTCTGACGAACACACAGTTTATTAATTAAGATAAAGGGAAGATTCTACACAAGTATGAGGCATCGAGCCTCGGGTCGCGTCTCGCGGGCCGGAGCGAGAGAGAGCGCGAACGCGTGTTGGCTGGGAGAGAGAGAGATGATGATCGAGCGGCACTTACTCGGCGTTGCGTGGGTCTCCGGCTCTATTCGGCGGTCGCGGTCAGCTCGGTCGCGGGCGCACGGGTAGTGAGCTGGTGGACCTAGGGGATGTCGCTGTCGTCTTCCTGGGGCGCGGTAGCACCTCGAGGCGGTCTCGCTATTCGAGGGCACGTGCTATCGCGCGCGAGGGCCGGCAATAAACTCATAAGCTTCCGCCGCGCGCTGGGCCGGCCGAGCTCGCTTCGGCCGTGTCCGGCTGACGTCACGCGGTGCGAGGTTTTAATCCCGATCGCGGCGCGGTCTCTCTCTCTCTTACCTTGTCGACAGCGCTGGCTCTCTCGCTGGGCGCTGAAAATAAACTTAACATTAACAAACAATATAATATTGTAGAGAGAGATCTCACAGGGCCTGATAATGGATTATCCGCCCGTGACAATATATATATATACTGTATAAAAGGACAGCCTGTTTTTTTGGGGCCACTAATCTCAAAAACTACTGAACCGATTTCCATGAAATTTTGATACTTGATTCTTGACCACTCCAGGCATGTTTATGGATATGTGGCGTCTTAAAATTTTGAGTGAAATCCGAGAAGTAGACAATGCATTTTTCTGTGGTGGGAGTAACCGACCAAGTACCATGGCGCGCCAGTAGATGGCGAGGCGTTGAGTTGAACGTGTATAAGGTATAGTGCGGCGCTCTCTCGCAAGAGAGTCAGCGTTCTATCAGCTATATAGCAGAGTTTGAAGATTAGCTGAGCCATTTTCTGGGATCTTTCGTATCCCAGTCTCCTGCTGCCAAATACTTTTGGTTATAATGCCGATTGCCGAGACCCAGAAGTAACATTAGGCGGTATACGATTAGAACCAGACGAACGCAAGCCGTTCGTCAGGGTCGAATAAGAGTATGATCCAACAGAAAATCACGTTTATATAAAAAGATATTGTCCAAGCCAGAAAGTGGCCAGATGAAGCTCCTGGATTGTGCTGTCCTGGCGGTAAAGTTAATCTTCACCAGAACCTCTCAAAAGTCTTCTTTTAGGGAACCACACTGATTCCACGCATTTTCTGGCCTATTCAAGGAAGTATAATATACTGTTTCAAATGACATAATTTGGAGCTAACGAAATTCGAGAAGAAAATTTTAGGCCAACTTTCAAAATTCAAGGGCAAGTATATCATAGTATTGAGAGTTTATTGTCTCTTGGGGGTGGAGATTCGCAATTTGCTTTGGAACTCGTAAAAATTGGAGATAGGAAAGTATCAAATGAAAATGATTACATAAATATTGATAGAAAAGTAGAAACGACTATTAATACAGTCATGGACCTGATTTCTAAAGTCTATTCAGAAATTGAAAATCTCTCTGACAAACCTTTCAATTGGTTATGCGAATGGTTATCGAGGTGTTATCATTGCCGAAATGGCAATGATAACACCTCGAAACGCTAATGTTTATAATATTAATAATATTATTTTGGGAAAGTTAGATGGATTAATACGACATTATCATTCTATCGATACAGTGATCAACATTGATGAAGTTGTACACTACCCTCAAGAATTTCCGAACTCTCTTGATCCTTTAGGCTTTCTATCTCATGACTTAAAATTGAAAATTAGTTCTCCAATAATGCTATTACGCAATCTAAATCCTCCCAATTTATGTAATGGCACAAGGTTACAAATTAAAGTTATGCGAAAAAATATAATCGAAGCAACTATTCTTATAGGACCTGCAGCTGAAGAAACAGTATTTCTACTTCGCATACCTATAATTCCATCAGACTTACCATTCCAATTCAAACGATTACAATTTCCTGTGAAACTTTCTTTCGCCTTGACGATTAACAAATCTCAAGGACAGACCTTTAAGTACGTATGGATAGATTTGCAAACAGAAAGTTTTTCATGCGGCCAATCGTATGTTGATCTTTCACGGGTAAAGGTTGCACGTAACCAATTCATATTAATTCCTCAAAATTCAAAAACTAAGAACGACGTTTATCCAAAATTTCCAATTCTCAGAGAATACATGAAAATTACAACTCCAAGGATTACAAAGTATCAAATTAATCAAAGTTTACAGATAAATACATATTATACAAGTTTTTCAACAATAAATGAGAGTAACGACATTTCGAACTCAATACACATATTCGCGGGCGAAGCCGCGACGGGGGACGCTAGTATATATATATAACGGTTATAGCACGCGCAGGCTCTTTGATCCATGTACTCGTTGCGCCGTGGCGCTCCTCATTATTTCATCAATGTCATGCATTCAATCATGTGATTTGGACGGTTCATTAATGAAAAATTTAAATAATGCGCCTATTCAAGGCTTTAGGCCTTACAAACTGCTCCTCTTTTAATAGCATATAATTCTTCATGTCATGTGAAATGAATATTCTTTCTGAATCTGAGTTCATCTCATGCGGGGCCAAAAATATCTTTCTCTGAGCTTATGGTACATTTCTACTACTCCTCGATGTCCTCCAAATAGGCTGTAATGATAATCCTTCATGAGTGCTTCTTGAGTATTCTTCGATGGTACAAGGCACCGTCGAAAGTCCTTATACCCGAGAACGCGGATCTCCAACTCCGAGGCAGGGCAGTAATAAATACGTCCTTTGCCAAAGTATCGAGATAGGGTCTCAACTCATCTTCGGAATCATCATTAGTCGTTCCATTTGAGGCTGCTATAGCCCTTCTCGTTAGAGTTGCGGGGCAAGTATGAAATTCTCTCACGTTCTCGTGTTGGTACCAATGTCCCGTCACGAAATCCTTCATATACTGTAAAAGGAACTGCGAAGGTGCAAAATGGATTTGAAGCAGATCTATTATTCCCTGCAAATTGTCAAAACGTTTGCCTTTCACGCATGCTCTAGCCGCACTGCGGAGTTTTGTTAACAGTTCTTCTGCGAAATTCGCTTCCTCCCCTGGAGGAATCATACATTTATAATTTTTGACATCTTGAACGAAGTCCTCAAGAGATTTTATGGTAACTTTTACTACTGCTCGATGTCTTCCAAATAAGCTGTAATGATAATCCTTTATTTATTCCCGATCATGCGCATAAAGTGTCAAATTCGCCTCGGCGACGGCGAGGCTGCTGAGCGTGCAGATTCCTCCGGCTGAAGTCCCTGAACGCGGCAGTTTGCTATTGGGCGGCCAGTTTCGTGACGTTCGTCGCGCCCCTCTCAATTCATGGTCAGCACGAGGTCTTAAATAGGAGTGTATTCCGCACTCCGCACTTTTTACCCAGTAGTCAAACGTGCATCCTAAGTACCGCTTGAGAGGCGCGTGAAGGACACGTCACTCGCGGCCCGCAGCGATCACCTGCGTAAAAGAATTTTTCCGGAGGTTCTACATCTTTACGCAGCTGTTCACCACCGACGAGTCGACTAGACCGCCGTCGAACAACGTGGCGTTCCGGCTCTATCTATAAATTCGATGAATTGTAAACGGTAGAGTCCTAGAATTAAGGTTTATAACTCGCCTTCCTGCGTGGAAATAGTTTTATAGAGTGTAGAATTTAAGTCCCATTTACCTTGCAAATCTAAATCACTTTCGCATATCGAAGCATATTATTTTCTCTCTATTCACTTTTATATTTGTATTAAACTTGTAAGGGAGTGCAGATATTTCTAATATAATTGAGTACTAGTTACTTCGGGAATTGGTCTGTTGGATTTTCTTTTTCCTATTACTTACCACTTCCATCAATACATTCGAATATCATCTGTTTACCGTTTTATTGAGAGTACATTGTTCATAATAATTCGCTGAAAAGGACCCTTGCTTAATAATTTGCCCACACTTTTAAAAGTTCATGTTTTCCTCTACATTTTTCTGTTTATTGTTCAATTGCTCGTAAATACAAGATCTAAGGCTGATTCATCGGGCAGATCTTAGAGTCAGTAAGAGACTATAATTTATCTTCCATCCATAAAAACGATTTCTGTCTTCTTTGTATTTCGCCGACAGACCACTCGACAGACCGCGCGAAGGACTCCTCGAACTACCACGTGAACTATCACACAGAGAACCGCCTAAAGGACCCCACGACAGACCGCGCAAAGGACCCCTCGAATTACCACGTGAACCATCACACAAAGAACCGCGCGAACCCCCTCCTAATATTTGCTTAAAAGACAACGCCGGTTCAGTAGTATCATCCCGGATAACAGGCTCAATTCACTCCCGACGACCAATGTGAGTCCAGAAGCGGCGAGCGACCAAGGTCGCGAACGTTCCCCACCCACACACTCTTCCTCTTTGCTGAAGGTCTCTAGTCAGGATACGACAACAACTAAGCTGAAAATATATATTTCCTTTGACTGCGATACTGGGACGTCTCCAGAACGAGGATCTTGCTTGCGCAACTGGTCTAAGGAGAGGATTCCTAAATCGATAAGAAGGGAGAAGTTTGCATTATCACACTTGAGATCAGATGTTACAAAGTGTAGTATATGGTCTTTTAGATAGGTGAGTGACTCGCAAGTCTATTCTATCTGTAAATTTATGGATACGGGGGTCTGAAATCGTGGTTGTATCCCACTAGTTAGGGGAACATAAGTTAAAGGATCATCCGCTAAAGGAACAAGGACCGGCTCCAGCTGAGGGTGTTATAGACTGCGTCGTATAGACAGGCAATGAGCCATTCGCGGACAGTCTTGGGGCGGGTATCGGTGCCTCTATATTTCTAACTACTGGTAATTTTTCCGGAGTTTCCTGTTGTTCCTCATCTGGAGGGAGGAGTAGGTCATCTTGGAACGTTACTCTCCTCTTGACTTTTCGGGGTTGAGGCCGTTTTCTTATTGGGGTATCCGGTAGCGGTTCCTCGGCACTGTGAGATTCTATCACGGACAGCAGATGCCAATTATGAGAGAAAAGAGCAGTTTCGGTACAAAGGTATGCCGTTGAATGCAGTACCGTTCAAGGGGATTTAGCTAATGGTAAATCTTTGGATGGGGGAATGTGTGGCAAGAAAAATTCGGCAATCCATTCATTCATTACCTTGTCTAGCATGGTTTCTTTCTCTGGTGAGGTAGGTAAAGAAATAGAAAAAAAAATAATTATTGGTAAGGAAACAGCTTTTCTCGGTGTGGCTGAGTCCGTTTATTCATCTGGAATTGATATTTCACCTTCCAGGCTCGTAGGGTCTAAGGAGGCTGCCCTTCGAAAGTCTTTTCCATATGAGTCCCCCCATCAGTAATTCGGAAGCGTGGTGAAGTGGAGTGAAACTTTGGGTGCGCGGGTTTCTCGTTCTCAGAGGATGATGAATCGTTATTCACAGCTGACTGTTCATGACGTCGAGGAACTGAACTCTTCCTTTTCTTAATTGGTTCAAACAATTCGTCGAATTTACTCTCACCCGAAATACGATTTTTGGTCGTAAATCGCCTTTAAGGGTTCCTCTTCCACTGAAATTTCAGAATTTTATTCTCCCGAAATCAACTCAGGTAATAAGAACAGCTACTTATTAGATTGCGGTCGAAGTTCCTTATCCGAAGGCTCGCCTTTCGACTGGGAAATCGTCGTGTCCGAGGTGTACTCATGTCAGGAAAAATCTTCATTGGTTATCCCTGTGATTTGATCGGGGGCACTATCTTGTATGAGGGGAACGTCTGTTACAGGTTTCTATGTTAGAGTACTATTCCTTTCATCTGTTGTCCTTTTCTGGAAGGGCCGAGTGTGGCATCTTCAGTGGTAACGGAGGGTGTTTAAGTCTCAACAGTAACCGTTTTGCGATCGTTGAGGCGTTTGAATCGGCTTGTTCAACCGGCGGAAAGGGCGGCGGGGGTGATTTTTGGAACCAGGTTTCCTTTCTCTCTTGGCCTTCACTTCCCTAATGGCTTCGTGGGATTCAGAGCCGCTCGCTTCACTCAAACTGCGTTGAGATTTCTTGGCTCGAGCTGGAGAGGTTTTAGTTGGTTTGGGTATTAGAGGGAGCATCTGGGCTTTTTGTAAACGAGACAAGAGTGGCTCATCCAGGATGGACGTGCCACTGTCACTATCACTTGAGTTTGTTTCCTCGGTTCGTTCGTTCCCTTCCGTGGTTGGGAAGTCTTGTCATTTGAATTTTTCATGTCAGTCAGATTCCTTGAGAGAGCGTCGGTGTTGGAATTCATTCGTCCGGGCTTGTACTTCAAAGTATATGTATTATTTCAGATTCGTGCTCTCCATTGGTTTAAACTACTCATTGGATCCTTGATAGATTCAAACCAAATCAAAGATTCGTCATCGCCGATAACTGTAAAATGTCCGCCATAAAGGTAGTGACGGAAATGTTGGATCGCATAAACTACTGCGAGACACTCTCTTTTCGTAGTAGAATAGTGCCTCTCACTTTTGTTGAGGGAACGCGAGGGGTAGGTTATCGGTTGTTCCTCTCATCGTTTATGTGGCTCAGAACTGCTCTGATAGCATATGCGGAGGCACCTGTGGTAAAAATCATGGCTTGGTTATGTCGGTCCTTTTCGGTCTTATCATTAAATTTTCGATAATCTATGACTAATCTCCATTTTTGCTCAGCAGTAGGAACATACTTTTTGCCCTTCAGTACGATCCATAAACTACTAATGTATGGAGACTTGGAGGATACCATTCTTTTGTCTTTAATTAATCTCGAGATTTGATTACGTACCTCTGAAAATGATGAAATGTTCACCACATTCTTAATTTGTTTTTCCTCTTCTCGAGTGTGACGAGGACGTCGAAGCTTTATGTAATGAAATTTTGTGAATGAGTCCGAAGGTGGTGGTAAACGTTCACGACAGGGGATGCCAGCTGCCATATCCCAAGTACGAGGCCTTCAGCAATGAGAAAATTGTCTGCGTGGAAAACTTTTGCGAGCCAAGTCGCTCACTGCTCTTGAACTCACCTTTATAAGTTTGTAGAACTGACTGTAGATGGAAATGGATCATAGACCGTGTCAACAGGTGATGGTGCTTCTGTAGATACCGATAAATCTTATAACATAAGGGATATGTTCCCTTATGAGGAGAAACGTATGTTCCCGGAGTGTTTATTCAATTTCAACTTTAGGTCAACTTTAGCATGTTTCTTGCCTTTCTTGCCTTCCAATCTTTCTTTGCAGAGGAACAATTTCCTTCTGATGTCTGAGCCTGAGTTTTTTCACTGATTCTATCAGCAATACAGAGATAATTTCCTAGTTGATTCTTATAATCAAACTAGCTTGCCCAAGAGACTAATGCAACTTGGTAGCAACATTTTATAAGGTTTTTCAAAAATAATCTTTACCCTTTGCACAAGTATATATATATATATATATATATATATTGCAACGGGGTGAATTCTGCACTTATCGTGGTGCAGAAACTGCACTCCGCGCTATTCGTAACTGCCCCGCTCCTCGCCCAGCGGCCAGGTCAGTCACCCAGCTGACGCGCGAAGACGCCGCGCCAAGGGTCTTGGTGGTGACCCCCGGCCGCCTGTACACGGGTTCGGGCCGTCGCTGCGCACGTAGTGGGCGCGTCCCCGGGACTGGGGAGAGCGGGGGGGAAGGGGGTTGCAGGGTCTCGTGCGGCGCTCGCGGACCCTCGGTGCGGCTCACGCCGAACGTTGGGGCTCCGTGGTAATCACCACGTGCAATGAGCCCTTAGTCAATTCCTTAAATCTAACGGGCACTCGCGAACACGGATACTCAGTAAGCCGAGAAACTGAGGGTTTCTCGGCCGCGGAGAGTGGGGGATTCGGTCGTAGGTGCGGGAGGTTTATCAATAAAAACGCGTGACTCTCAAAGTAAATTTAAATAAAGAACACCTCTTTATTGAGGTGCAAATCGCAACTAATAAATATACTTGCGTTGGTGGGCCGGTGCCCGCCAACGACTTAAAACGCGCGCACGCGCAGAGGGCCGCTCGGCCACGGGGCCGAGTATTCGCTCGCTCGCGGGAGCACAAAAGCGCGACTTACAGATTGCCGCTCGCTCGTAGTTCTCACCCGCAGGATGGTCGGCGGGCTCGCTTGCTGCTCTCGTCGCCGCTGTCGCTGGTCGCTGGTCCTGGCGCACGCGCTCGCGCTGGGCTCGGGTGTGCGCGGTCGTGCCTACACTTTTCGCGGGGCGAGGATTGAATTGCCCCGCGCGCCCAGGGAAAACGTTGTTTTCTCCGGGCAGGTGCAGCGCTTGGAGTGTCGTCGGGATGTTGTGGGGACACTCACGCTCACACACACTATCTCGGAGCTGCGCGTCGCGTCGCGGACGAGGCTGATTAACGACGCGTGCTAATTCGCACGCGGGTCGGCACGAGAGTGAGAGTCCTTCCATCCTCGCGGGGCTCGCGTGCCGCGCGAGGCAGGAGGTCCTCCCCTCTCTATCTTTTCTCTCGCTCTCTCTGACGCGACGCGCACCCCCCGAAGGCCCGCGGCGCGTGCCCGCGTCGATCGCGCGATTCGCGCGCTCGCGCCCGCGCTTCCGGCTCGCCACGTGGCGATCGCGCGATATCGAGTGCTCGCGAAGCACTCGTTACATCCCCCTCGCAGACGTTGGCTACCCGGAGCCAACTCGTTATCGTTTCGCGTGATTGGGATGTCTGACCGGTGTGGGTTCCCGGATAAGGTTAGGTGGGAAGGGAGTAGAAAGCAAAACCTCGATGTTCTAATTTAAGCCTTACGTTTATTGCCAGGCTATACATGGTTGGGGGAGGGACCCCCCCTGGCTGGAGGGGCCTCCCCTTCAGTCTTCTTGGCGGCCGGTGTCGCTCCTCCTCCCTCTCGTCTTCTTCGGGCCCCGGCCCTGACGTCGGATGGTGGGTGGCGGATTTTCAGCGCTTGGAGGGGGTGCGGTGCGAGGAGTGGGTTCGCCCCCGCTTGTGGTTGAGCCGGTTCGGGCACTTCTTGGGCTCCCGAACTCCCGGCCAACCACAATTTAAGCAGGTCTTTTTGCTTATGGGGGCGGCCCTCCCTAGAACACGCGCCCGCTCCTCGGCTTCGAAGCGGAGCTTGGTCAGGCGCTGAATCTCCGCCCTCTCCTTTTCGGCTCTGACCCGGGCCTCACTGGAGAGCCGGGACGCCTGCTCCTCGGCCTCTCGCTGGCGCTCCCGAGCCGCTTTGATGAGGCGTTCCGCCTCCTCTCTATCCCTCTGGGCCTTAGACTCGGCCTCCTCCTGCTTGGCCCGCTGGCTTGCCCGGAGGCGGCGGAACTCCCCTCGCCGATCTAGCTCGTCACGCCAGTCGACGAGGTCGCGCTCTCGGACCTGAGGACCGAGGCCTTTCCGAGATGGGCCCTGCGGAACCTCGCCACCCGCTGGAAGGCACGGTATTGCTGCTCCTCCAGCTTGGCGTTGTCGTTCCACAGGGCGTCGAGGTCGCGCTTGATCGACGCCCACTCGCTCTCGGGCGTCGAGACCTTTAGGCCCGAGTCGCCCGGGGGCGTGGTTGACTGCCCGCGGGCCGAATGGGTGGGTCCATCCTGGGGGGACCGAGGGCTGCGAGGTGGAGTGGGCCGGTCTGATGGTGGTGACGGCTGGGGCGATGGCTTCGGCTCGTCCTTGGGCGACGGTGTTGAGGGCTGGTCCGTGGGTGGCGTCGGGGGATGGTCCTCGGGTGGCAACGTCGTCTCCTCCTTGGGCGGCGGCGACATCTCCTCCTTGGGGGTCGGGGGCCGGCTGCTTGGCGGTGTAGGGGGGCTGTCGGACGACGTGGCTGAGCCGGGAGTTCCCCGTGCTCGCCTCAGTCGCTCCTGGGGCGAGGGTCTCTTGCCCTCCTCGGTGATGGTGGCGACCTTGGCGATCTCGTCGTCGACGCAGTCCCCCCTGCACGCGGGCTGCACCCCCCTCAGGGAGCCAATGCGCCACCTGGAGAGGCCTGGAATTCGGCCGGTGGTGCTCCAGGTTCAGGGCCCACCGGGTCAGGGAGAGGCGGAATCTGTCGAGGAACTCCCCCAGCTTTTCTGGGGAGACCTCGCCAAGCCAGTCCCGGGGGTCAAGCCGCTGGACCAGCCACTCGTAGAGAAGGCTGGCCACCACGTGTGGCTTGGTCTCCGGGGACCGGTCCTGCGCCCAGTCTAACATCTGGGCTCCGATAGTCTCCACCGCCCTGATCCGGAGCTCCTCGGGGATCGGAGGTGGTGGCGGGGGTGGTGTCGCCTTCTCTGCCTCCGCCGCCTTCGTCGCCCTCTTCTTCATCCTCCCTCTTCTTCTTTTCTTCTCAGGTTTGCCCTCTGGGGAAGCAGAAGGAAAGGGGGATTAGTTCTTTTTCGGGGATTTTCAGGACGCGACCGGTCAGAAAGGACGTTGTGATCTCGTTCGTCGTGGCGAGATCACTCCCGCGTGTATAGCGCTGGGTGGCTTATTCGGGCCTTTCGGTCGTCCGGGACATCGTTTCACGGGAGCTCCGCTTGTTCCCGGTGCGCCCGGAGCCTCCTGCGCCGCGATGTTCGAGGGCTCTGGCGTCGGTACGCTCGGGACCGTATTTCGCTTCGGTCGCCCGGGGCCGCGTTTCGCGGGGGCTTCGCTTGCCCCTGGTACGCTCGGGGCCTCTTGCGTTGGTCCGCTCGGGAGTTCCGGCTCGGTTGCGCCCGCTTGGGCGACCCGTTCGTCCCGCGTGTCACCCTGTGCTCGCTTTCCGGTTCGCACTACGCGGACCGCGTGGCGCGGTCTGCCGCGCGGTCTCGCAAATGCCCCCCCCCCAGCACGGGTGCGCGCGGGGCGCCGACGCTAGGGTCGCTCGCTCGCTCGCTCGCTCGTTGATCGGCTGCTGGGGTTTGGTGTTGGTCCATGGGCTCGTCCTGGTCATCCTCCCGTTCTGTCTCTTGGACGATGTTGTTGTCCTCTTCGTCGTAGTACCTCTTGAGGTGGGCTGAAGTTATCGGTCTGTACACGTTCCCGGCTTCGTCGGTCAGCTCGAACGTGTTCGTTCCTAACTTCTCGCTGATTTTGAACGGACCGGCGAAGTCGGGTGCCAATTTAGCCGATATTCCCTCAGCTGCGTTCGATAGTATGCGGTTGGTCTTCCAGACCAAGTCGCCTACTTCGAAGTCGCATTCTCTTCTACCCTTATTATAGTAGTGGGCTTGGCGTTCCTGTGCTCGCGCCGAGTTCTCGACGGCGCGGGCTTGCAGCTCTGGCAGGTTACTGACTATCTCTTGCCAGTTCTCGAACGCTGCCGCCTGGCTTTCTTCTTGCGCAGTTCTCTCTTTTTCCCTGCGTAAGGTGCCTGGCTGTAGCGGCTGCCGCCCGTATATGAGCATTGCAGGACTCCAGCCCGTAAACTCGTGCTTCGCCGTGTTATATGCGAATGTCAGCTGAGGTAACTTCTCGTCCCACCTCTTGTGGTTGTCCTCTAGATAGGACTTCATCATTTTCTTCCACGTCTTATTTACTCTTCGTTCTTATACTCCGTACCGTTATCGGTGTGGAGTACCTCGGGCGCTCCGAAGCGCATCAGGACTCGCTCGTTGAGGTTTTGCCACACCGTTTTCCCGTCTGCTTTCCGGGTAGGTATGCATTCCACCCAACGGGTGAGCAAGTCCTCGAAAATGAACAGGTACTCATTTCCGTGTGGGCTGCGTGGAAAGGGCCCAGCGAAATCTGCAGCTACTATCTGCCACGGTCTGGTTACCAGTCGGCGTCCCATCAGGCCGGCTGGTTTCCTCTGCTCCACCTTACATTGCTGACAGACTAAGCATCTCCTGACGTAGTCTGCCACGGCCGTGTACAGGCGGGGCCAGTAGTACCTCGCGCTTACTCGCTCGAATGTCTTATCGCGGCCCTGGTGGCCTGCTGTGGGTTGGTCGTGACATTCGTCGAGCACGCGTCTCCGTTCCTCTTGCGGAACGACGAGCTTCCACGCTAGGTCGTCATGCCCTAGCACGTATTTCAGCTCGACGTTCGGGTGATACTTGTACAGTTTCGCCCCTTCGATTTTCCACTCTGGGTTGTTTCGTGGATCTTCGGCTACTTTCTGCCACATTTCGGCGTACCAGCTGTCCGTGGTCTGTGCTGTGTGTGAAAAAGCGGACGTCTCACTTTCCTCACCTTCGTACATTCTCAAAAGCGCATCGGGCACGTGATTCAGTGAACCCTTTCTGTGCTCGATCGTGTACATCTGGCCTTGCAATTCTAACGCCCACCGAGCCAGTCTGCTCGTGGGGTTCCTTAGATTGCACAGCCATCGGTGGCTACTGTGATCCGTGATCACTTTTATCGCGTAGCCCTCCACCACTGCGAGGCACTCCCGTTCGGTAACCGTGTAGTTGCGTTCCGCCGGTGTCAATACACGGCTAGCAAACTCCAAAACCCTTTCATCTCCGTTGATGTTTTGGGTTAGGACGGCTCCGAGTCCAGTGTCGCTCGCATCCGTTTGCACCACGAACTGCTCTTCGAAGTTCGGTCTATGCAGGAACGGTACTGATGCTACTAGGTTCTTGAGTGCTTCAAATGCTCGCTCCTGCTCTTCACCCCAGTGAAATTCGAACTTCGAACTCGTCAGCTTGGTTAGTGGCTCCGCCAAGCTGGCGAAATTCTTCAGGAATTTCCGATACCACGAGGACATTCCCAGGAATCTGCGCAACTGTTTAAGGTTCCTGGGGGCCGGATAGTCTATTATTGGCGCTATCTTCTCGGGATCGGGCCTTATTCCGTCTTTGTTTACGAGCACGCCGAGGTATTTGACTTCAGACCGGCAGAATACACTTTTCTCCCGGTTGACCGTCAAGTTGGCGGCTCGTATGCGTTCGAGGACTCTCTTTAGGATCGTAATGTGTTCCTCGAACGTCTCTGTTGCGATAACGATATCGTCCAGGTATGAGAACGCGTACGGCTCAAGATCTGGACCGATTATTTTGTCTATCAGTCGCTGGAAAGTCGCGCCAGCAAACGATAGCCCGAACGGCATTCTTTTGAATTAGTACAGTCCCATACCGGGGACCGTGAATGCGGTTAGGGGCCTCGATCTTTCGGTCAGCTTGATCTGCCAGTACGCGCTGCTCAGGTCTATGGTCGAGATGTACCTCGCGCTTCGAAGCTTTCGCAATAAGCTGTCCATATACGGCAATGGATAAGCATCGGGCTTCGATACTGCGTTCACCCGGCGAAAGTCGATGCACATGCGGTATGCTCCGCTTGACTTCTTCGCCATGACGATCGGGCTCGACCATCCGCTGTTCGAAGGCTCGATTACGCCTGCTTCAAGCATTTCCGCAATCTGCCGGTGCATCTCTTCCTCAATTCGTTTCGAGACGGGATAGTAACGCTGCTTTATCGGCCGAGCGGACTCGATGTTTATGTCATGCTCGATCAAACTCGTTGCTCCCAGTATTTTGCTTGGGGGCTCGAGCATTTCATCGAGCATCGAATCTACTTGCAGTCTCTCGCTCTCCGATAATTCAGCGATACCCATAGCCGATAGTGAGCTGACGCCTTCGCTCAATTCTGTGAATTCGAGCTCTACCCTCTCGTTGGCGGTACCAACCCAGCACGATTTCTCCTTGGGTTCATGTACCGCGTTGAAGGCGTCGATAAAATTTGCTCCTAGGATGCAGTCCGTCCAGCAGTCGGGCATTATATCTACACGGATATTTTTCGTTACGCCTGCGACTGTGAACGGCAGGTCTGTGTGGCCTACTATTTTTGAGTACGATCCGTTTGCGCAGCGCGTGCGTCTGCCCTTCGCTGGCATTATTTTTCGCTTGCACGCGCTCGCCAACTGTAGGCCTAGCTGGCCCATCGTTGTTCTGGAGGCTGCTGTGTCGTACAGCCCTCTCAACCTGAAGTCTGCCACACAGACTTGAGTCCACCAGTGTCCCTCCCTGCCCTCGGGGTCTACCGTTTCGGCTTCCGGTTCGGACTGCGACGATTCCCCCGAGGTTATGGAATCACTGTCGGCTTCGCACGTCTGCTCTAATTTTGCGGCTTCCATCGACGATAGAACGGGTGCCCCCTCGTTTACCCGCTCCTCCATTCGTTTCCCGTATTCAGGTTCCCTCCAGTGGCTCCCTCTCTCTTTTGGCACGTCAGGCAATTTCTCCGAATTACATTTGGAGCGCCGCATCCGTAACACGCGAACAGGCTGCCCTCGGGTGCCCCTGACCACGCGTTGCTCGCTGCTGGCTGCGCCGGCTGTGCCTGCCCGGGGGGTTTGTTGTTACCTCCGCCGGGTTTGTTGCTACCTTGCCCCCTGTTTGTTGACTGGGGGGCCGGTTTGTCGATGCCGCGCGCATCTCCTTCATTTCAGCCAGCAGCTGTTTTAGTAGCGCGTTGGTGCTGTCGTCTGATCCTGCACTGAACGCGGAGATCTGCGCGGTGTTCTTCGCCTGCCTTCCGCTTTTGCTGCCCTTGAACGCTAGTTCTGGCAGCAGAGCGAAGGATGGGTCCGGTGGTGGCTTATACACCAGCTCCGACTTGAGCGCTGATTCAGCCTCGACGGCGCGCATGAGCAGTCCCTCCACTGTCGCGAAGTCGTCGCGACGAACCAGCTTCTGTATGCTGGGGTGGAGGTTGCGGTGCAGCAAGTCTAGCTGCTGTTGCGAGCTTGGTTGGGGGATCTGTTTGCGCATTATCGCCTGCAAGCAAGTGATATAGTCGCACACCTTTTCGTCCGGTGCTTGTGTTCGGTTTTGCGCTTCCAGTGCTAGCATCTGCTGGAAGCGCCGATCCCCGCCGTACCAAGTTCTTGCCGCATCGCAGAACTGTTGCCATTTCGTCCAGCTACGACGGTTGTTCTGGAACTAATCATATGCCGTGCCTGTGAACAACTGCGACAATGAAGGCAACAGGTCTGCCTCCTCGATGTTCGACAGTCGGCGCGCATCGTCGACTTTCGTCAGGAAGTACTTGATGCTCTTACTGTCCACGCCGTCGAATTTGATGTTTCATCGGCGCACGGAATGGCCGATGTCGTGACCCTGCGAAAAGCTCCTGGTACCGTACGGGTTACTCAGGGAGTCAAATGTTCGCTGCTGTGTTACAGCGGGCCCCTCGCTACACGTGAGCGGGCGGCTGTGTACTGTTGCGCTGTACGGCCCTTGGGTGTTCGCCTGTGCCGGCCGTTGGTTTGCCGGTTGTTCGTGCACGCTCGCCGTGCTTGCCTGCCGCTGAGTCGTGTCAAGCAGCGTCTGTAGTCTGCCGGCGTGTCCTGGCCATACTGGCCCCGGACCTGCTCCAGTTGAGATGGGCCCGTCTGCCTCGTAGTAATTGCAGGTGAACGTGTCCTGGAAGTTCACCGCTGGCGGCTGATTTTGCGTTGAGCACGCTCGGGGCCCCGGTGTCGCACAGGACGATGTGTTCTGTGCGCATTGGTGTCCCAGAGCGGTCAGCTGCTCTCGCTGTGCCGCTTGAGTGACCTCGATGGCCTTCATCTGGGCCATCATATCCCTCAACTGAGCTTGGAATCCGGCCAAGTACTGCACGAATTCATTCGGCAGGTTGAACGCGTCTCCGCTCGACGTCCGGAGGGGGTCAAAAGCCCCCTGTATCTCCGTCGAGTGCGTGCAATCGTGCCGCCCCTGGAGGTCCGACGTGTCGTTTTGTTGCTGGGGCTGGTTCGGTCACCCCGCCTGACTCGTCGATGGTTCTTGCACTCGCTGATCCTGATGCTGATCGGCGAGTGTTTCCTGTTGACCAGCCAGCTGACCAGCCGACCAATCTTGCTCGTTGTTGTCGGCTCCGTCGGTTGGTCGCTGATCATCAGTCTCGTCTCCGCCGGTCGTATTTGGCGGGAGAACTGCGGTGTCCTCGACCCGTGTTGCGTCGACCGGGTTCTCGTTCCCGGGAGGCGTAAGGCTGCTTGAACGCGCATTTTCTGTGCTCTGCCCGTTCTCTGTTTCGGGGGCTCCGAGCACGGCCTGCAGTTTGCGCAGTACCTCCTAGTCGTCCTGTATCGGTTGGAGCGGGTGCGTCTCGTTCAACTGCACGTTAGGGTCCGCTATCGTACTGCCCGTCCGCTCCATGACGATTTTCGTGACTACTTCGTTTCGGAGGCTTACCAGCCTCACTCGCTTTTCGCGCTCCTCTTCGTCGGTCGGCGCGAAGTCCGAAGCCGAGTAGTCGCCCAGGAGCCATTTCTCTAATCGCAGGTGTTGCGCAAATCTGTTGCCGTCTGTTCGCAGTTCCAACAAGCCTAGGGTCTCTTGCAGATCCTCGTGGTTCAAGTACGTGATCCAGTTCTCTAGTGAGCTGGTCATGTCTCGAATGTTGGCCGGTATCTTCGCTCTTGTAGCTTTCCGCTCGCGATGTTGACAGGTGGTTAGGGAAACTACAGGTGTGCGCTTCTGTCTACTTAACCTAAGACTCTATGCGCACCACCAAGTCGCTCTTGGTGGCTTCAAGATTTGAAAATCCCGCAGAAGTCAATCAAATCCGACACGGATCTGTTGCTTGTGCAGGATGTCAGGTACTTACTGGTGTACGGCCCTCGTACAGTAATCTACAAATCTTAAAAAAAACTATCTACCACCTGCAGTTTGCCCTATACGTGAGCGAGAGAGACAGGATATAAAAAAGAAAAAAAAACTCTAATATAAATCAAAAAGGAATCAAAAAAAATTAGTTAAGTCGGCCTAATCGCTCTTTCTCCGCTGATTAGGCTCGGTGCGATTGCGCTGTGGTGGTGGTGGTATGCTAGGAATAATTACGCTCGTGATCGCGCCGTTACTAACCGTGGTTCCCGAAAATTCCAATACCGCGAAAAATAAGAAAAATCATTTTCCCGGTATTCGGATGACGGCCGTCGACAAGTGAAAAGTGTACGGTTTTTCACCCGTCGATGCGGAAAGAATCGCGGCTCTATTTCGCGTGGTCACTGCGTATCGCGTATAAAAATGGAAAGAAAAAAAAAATTAGAAAAATTCGAAACAGGGAAAAAAAAATCAAAAATTTACTTTATAGTAAGTATTCTAACCTAATTCTATGAATATTAACACAATTTATCACTATTCTGTTGGCTAGAAGAGCCCCGACAGAAAAAGGGAATTATCTCAAAAAATAAAAAAAAATTTTGAAAACGCGCCAGGAAAAAAAGTTTTATTGAAGGGAATCGGTTCCCAATCCGATTCCAAAATTCGGTTTTGCTCCGATTCCTAGCCCGGTATGGCTACGGCCCAGGTGAGCGCGCTGCCGCGGCACCCGAAAAGGTACGTCAGCCGTCCCGGCCCACGCGCCGCTGCTGCGCGCCGCGGGTGCGGTCTCTGTACGCGCCCGCGCGGCCGCTGCGCGCCAATCCGCTGCCCCCACCACGCCGCGTTTGCCTGCCCCTTGCCGCGCGCGCGCCTCTACCTGTTGGCGCGCCCGGATGCAAGCTCGCGTCCGCGCGCGCTGCTGCCGAGGGCTCTCTCCCCCTTCCTCGCGGGCTGTCCCTCGTCAGCTCGCTCGACTATAATATTCGGGAATATTTCCCTCTGTCTCTCTCACTCGCGTTGATTACCGCAGCGGCCGCTATAATAGCTGCTCGCTGCTCTCTATGCGCTGGAAGTAAACAAGGCGCACAACAACACCTCGACCCTGTTTACTTCCAGTGGCCCTCTGCGCTCGCTCGCACCGACTTATTCGTCGGTTTTATGTCCGAGTGGAAAATCTCCACTCGGAATATTATTTCGACTTTACGATCGCGATTCCGACTCCGTCGACTTTTCGAGTCTCGCAGCCGAGAATTGCGGGAATTTTTCCCGCGCGCGCGCCTTTTCGGCTTCTCGGAACGCGGCTTTTCGTCTCTCGATCGACTTGCCGAGTCGGAATTTCGCGAGAATTTAATTGTTTAAGAAAATTGGACTTCCTCGCACGCGAAAAACACGGTTGGGCGCCATGCAACGGGGTGAATTCTGCACTTATCGTAGTGCAGAAACTGCACCCCGCGCTATTCGTAACTGCCCCGCTCCTCGCCCAGCGGCCAGGTCAGTCACCCAGCTCACGCGCGCAGACGCCGCGCCAAGGGTCTTGGTGGTGACCCCCAGCCGCCCGTACACAGGTACGGGCCGTCGCTGCGCACGTAGTGGGCGCGTCCCCGGGACTGGGAAGAGCGGGGGGGAAGGGGGTTGCAGGGTCTCGTGCGGCGCTCGCGGTCCCTCGGTGCGGCTCACGCCGATTGTTGGGGCTCTGTGGTAATCACCACGTGCAATGAGCCCTTAATAAAATTCTTAATGCTAACGGACACTCGCGAACGCGGCTACTCAGTAAGCCGAGAAACTGAGGGTTTCTCGGCCGCGGAGAGTGGGGGATTCGGTCGTAGGTGCGGGAGGTTTATCAATAAAAACGCGTGACTCTCAAAGTAAATTTAAATAAAGAACACCTCTTTATTGAGGTGCAAATCGCAACTAATAAATACACTTGCGTTGGTGGGCCGATGCCCGTGGTTGCCCCGCGCGCCCAGGGAAAACGTTATTTTCTCCGGGCAGGTGCAGTGCTTGGAGTGTCGTCGGGATGTTGTGGGGACACTCACGCTCACACACACTATCTCGGAGCTGCGCGTCGCAACGCGGACGAGGCTGATTAACGACGCGTGCTAATTCGCACGCGGGTCGGCACGAGAGTGAGAGTCCTTCCGTCCTCGCGGGGCTCGCGTGCCGCGCGAGGCGGGAGGTCCTCCCCTCTCTATCTAAGGGCCGCGGCGCGTGCCCGCGTCGATCGCGCGATTCGCCCGCTCGCGCCCGCGCTTCCGGCTCGCCACGTGGCGATCGCGCGATAACGAGTGCTCGCGAAGCACTCGTTACAATATATATATACCGTGCGCATCACTTGAAACCGTCCATATATCCCTACCGTGTTAATTTTTTTTCCATAGATTTTAGATGGAGGGTTTATGGGAGGGGTCATACCTCTCGGCACCCATGAGAGCCGAGTACGACCCTCACTGCACCGAGCCCAAGACCTTTTTTTATTGCTTTAGCGCATCGAAATCAAAAAGTGCTAAAATATTGCGAACTGAATTTTTTAAATCAATTGATCAGTGATTCATTTTACTGATCAAAACCAACTTTGAACGGTAAAATTTCGACAATATTTGCTCTTTTAACCGATTTGAACCAACAACTTTTAAAGTTCAAACCGCTGCCAAGTGCCTTAGCAGTATGCTTTCTCAAAGAGGCTTCAACATCACCCACAAACGCGTCTCAAACCTGTATTTTCGCCATTCCACTAGCGTAGATACTATCATCTATTTCTCAAAAATTACAAAAAAATTATTCAATCGATTCAATTCGTATCTTTGTGACTGTGTAAAGTGTCGTTCTTTTTCAATTGACCAAACTATGTTGCGAGTGTCGATGTCTGCCCGGGCTCTCTTATGATTTGATCAAATGCAACAAAGCAAACTGTTCTAGGTTCTACACGATGCGAGACATTTGGACCTGCATAATTTTTCGATCAATTCATCTTGTGACTGTCATACGGTTTAATGGTGGTCAAAATCGATCCGGTCCGTATTTAGCACACTTGAAGACTCATTTTGATCATTTTCGACGGCAAAAGACACCAAATTTTCCCAATTTTCTCTATAGTACGTTGAAAATACTGGGAACGAAACTTACATCAATTTTTTTCCCTATTAGCAACGGTTGCTAGGGCGGTGAACAACGGTTGCTAAGGAGCTAATTGGGAAGATTTTGTGTCCTTTGCCGTCGAAAATGATGGAAATAGATCTTAATTTGATAATTTCCAACCTTCATAACGGTTGCTAGGGAAGTAAACAACGGTTGCTATGAAGAAAATAGAACAATTCAGTGTTCTTGGCCATCGAGTGTGACTTAAAACTGATTTTCCGGCTTGCCCCAATGAGCACTCATAAGGATTTCTGAGAAAACACGTTAGAAACGGTTGCTTAGGAAGTAACCAACGGATTTTGCT